>VZTY01023696.1:0-11503 GCA_013400935.1 Turnix velox | reverse complement strand
CTGGGGGGGCCCAAACCAGGACAACTTGCTTAAGAAGCTGATTCAATTGGTAGCTAAGTATGTGGGTTGGCCTCAGATATCCAGGCTTCTTCTTAGGTGATCTTGGGATTAAAATTCTGGACTACTCAGGAAATATTTACATTATGTCCATGTCAGGAGTCTGACATGTTCCTACAAGAAAGGGTAAAGGGGTTTAGAAGCAGACTACCTTTCTTCTCCCTGCAAAGGCATATTTGTTCTCAGGAGTATGTAGTGAGATAAAAACTTTGCTGCTTCTGCCTCAGGCTTCTTCATCAGCAAAACTTGCTTCTTTGATCTATAACAGGCAGAAGAGTTAGGGAGCTTTCTCCATTTAGAACAAATTAAGAGGAAAAACTTCCTTCATACATTTCTATAATAAGAAGAAACAGTTAAAATTCTGAAAGTAATTCTTAGCATTTGGTATCAGATATGGTTTTAATGTTAGCCTACCTGTTATCCACAAGGTGATCTTTCTACATTTTTCAGAGAAGTAGCATTCAAGATTTTTGTGTAACTTTCCTTAGCTTGACATTCATCTCTTTGGATGATATCATCCTTCTTAGCCACATCACAGAAAGTAAAATGCTATTTGTTTATGCCAATCCTTCTTTTTTCCTAAATCGGTGTAACAGCTGCTTTACATAACTTGGTGACTCCTCTTAACAGGAGGTAGGGAGGATTCCTGTATGGAAATTGCACTTTTGTAATTTATGTCCTGGTTTACAGACATGCTAAGAAATATTCTGGGGATGTGGGTTTTTTTATTTGCCAGGGGGCTGGAAGGTGTTTAAAGGATTTTTTGAAGAGTTTCTCGGTTTTGTAAGACAATGGACAGTGAACAGTGACATGGGTGTATAAATAGTGACTCTGAGAACCAGCACTTAATCCTAGTGAAGAAGAAGGATTATGAGAAAGTAAAATGGAATGAGGATAATGTTCTCTTCTTTAAGCTTTAAGGTTTTAGAGTGATCTGAGAAGCATTTAACCTATCAAGATGTCAATTGCAACAATTGCTACTGATGATTGTTCATTGTAGAATGGGCCCTTCTGGTTATGGCATATTGAATCACTTTCCATGCTTCAACCCAGGGGCTAAATTTCATGCATATTGTAAGTTTTACTATTTTTTCTATTGTTGTGGTTTGATCTCAGATGTATTTCTTGCTCAAACTCAAAATACCCCTTTGGGGAGCAGAATTGCAAGGGAAAATAGGTAATACTCATGGTTTAAGACAGAGGCAGTTCAACACAGTAGCAAAGGCAAAAAGATAACAGCAACAACAAGAAAAGCAGACAAATGTGATTATGGTACTTCCACTCACTGGCTGACCTGGGAATCCAAGCCCAGTTCTGGACTTGCTGCCCATCTCCTGCACCATAACTTCCTGCCTCATCTTCTCTGGCCAGCTCCGGCTACTTGAATGGGCAAGGCTTAGATGGAAATTGCCAGATGGAAACTGTATCCCTGACAGAGCCAGCAAAGAGTTAACTCTATTACTGCCAGAACCAGGACATTTTCCAACCCTTATCCCACACTATGTCTTGCCTGATATTGGTTTCCAATTAATTGCCGCATGTACATATATATAGACATGCAGATACAATGCCCTTAATCTATGGATCATCCTTTCAAAATATTGATTGAATTAATTTAACCAAGGAGTGTGAGGTCCATGTGTTTGAGCAGTCTCTCAGGGCAGGTAGAATGGTGTATGATGCTGGTTGTTGCACGCTGTATTTTTGAAACCTGTGGCTGACATATCTGGTGCTGCTCATGCCCATGATCTGTGCGTTGAAGATGTTTATCTCAATGAAGATTCTGGGGGCCACGTGCTGAGGTCTGATCCATCACCTCTGGTTTCACTAATCTTTAGTTTGAGCATTTATAGTAATGAAGACACACAGCAGCAGGATAATTTAGCAAATAACATCAAACAATTTGGCTGAAATAATGACCCCATGAGGTGCACCTTGAGCTTCCTCATTTGTCTGCATCACCCACCAAATGCACCAAGGTCCATGAGCAAAACCAATCCAATGTTTGCCTTTACCTGAGGCAGGGCTAACTCATGCTGTCTTCCCTAACATATTCTTCATGTTGTATAAGATTTGCCCCAAAAATGACAGACGATTCCTCTCAAAAGAGGAATCATTCCTCTCTCAAAAGAAATGAAGGAATTAAAAGTTTTATGTGTTTAGAAAAATTCTTAACTACTTTAATAGATACTGAAAAAATAAAATTAAAAAGAAAGAGATGAAAATGTATGCAATATATACAAAACTGTATCAAGATCCCAGGATGACGACCCAGTCCCCAGTAGACACAGGAAAGATCAGAGGCTGGGGTCAGCAATGGTTAGGAGTTAGATTCCAGATTGTCCATTAAAGTAGCAGAGGTGACTCTTTGATACCTCAGGTTTTATACTGTGCATGGGACAGATGGGATGAAATACTCCTGTTGATCAATTTTGGATCACCTGCCCTGTCCACTCCTTCTTGTACGTGGGACCATCCATGCGTTTCTACCTCCAATCCTTCAGAGGGGCAAAAAATTAGTTTAGCTGACCTTGGCTGTCATAGTAATTAAAGTAAATAAGAGACTCTTGCACTCAATTTCAGGGTTCTGTCAGTCAGAAGAGGCTTAGGTGAAAAGTGAAATTACAATCCAGAAAGTTTGTTCTGTTTTATTTCAAACCAGGGCTCATGGGAAATTTATCCCCTTCGATAGTACATGCAAGTTTTTACTGGGAAGACCCAACAAGATTGATAGGTCCCGTAGTGTTAACTACTCAGGTAGCTTTTGTAAAATGTGCATTCCAGCATTTTAAAATACCACCATCCATTACTCTCAGATTTTAACCATCCATCGTATTGTTCTATATTCCCAGAGGTTGGACTGTGAAAGGGGCTAAAATTGTACAATTATAGAATGTATTGAGTTGAAAGCAACCTTCTAAGGTCATCTCATACAAGTCCCCTGCAGTAAGCAGAGACATTTTGAGCTAGATGAGCTTGCTCAGAGACTCATCAAGCCTGGCCTTGTATGTCTCCAGGGATGGGGCTTCCACTATCTCTACAAGCAGCCTGTTCCAGTGCCTCACCTCCCTAATGGTGAAGAACTTCATCCATGTATCTGATCTAAACCTGCCCTGCTGTGGTTTAAAATATTTTTCCTTGCTTTTCAAGGATCAGGATAGTGTTCCAGGCCGTGGCATGTGGCACAGTGTATGTTTCCGGCCATCTAGTGGTGGTTTTCATCATTATGAGTCTTAGCTCTTGCCTTGATCAGTTTGTGTCAGTGTGATATAATCAGTCTGCCAGACTTTTCCATATGTATTTTTTTGCCAGTGATGTTTTAGCTGCTTGACTTGCTTGATAGCAGCGGATTTCTCATATCTATTGATACCCTGTGTGGTACTGTCCATGGTTAAATCTACCCCTCTATCACAAGCTCACCTGTATGTTGCATCCCTTCCCTGATGGCCTGAGTTGCCATGGGGTCATTGAGCTACTAATAATTCACCCTTACATTGGCAGCCCAGATCCATCTGAGACTCTTCAATCTTAGCAGCCTGACACACCTGCTGATTCTTCCGATGTTCCTCAGTGGTCTGGCTCTTGGGTACACAGGCATCTATGTGGTATATGTTCACAACCAGGTTCTCTATCTGGGCAGCAATATTCTACCACCTTTCAGCAGCCCACATGGGTTTGCCTCTGCCCAGTCAGTTGCTCTTCTTCACTACTGTAAGCACCCCAGCAGAAAATTTCCCACCACCCACTAATCAGTATAGAAGTAAAGCATTGTCCATTTTTCTCACTTTGCAATGTCTTAATCCAACTGAATGGCTTTCACCATTATAAAATAATTATAAAATAATATTTCTTCCAGGTTACTTTATAGAGGGGGCTTACAGCTCGATTGAAATCATCTTCCCAAACCCCAAAATGCCTGAGAAATATTAGTTTTCCTTTTTATAAGATGGTGGAGACACAGGTGTTGTTTTGTAGATGGCATCCATTAGAATCTGATAGCATTGATACAGCTATTTTATTCCTAAAACTCCCATGCAGATCCCTTGCCTTTTGGACTTTTTAGTCTCACTGTATGGGATCATAAAATATTTTTTCACTGTTGGTCTAGATGCTCATTTAAAAGAGTCTGAAAAGTGTTACTTTTTGTACTCTCATGTCATCAAGTATGACATGACCATGATTTTTCTCCTAAAATAGGGATGTCATGAGAATCAACTGTAGCACAGGAAAAAAAAAACCGCAGAAGTAGATGGATGATGGTATATGAAGCCTTCCTGCAGTTACTTGAATTCAATACTACCAGTAAAAAATGGAAACTTTCTGCCCTCTCTCACTCTTACCTTATATTTTTGGCCTGTATTGAAGCTGAATGACGCTTTACTTGTCACTTGCTTGTATTCTTCGAAGAGAATGATAAATCTCTCCTCCCCATGTCATAATGTGTGAAAACTACCTATACTAGTGTCTGCCAGCAAATACTTTTCAGATCTGCTAAGAAAATATAATAAATCTACTTAGGAAATTGTACCATTTTGTCATTTCTCCTCAAGTAGAAAAAGTCATTGTTTTGAAATCTTTTCTAGAATAAAATTTTTAAAGTTGCCTGTTTTGAAATTATGGAAATCTTTTGCCTTATTTTGCCACAACAACATCAAAGCATTTCTTCATCAGTAAGTATTCTCCAGTAGGGAATACTGCAATCAATATTATGTATGCCTAAAGATAAAATTAACTTTATGATAAGGGGAAAAGCAAGGCAGATGAATCATAGAAAAATATTATACTTCACTGAAGCTAAAAAGGGCACAGTGATTTCAATGACAGTTTTAGATAAGTGGAACATTTTCAACTCACTTTGCTCATTCATGTTGACAATAACACTACAAAAGTAAATTGTGAGACTGAGCAAGACAGAGAGGTTTTAGATGGTGAAAAAAACCCTTTGTAAAATGTAATTAAAATTCTAACACCATTTCAAATCAAGAAAATATTTTATATCTCTGACAGTTAGCCAAATGTTTCCAGTTCAAATCACCTGCAATCTGATGTGACCATGCCAGCACATACATCACCCATTTCTATAATTTCTTTCAAATTGCATAAAATGTATCTGTCAAATCTTGCAACTGTAGCAGAATGTTCTATCAATTACCTAAACCCGTATATATGTATAATTTGGTTTATTCTGCATAAAGAGAAACTTCCTGGGATGGCCAAGTTCTCCCCTTTTCTTTGTCAACACAAGTTAACTGCACAAGCAATGCAGTTGGTCTACATATAGCTGGGGCTGCTTGGAGGAATGTTCAGAACTGTTGTTCCTGGAGGTTTCCCACACCAAAAACTAAAATATTTTGGTATGAAGGTAATTAGGAGTTTGGTCAATCACTGAGTGTCATGACAGTCCACTGCCACAAATCAGTCCTTTGTCATACCAGCAGGGGAGTTGTGGATTAGGTGTGACAGGACAGGATCCCAATACCCATTGTTTGAAAAGAAGAGGTTGCATAGAGGTGAGAAATTTTATTAGTGTCCTTACTGAGAGAAAAGATAAGTTTAGTTATTTGAAGTGAAACAAGATCATTTAATTGGGCAAGATCCACCCATCTCTGTGTTGAACATCTTTATTTTATAGTCCAGATGGGATATCTCATTGCAGTAGGACAGAGGGGACAGACTTAGCTGGTATATGACACCTTAACTCCTTCAAAGTCTAACTAACCATTTCTTCAGAGACACTTTGGTGTCTTTTCTTTCTAGTAGGTGAAAATGTGGGAGCTAAAAAGGTGACGCAAAGGAGAAAATGCATGGTAACTACTTCTGTTTGTATGCTTTGCATACATTGTTGAGGAAGCATACAAAACCCTGAGGCAGAAATACAAATGCATAATTATATTGTCCCTCTGTCTGGTCTTCTGGAAGAAAGACTGATGTTTTGGAGGAGGAAGGCATATAAAATGATTAATAGTCAGAAAACATAACAGAGAGTGGGTCAGTGGTTGACCTGACTCTGTATGTCAATATGCATGTAAACACTGTCATAAACTAGAAGATCTGTACTTTGTATTTTTAGGAAGAGATTTACTTTTAAAACAACCAGTATTGATTGTTCTACGAATGTACATAACCTTTAGTATGTTGGGGATTTTTTGAGTGCAAAAGGAATTCTCTTGATTTTCCTTTCTATTCATTCACCCACAGTTTAATGTGAGCTCTTAATGGATGCTGCTGCCTGCAAGTTTCAGTCAAGTGCCTATTAACTTGCCATTTCTCTTGAATTTACTGATTAAGACAGAAACATAGTATAAAATAAACCTGAAAAATAAACCATGAAAGACAATAGGAAATCTACTATTGAAAGTTGGAAAATACATGGACAAGCTTATGTGGAGGGCCAAAAGAAATATTCCATACAACACAGCAGATACAGCACCAACAAGTTTAGCAAAGAAGAGTGGCTATCAGTAGTAACAGAAGCTGGAGTGAAAACAAAATCAATGCCTGTATGAACAAGCTTAACCTATGACAAGCATGTATGCATGTTTGTTCAGCATGCATGAAAACTAAGGTCTGAGATTAGGACCTCCTTCTAGCACAGCACAAGAGGTACATGCTCAGCACAAGCAGCAATTTACCCTCACCCTTCACTGGGATCTGCTGGCCTCCAGAAAACACTGCAAATTATATAATGAAAATTACACCACAACATGCAGACGGTTCTTCTGAAGTCATCCTTTTTGACACCATATTAATAAAGCACTGTGTTTTCTTTTTTTATGTGGTGCCTGCCTGCTTGCCACTATCAGAAAAATAACCCAGTATACTGGGAGAGCTCTACACAGCAATTCAGAAATCATCAGCTATTCACCAGCCCAAATGCTTGTAAGTGATCTGTGCAGTTCAAAAAAACAATTACCTAGAGAACTGTGGAAGCTGGCACTGGTGAAGGGCCTTCCTCTGCTCCTGAGTGGAGAAGAGCCTGTTGCCATGGTATGGAACTGCCTTTTCATAAATGTTTCAGCAAGGTTGTGCCCTGCTTGATTATTTCCAAGAGTTCACATTCATCTACTGCCACACAGACAGTTTACAGCAGATGTTCACTGAAGCCATTTCATGCTGACTTACAACCTTTCTCATTTTTCAGTACCCTATATATCAGAATGGCTGTATTCTGGACACAGACATAACCAGAGTAACTGCTGAGAAGCAGTCCTCATTTTGCTTGCAGCTCTCTGTGTACCATGGCTGACTTGTTTGAAACATAAAAAATAGCAAATTTTTCCCACTATGAATAATCAGAGACTATCCCTAGTGCCCATACTATGGAGTATGGGGAGCTAGTGGTTTTTTTCCCGTTGTTTTGTATAACTGAAAGCTGTGTTTGTGTAAACATGAGAATGCAACAGCTTCTGGAGATATGCGTATAGGCAATCCAAAGATAGCAATGGACAAGAGAAATTATTTTACATCATATTTACTTCTGTCACATCAGCATCAGAGTGCAAATAATGGAGGGAAGAGAAGGACAAGGAGATGATATCTTTGTAAGCAAACCATAGATTGTGATGTACTAAGTGGAAGGAATCCTTGCAGAACAGAGTGTTCTCTGTTGCAGTACAGAGGAAAACAGAAGTAGTCAGAAGTAGCAAGCTATGAAAAAAGAGATTTTGCTTTGAGGTTTCTCATTACTTGTGAAACTCTGTCTAAATGACACAAACTATTATAACTGTGAAAATTTTTATTTGCATATTTATCCATATTTATCCACTGAAAAGTGAAATTCAGGGGCATATAATTGAGATGTGAATCTACCCAAATTGAACAAAATGGATGTTCCCTCAGTTCCCAATGAAGTGAAAAAATAACTTTAATGTAGCTGTATCTCGTAATAACAGCAGGTTAGTAGTACTCTCAGGAATTCTGTCTTGAATTTGATTATTGTGAGAAGCAGTGCTGGATGAAAAATTAGAACAATCACTTCAGTTTGTGTTTGTGCAGCTAATGTCTTCACACTTGTTTTATTATTCTGATTGTCTACCACAAAACTAGATTAGTGGAAATCCTGCTATTTTAATTCCATATTGTTTTATCATTCGGTTGAGCTCTCCTCTCCTCTCCTCTCCTCTCCTCTCCTTGTGAATCATCGATTCACTCAAGTTCAGACAGCTGAAGTGAGAATCAGACCTGCACCCAGCTCTTTTATTGTATTCTGTGTTTGTACCAACTCAAAACAGGAAAGGGAAAAAAGGGGTTCCAGAATCACCAGTGACATGTCTCCTACTGATCGTGGAAGCCCTTTTATTCACAGCAGCCCACAGGAAAGTGCAGGCAGCTGAGCTCAGCCTCTCAGAGTTCTGATTCAGTCTGACAAAGGTGATGGTGACCATACTCAGATCAGGGTAGATTACATAACTCCACTCTTCATTTTAAGGGACATGTCAAAGTCAGTCACTGACACCAGTATGTGACTCCTCAAATTCTATATTTGTGTGAGGAAAAAGCAATTGCTGAGAAACACTAGGAGAAATTAAATTTCATTATGTCTTTTGTAAAGAGTTAACATTGCAGCCTGAGTGTCTCAGTATCATGTGAGGATTCCAGAGTAACTGATGCTGCAGTATGGAGCTGGCCATTCTGGTGCAGATGACTGTTGTAGAGATAGAGAGAGCTGATGACATGGGCAGCCCTAAGGTGGAGATACACCAAGACAGAAAGAAGGAATCTTAAAAAATAAAATAAAATACTTTTTCTACTAATGAACTTGCCAAGGTTGACTTGAAGATATCAATCCCAAATCTACAATTGCTTGTTAATATAATAGCCTTAATAAAGTTTTTTTTCATTCATGGTGTGAAAGATAGTCTAGTATGCTTCCCTCTTTTATTGTTTTTTCTCGTTCCATCATGATGCTTGGTAAGAATGAATACAGAAAGAAAATCTGTGCATTTCGTAGGGTAAACTGGAGGTCACAGTGGTCTTCTGTGGAAAGTCCCGAGAATCTTCCCTGTCTGCAACGAAAGCTCTCTCCCTGTCTCTGTGTACATTACAGGCAGTTTTAATTACTCTCAGGAATAGCACTCCTGAGACAGGTCATGAAAGTCCGTTAAACTGAAGGTCATAAACTCTTTAAATAAAAAATTATTCTTTCAAAACCATTCTGAAGCTCAGTGTAATTTGAAGCAAGAGAATCAGCCCACTTGATCACATGCTGAGCTTGTTTTTGTCAGCGTTGGATCCTAATCACTTACCAATTGCTTATGCAAATTAGAGGAGCAGATGCCTAAGGTTGCTTACAAGGCTGCCTTGCTAGGGCCCAGTAAAGAGGACAGTAGTGGATGTCAATGTTTTTTTAATTTTTTTGGTTTTGAGTGGGTATATTGGAAATTTACAAAAAAGATTCCTGATTTCACCTAGGCTACCAAACAATATTGTTTTAGTAGTTCTGGATAGGATTTTCTTCATCTGTCAAAATCCAGAAGAAGATTATGATGTGGATAGTAAAAAAGAAAAAGTATTCTTACTGATAAAAGAAAAGCAGAGAAAGGAGGGGACATTATTAGTGGAAAAGATTTTTAATTTAAAACTACATTTTGCTTTGCTATGACATGAATGTCCTTTCCTAGCTTTTCCTGTATATTTTGAATTACTTAAAGGGCTAAGAGCACGTCTTTCTCCCTCCATTTTATGAATACCTTTTCTGTATGCAGTTGTTTCATATATGCTATTTATCACATAAACATTTGTTGAAGTGATGTGGGTAACTATTAAAAGGTAGAGCAAAGGGTTGGTTGAGGCACGGTGCTTTAAGTATGTTTCTTAACTTCCATGATTATGTTAAATTAAGTCACACAGAATACACTCTCTATTTTGATGTACTGGGGTGACCAGTGACAAGTACAGTTCCCTGCAGGAAAGGGCCTTCACAGATTCTGTGAGATCCTACAGGGAAATCAATAACTGAGAGGGAGCTGAGAGGGATTTAAGCAAGCCTGCAGAAGACAACTGGTTCTTTTAGTAAACAAGACATTTTCCTGCTTTGCTCTCCTGGTATTGTAAAAGATTTTCTGATTTAGAAATTAATTGTTTGGTATATAAGATATTTTACATGAAAAAAGATTAGTTTAAACTTCATGAAGTTCAACAAGGCCAAGTGTAAGGTCCTGCACATGTGGTTGTGGCAGCTCCAAGCACAGATAAAGTCTGGGTGGAGAGCGACTTGGATGTAGCCCTGAAGTGAAAGATCTAGGTTTGTCAGTGGATGAGAAACTCAACATGAGCCAGCAGTATGAGATTGCAACCCAGACGGCTAGACCTGGGCTGCATCAAGAAGAATGTGTCCAGCAGGTCAAGGGAGGTGATTTTGCCTCTCTCCTCAGCTCTGGTGAGACCCCAGCTGGAGTACTGTGTTCAGTTCTGGAGCCCCCAACATAAGAAGGACATTGAGCTGTTGGACACGGCAGAGGGGGTCCAGAGGAGGGCCACAAAGATGATCAGAGGGCTGGAGCACCTTCCTTATGAGGACAGGAGTTAGGGTTATTCAGCCTAAAAAAGGGAAGGCTCAGGGGGGACCTCAGAGTGACTCGTCAATACCTGAAGAGTCCTACAGGAAGGATGGAGTGAGACTTCTTATAAGGTGACATGATGTCAAGACTAGGAGTAATGGATGCAGATTGGAGGAGAGGAGATTCAGGCTGGATGTAAGAAAGAAATTTCCCTCAGTGAGGGTGGTGAGACCCTGGAACAGGCTGTCCAAACAGGCTGTGGATGCCTCCTCTCTGGAGGTGTTTAAGGCCAGGCCAGACGAGGCACTGAGCAATCTGGTCTAGCACGAGGTGTCCCTGCTTATGGTAGGGGGACTGGTACTAGATGATCTTTAAGGTCCCTTCCAACCCAAATCATTCTATGATTCTATGAAATTTAAGTTATAGAAAGATTAATTTTTTATACCTGAACTTTTGAAGATTAAAATCAATACATGCATAAACCTTCCCTCTTAGCTAAAATGCATCTCTAAAATGTTCCTTTAATTATCTAAACACTTGGACTTGCACATTTGATCATATGATCATAAAGAATGTCAATAGATATGCTAGGTTAGAAAGTGCAAGAAAATCCCTCTCTAATTTCCCTGTGCACTTAGTTTTCTATCTGCCATATACATTTGAAATTTTGACCTGTTTGCTCATAGAATTATTATAAAAGTAAAATGTTGTACATTTAACCAGAAGATCTCAATACCCATATTAACTAAATTCTCACAAAGGGAGTTAGTTGTAACTTTTGTGAATTTAGAATATTTTTTGGGAGCTGTGAAATACTGACAGGATTTTTCTGGCCAAGACTGAAAAGCTTTCAGAACAACACAACTCATTCTGTCAAATTTCCTGACTTTCATTTTATTTACCCATGTCTTTAGAAGATCTTCCAGTATTGCAAGAAGGGGCTGACA
>VZTY01023695.1:44118-85371 GCA_013400935.1 Turnix velox | reverse complement strand
TAATTACTTCTTATTTTGTAATGAAATAAGAAACTTTCCCCTCTACTCTCATCCTTCCCACAAAAAAAGGACATCTATTAAATTTATGTGTGTAGAACCCAGAACAGTGATTTCTGACTCTATGCCAGAATTTCTTAAATGCAAAATAAGTAACAATGTAACATTGTTTTATAATTTAAAACAATTAATATTTCATTTTTCTACATTGCCTTGCAATTACATTGCCAGTAATTAGCAGCAATACTAATACATTATTACAGCTGTTAAAATCTTTTCTGTTATATTTTGTTCCTACTGAATCACTGTACAAATGAAATGTAAACAAAGATACAAGCTGCCTCTCATCAAAGATATTAAATATATAGATGTTAACATGTGCACATAGGAGTATAAAAGATTTCTCAATCATGAAAGATTGTTCCCCAGTAAATTATGTTTTGTTTCACTGAACTGGCATTATCAGGCATATTAAAATCACTGCTAACATTTCTCCTTTATCTTTTATCA
This sequence comes from Turnix velox, assembly GCA_013400935.1. Lineage (NCBI taxonomy): Eukaryota > Metazoa > Chordata > Aves > Charadriiformes > Turnicidae > Turnix > Turnix velox. The sequence goes on along the minus strand of VZTY01023695.1, from coordinate 84,864 downwards.
CGGTTTAATGAAATATGACACTCATCTCTCTGTGCCTTCTTCAGACATTTTTCTAGGATTATTCTCATGCCAATATTCAGACTTTCACATTCTACAAAGCATGAATTTAAGGTAATTCAATGAAACACTATGGGGTCAGAAATCACAGTTTCAGTGAAATATTTCTTATTGCATAGTAAAATTTAACTTGGATTAGACTGAACTGTCCTATCTTACAGCCAAAAGTGGCCTCCATAAATTCTTTGACCAAGCTTTGGGAGACTAAACAGTGCTTTATTCAGTTTCCTCATATTTGCCAATCAGCCAGGGCACTCAGTCATAAATAAATAGAATGAATTCTGGCAGGGAATTTTCTGGTTTCCCCAGCAATTGGAAGATACCAAGAAAGTATGAGCTGGATAGCAGCTCTGCTAGCTTCACCAAGCTGTCTAGCATTTCAGCAGCTTTCAGAATTTGAAATCCAGTGTCAGGGGAATCTCAGCAAAGACACCAGATCTACCAATAGTTGTGCTATCTGTGCTCCTTTCTTGCTGTAATTTTATTGGAAACATATCTTACTAAAACTAGAATCAACTGAGCTGTTTTAGTTTGTAGAAATTCCATATTGATAGTAACCTCATTTGAAAGACCCCTTTCCTCTACAAAGTTGTGACTGTGACACTTCTTATCAATTAATTTTGCAACAAGAATTCCTCCGAAATACAGTACAGGATTAGCTTTTATTTGTGAAAAGGTATAGAATAGCCAGACTATTTTAGCAATATTTGACAGTCACAAAAATATACCTAAATATGCTTAGACAAAATAGTTGAGAAAAACATTAAAGGAGATTTTTAGTTACCCTCCACTTCTCTTTCAAAGACACATTCTGTGCATATTATTGTCTATATTTCCTTAGCCATCTGAAAATAACCCACAGTAAGTGGTTTTCCTTGTCTCAGTCCCAGTAAATAGTATTAGCTTATGAAACTCTGTCAATCAAAAGGCCATGTCCATTTTTAGTGGAAATTGACATGTTCCTTCTTCAGGTGGGTTGCATTCTACTCTCAGAGGAGCCATAAAATATCCTGACAATTCCAAATGTGCTTGCAATACTGCTACAGAGAAACAGAATTGAATGACAGTATTTGTGTGACTCCTGTGTGTGGTGGTGCTTTCTCATGTTCACTTTGACAAGATTTTCAGGTTTTGTACAATGTCTACCTGAAAAGAGCCCTTTATGTTTTCTAGTCATTAACAGTCATGATCCCTTTAAAAAGTTACTGATGATTCAGGGCTTTAACTTAAGAATGAGTTAAAAAAAAATTATTTCCACTGTAACCATGATAGAACAATTTAAAAAAGATAGCTCAGGTTATAGGCCAAGACCGGCAGTTACAACAAGTAAACATTAATTGCCACCATCTTGCACAAACTTGCTAAACTCTAGAGCACATGCTGGATATGGACAATTTCTCTGATTCTGGGCTTCTGGAACACATTGCCAAACCAAAGCCTTTTGCTCGAAGCCTTAGGTAGGACACACACATCCCCTATCCTAGCTCCGAATCATCAGTTTTTCCAAGTGTTGTCTATTTATTTCTTTTCATAATCCCATATTGAAACTGTGAATTTTTTCCTCTTCCTACATCTTTCCTTCCCTCTTGTTTTCTCATAGCACTGGAGCTAAGAGTCACAGCTGACTTTCAAGACTATTGCTCTGTTAACAGGTAGAAAACAAAGTTTGTCTGTATGCCCCTGGGCATAAAGTTCCCTCAGGATTTTTTTGAGCCCTTCAGAGCTCTTTTCATTCTCCATAGCTATGCTGGTAATGTCATGTGCACTTTCCTTTTGTAAATTCCATAGAGGAGAAGCCTTACTTCATAATTTTCTGCTACCTAAAGTTCCCTACACCAACTCAGAGGTGAATTTTCATGCTGAATTTAGACCCTTTAAGAAATCCTAGTTCTGTTTGAATTAGACATCCTCCAGGCTAATGAATTTTGATTGCTCTGCATTGTTAGCCATCTGTTCCCATCCCTTGAGATCCCAGTTCAAAATAGAGGCTTAAAAGACAGCAAATAGAAAACCCCCAGCAGATGTAGTGCAATATAGTTAGTACTCAAAATACTAAGGGAAGAGACTGGTGCATTTGATGAAGACATTTATGGACATGCTCCATTTTTCCCCATGGTCTGATGACATGTTCTGAGTGACAGGGTATCTATAATTAAAGTTTTTTGGCACTTCTGTTATAATGCACTGTTTTCATATGCTTATATATTTACCAAAATTTAGCCAGTGGAAAAAAGGTAAGTGAGAGGGGAAGTGAAAGACATGAGGCAACCTGAACCATAATAGCAAAAGTCTTTTGGAGTCAGATAGGCATATATATGGCTGCCAATATATATGTTTCACTGCTGCCAACAAATAAATTAATTCAAGGAACAAAATTAATAAATTCCCAATTAAAACTTAATTAGAATCTACCACATGCACTACAACTTGAGCATTCAGCATGAGACATGGTGGATGAGATTTGTACAATGCACTGCTACAGCAAAAGTCAGAATTACACAACTCTGAAAAGAGGGAAAAGAGGAAATTAATATATATATTTTATCCTCAGCGTATGTTTTAAACGGTGGGTGGTAAATAAAACCTTAGGCTATCATACTGATGAAAGCAAATAATTAAAAACTGTTTATTTGCCAAGTGAGATATAGCTCTTCTGAAAACATACTTGACTTTCCTAAAATTCTGGGTAATTGATTTTGTAACCTCAATATTCTCATGATAGAGAATTGTGGATGTAATGTAATACAAGCTTGCCACAAACATCTGTTTTAATATGATAGCTTCACAACATAATTATTTAGTTCTACTTTCAAGGTAAAGCAATTTGTTTCTTTTATATCATCTATTAAGAAACTATATACTCTTTCTTATAGGAAGTTTACCTTTCTTGAATTGGAGGGTGATTCAGCCTCAAAGTTGGCTAAACTTGGTCCTTATGGGTTGAATGCTTCACCCCCATATGTAACACCTGAAGAAATACACCTGTTGTTTGCCTTCTTGATGTTTCTAGTTTGATTATTCCATAAAGTGGATGTTTTTGATATTTAGATAGGACAATCACCAGTAATCTTTTCCAAACTCTCATAATGCAACCAGAGTCACTCAGTTCTACGCAGAGCAGTCATCAGTATTTCCTAAAGGAGAAAGTGTTATCTCTACATTTAGTATTATAAATTGGAACACTCACTCAATTGCGTTACTCTGATTGACTCATATAAATTCCATTTTGATAAATAAACATTAGTTCTGAATTTGGTCCATAATATCTTTAAATGTGGAGATTCTGAATTTCTCTGTTAGTGGAAGTGATCAAAAATGTTTTCTCAAGAAAATGAATGAGCTAATGATTTGATGATAAAATGTATGTTCTGATGAAAAAGAAAGTCACTTTCAAAAATTTAGTTTTGTGTTAAGATAAGCACTGCAAAATAGTAAAATAATTTTAAATTTTATTTCCTATTTTTTTATATTTAAAATGTTTTTTTATACTATCACTGCAGTCCTCAAAAAAGAGAGGAATAAAGATGAAAAATTTAGCATGGTGAAGAAAAAAATAACACATAGCATTTAAACAAAAACTCTATTTTTTTTTGTAACATGTTCCTTATCAACTCTCTCTTCCTGAGTTTGCTTTCTATTCAAATGAAGCCTTCAGCACAAGAGACATATAAACCTGATGGAGAGGGTCCAGAGGAGGGCTACAGGGATGATCCAGGGGCTAGAGCACCTCTCCTATGAGGACAGGCTGATTAGGTTGAGGCTGTTTAGACTAGGGAAGAGAAGGCAGCGGGGAGACCTTATTGCATCCTACCAGTACCTGACAGGGGCCTACAGAAAAGCTGAGGAAGGACTGCTTGGCAGAACAAGTAGCGATAGGATGAAGGGCAATAATTAGAAATTACAGCAGGGCAGGTTTAGATTAGATATTAGGAAGAAGTTCTTCAACGTGAGAGTGGTGACTCCCTGGAACAGGTTGCCCAGAGAGATGGTGGAAGCCCCACCCCTAGAGACATTGAAGGAGAGGCTTGATGAGACTCTGAGAAACCTGATCCAAAGCAGGATGTCTCTGCTTACTGCAGGAGGAGGGTTGGGCTGGATGATTTTTGAACATCCCTTCCAACTCTATGGTTCTATTAAATTTCACTACATATGTTACTTATGTATTTATCAGTCTAAGAATAAATTTTGACACAACGTTTTCATGAATGTCAAAAAAATCTCCAGCTTTAAAGAGATTTTGTTTCAGATTTAGAATAATCTTTTTTCAAAGGGAGAAACAAATGCTTCAAAGAAATGAAAATGCCATTTTCTGGATTTTATTGTTTGTTAATCTAACTACAGATTATCCTAGATAAAACAAAAAAGGCTAAGTAAAGGAAGGCTGTGTTTTCACTTGAAACAATTTTTTTTACAAGTGTATGTACGTAAGAACAGATTACATGGGTCTGATATCAGACAATACACTGATAGCTGAATTAACAAAAAATAAAAGCAGCTGTGATCTATAATCCTTTAATCATCTTTGTGTTCAAGAACATACAGTCTCTGACAAGCTGTTTCATTAGTAATTGTTCTACTATTAGCAAGAAAGTCTATTTCATGAAGCAGAGTAGTAGGAATCAACATTTCAGGAATACCTGGAATTTTAGGAGATCGAATAGTAAACAAACAAACAAAAAAGTTATTCAGATTAATTGATCAAATAGAAATAGAAAATTTACTACACAATCTGATCAAAAATTTGCTAGGCACGTGTGCACGGAGGGAGGGCTCACAAATGCTACTTCTCCCCCACATTGCATTTAAGAAAAAAACAAAGAAAACAAGAAGAGTATAGTGTTAGTGTAATGTTTTTTATATGACATAGAAGAGTTGAGCAAGATTATGAAGAAACAACTGGGAGAAAACCATTTTTTACCCAAAAAGTCAATTTGATGAGGATCATGCTCTGAATAGAGCAAAGAGGTTAAAAAACAACATTAATGTGTGGTTGATCTTATTTTCTGAAACTTCCTACATATTTCACCTCCTCTTTTCCGGTATTTGACATCAAATTTTTAAATTATGAACCAGAGAGAAAATCTTTAGGGAAGAAACTAAAAGTTTTCAAAATCACTTGTAGGAAGTTCCAAATTTGCATTGTCTTACAGTGCAAAACAGATTTTTGGCTTCTCTCTCCTTTTAACCACTTCTGTTGTAAAGGAAAAAAGGAAAATAGAACATAGAAACCTAGTGAAAGGAAGAGGAAACTCTAAACTTGTTGCCCACTCTGTAATTAAGAAACTTTATGTCCCATACAACCATTAATCAAAAAAAAAAAAGAAATTTTAATATCCTGGCAGAGAATACACTGAACATTACAGTACATTCCTATCCCAACTACAAAGTGATTTTTAATAAAGTGCTATGCTGTGGACATATATATGAACATGCACTGATAAGAGTTAATCTGAATTTTTGTTCATACACAGGCAAATTATCCCAAAGAGTCAAAAATACTGTAATAGAAAGCTTCAGGTGTAGGAGTAAGTCTGAACTACACTTCAGACTCTGGCCTTTTGCTGAATTAAAAACCAAAGATTAAATTTCATTTAAAACAAAGAAAATATGTCAGTATGGGTGGCTAAAATACATGTGAGTTTTCTATACAGATGTTTCCACTGATCACATCCTGTGAAGAGATCAGAGCCCTCATGTCCATTTAAGAAGCTGTTTAGACAATCAGATCTCTATTGGAGATGGACCCCTGGGTTACAAATTACTGTTTTGACTCAGTGTTTCAGACAATATAATGAGATGGGGTCATGTGCACAATTGCTTCTTGCTCTGACCTGTAGAACAGCAGCAATGGACTTTCAGAAAGATGAGATGGCATATTCTTTTTTTCCCCTTCCCATCAGGAAGAGATATAAAAGGAAATAGATTCAGTGACTTCATAAATTAGCCAGGGAAAAATTGTTGCTGCCTTTTACTTTCTTATGAAAATCTTCACATATATTGAGCAGAAAAGCTCAGAACAGAATGACTGATGGTTAAATAGCTGCTGTAAAACCTCTGACTGATTTAGCAAGAATGCTTCAATATCATTTGGAGATGTGAAATTTTTCTACAATTCATTTTTGTGGATGCTGTCCAAAAGATAATCCCATTTTAAGGAACTCAGAAATGTCACATTGCTTATTTTACTCCTGTTGTTCAAAAGACAACAGAGTTACTGTCTGTAAAGTAAGGAAAAGATTATAGTCTGTTTTCTATGGTAATTTTCTATCAATAGTATTTTATCATGTCTATTATTGATTTTATATATCTATGAAATATTTCCTCAGTTTAAGAAACTTGCAATTCATCTCTCGTGTTAGTTTACTTGTTTTTCTGCTTATTCAACTTTGATAACATATGCTCTATCAAACCTAGTTAGACCATTCTTTGCTCCCCCAGATGACTAGATAGCCTATAATACTTGTAAGTTTTATGCCATTTGCATTTTAATTTGATATTTTGTGTGAGATGAGAAAACATTAACTTTTACTGAGCAGAAGATGTTCTAGATCAGGCTTGATGAGGCTTGAGCAACCTGATCTAATGCAAAACATTCCAGTTCACTAGGGAGGATGGACTAGATGACCTTTGAAGGTCCCTTCCAGCTAAATGCATTATATGTTTCCATGAGTTTAGTAATGTTTTAGCTCTCAGTAATGTATAGCACTCTTATATTGCCTTTATAAGTAGGTTTTTGGAAGGCCACCATGTTTTGGGTCAGGAAAACATCTTTGGCCTACTCTGACAAAATATACTGAGTAATTCCTCATTGTTTGAATTTAAAGCCTCTCATTTTCCAAGTTTTATTCACAGATCTCTGATGACAGGCTCAGAAGTCAAAACCAGTTCTTTTTTTCTGGAGTTAGTGTTTATTAACAGTGAGTTCAGCTCCTATATTTCTTGTCTACAGCTCTTTTAAAGTTACAGAAGGAGAGATCCTGCAATTACATGTTGGATTTTGCTTTCTTATTTAGGTTTCTAAACAACTGGTACCAAAACAATTAAGAACAGAAACCTTTGCTCCTGTAGAAAATAATTTTGTTTTGACAGTGTTAAGAGATTCTGTGAATTGCAATTCTGGCTAATCCACTGTGTACAACTTTAGTACTTCTTGTTTGACATTTGTTACAGCGTATATTTATGACAATTATGGTACAGGACAATCTAAGCTGAATGAGTGAATGCATTTTCTTGAAGCCTCTTCTTTTTCAACCTGTGGTGACATTGACAGTTTTCTTCTCATCGTTCTACTACCTGATAGTCCCTTCTAGTCCTTTATAGTAGCAATAAAAACTAGGCAGAGCTCATTTCACTTTGATGTACAGATTTTTAGTAATGCAAGAAAGGTAGAATTTTAGATCTGAGTTCACCACACAAAGTTTCTGAGAAGTTGTGTTTCAAAGAGATTTCCAAAGTGCAGAGCAATTCATATATAACTATCCCTTACATAGGAGCCCAGTGATGTTTTTCACATTTGTATAAAACAAAAATATTATTTTACTTAAATTATATATTTAAAAAGAAATTATTGTATCCCCTCATCAGTTCAGTCCCTCATCTCTCACACATGCAGCAACACTGAAAGCTCTGTTTAATAAGGAAATAAGGAAAAAGTATGCCTTCTGGTCTTCTTTTCTTTCATATATGCATGATTCTTGTCACTAGTATATTTTTTTAATCAATGACTGAAAAAGTGAATATAGCCCTCTCCAAGTCTAAACTCATATTGTATTTTTAGTGATAAATATCACATTGATATAGAGAAGGTGTTTTATGAAAACCAAAATTATATTTTGATAGGGAGAAGTAAAACATGGACAGCAGAAATAGAAAATTCTATGCTCAACTGATTACCACTTGGAGATGGAAAGTGACTATTAGTCACTGACTATTAGTAGGAGCATTTGGTCTTTTCTATTACTTAAAGAAATAAATAAAGAAGAGACAAATAGACGACCAGTACATTTTAAGTAAGTTTAATAAGCCCAGACTCCTTTTTCAAGTGTCATTTGATTCTGTTTCAATTAAGAACTAAGAGTGAAGAGTTTTGATCACCATATATTTGGACTAGATTTAGACAGATAATTTAGAAGTGTAAGCAGTATTCCTTCCATTCAGATGTCTCCACCACAGCATTCAAGATGAACATAGATCAAAAGCCTGTTTTTCATAGATTTATATTTCAGTTCTCTCACCTAATCTATGCATGTTTTATAAAAGCAACTTCCTGAAAATCTGATTTGAAGGTTTATTTAAGCAAGTGGTATTATATTTTACTCAACACATGAACTAACAAACCTGCCCCCAAAAGAGGTTGATTCAATTTAAATGAGATATCAAGTAAAACAAAAATTCAGTAATAATGCTCTCATATGACTAGTACTTGACTAAGAGATATTATTGCTAGCTGTTATGCTAAAAAACTTTGAATAACACCACTGACACTACTACTCAGCTTTGAGAGCTCAATCAACTGATAGTGAAATAGTGTAATTCCTTTCACGTGATTAACACTTAGCGATGTATCTTCCCACTTATGTTTACAAGTAACTCCATTTCTTTTCATTGACATGGAAATCAGCCTTTAAGAAGTGAAACAGCTAGATGAGGAACATAAAGGCAAACAGCAGTGGAAGTGGAAACAGGATAATGAAATGGCTCCTCTTTGAATGCTCAGGCCATAGCAATTAATTTTGCACTATGTGACATTTATCTTTTTGTTTAATACAAAAATTGAATTGAATGCCTGCATTAAAATTATGCATAGTTTAATATTTCATAAGCTTCCCAGAGCCATTTACTACACCTATATACAAGAGTGCTTCATGTGTCGTGCAGGAATCTCACTGAGTTAGAAAAGGAAACAATGAAATCATGTTGGACAGCAAAGTTTTGGAAAGTTTTTCAAGCCTGGAAAAAACAAACAAACAAACAAAAAGATTACTGGTTTTTGTAGTAAAAGAAATTAACATATTGAGAATCACGAAATCGTACAATGGTTCTAATTGAAAGGGACCTAGAAGATCATCTAGTTGCAACCCTCCTGCCATGGACAGGGACACCACCCACTAGATCAGACTCCTCAAAGCCCTGTCCCCCCCAGTATTGAACATTTCCAGGGATGAAGCATCCACAGCTTCCCTGGGTAACCTTTCCAGTGTCTCACAGCCCTCACAGGAAATAATTTCTTCCTAATATCTAAATTCACTCTCTTTCAGTTTACAACTACTAGCCTTCATCCTATTGCTCCAATTCCTGACAAAGGGATCCTTTCCATCTTTCCCCCAAGTCTCCTTTACTGGCAGGATGCCATTAGTTCCCCCAGGACCTGCTCTTCTGAACATCTCTTCTGAACTCTCTCATCCTGTCTTCATTGCAGAGGCGATCCAGCCCTCTGAGCTTATCTGTGAGCCTCCCCTGTTCTCTCTCTGACAGATTCATATCCTTGTTATATTGCAGGCTCCATAGGTAGATATAGTACTCTAGGTGGTTTTTGAAAAGAGCAGTCTGTGTGTAAGGAAGCAACACTGTTGATACCCCATGATTTTATTGCACTCCACATGGAAAACTGGACCATTTCACAGAAGATTTACTTACCTCAGACAGTAAGTTCATAGTATCAAGTATACAAAATGTCTTTTGGTAGTGCAGACTTAGTTTACACATAAATGTCTGGAATACTGTCAGAGAAAATAATTATGATAAGGCTAGGAGACCTAACTTCTTGTGATTTGCAACAAATAATCACTGCTGTGCACTGTATATTGGACTGCATTCATAAAAAATGGATTTGCACTATGCCAACATCAAAACTTCATATTTCAGAAGACTCTCTGGATTATTTTAGAAGTGAAGATGCCCCTGGGATTAAGAGATATACCATGGGCAGCTGCTTAACAGCAGTGCAGAACTGTGATTCTGAACTGATTTCAGTAAATCCACATGAACATCCCTGAGCTGATAGTTTGTGTCCCATCATTTGTCTTTTGCCTTTCTCATTCTCTCATATCTGTATATCTCAGTCAAAAATATTGGATCCTTCTTGAAATTTATTTTGTTTTTTGTAAGATAAATAACTTAAAAACATAATCTGTGCTTTTAGTTATACTGCAATACTTGCCTATCCTAATATAAATATCACTGTTACACATCAATATTTAGTCCAATGTAATAAACAGTAGTAGTTTGTCCAAGATATACTTCTTTACACAAAATCATTTTGTGTATTTCATTTCCTTAAATCTATGACAGTATTTTCTCCCTATTTCTCCCTCTTTCCCTTCCTCTCTCTCTCTTATTTTAGCAAAATATCTATATTCTTAATGACCCTTTTGCGGACTTAACTACCTCTCCCCCCAGGGATTGAATTCTACTCCTATAACTCAAGAATTTATTGTACCATTTCCTTGGAATGCACTTGTAGAAATTAATTCATGGACAGTGATGTCAGTAATGTGTTTTTAACTGCCCTGTCCACCCCTATATCAGTGTATAATATTAACACCAGTATTTCTAGTTAAACACATAATTCCTCCACATCAGGTCCACTGCATTGCTCCCTTAGGATCAATCTAATAAAAATAGTGTAATGTTTACAAATTCCAAGAAGCCTTTCTTGTATGAGTTTACTGGTAATAATACAAATAATGAATGTACATGACTTTTATGTACTGGAGTTGGCAGCATAACCTGAAGGACTCCTGTCCTCTTTATTGTGTAAACAGCAAAGCTACACAGTTTCAAGTACAGATAGATACTGCCTTTTTTCACTAGTGCCAGGCCAATGAGAGCTAGTGAGGCTGATATCTTAAACTATGAATATAAGTGAACCTTTTATATTTTGATTTGAGTCTGTGATGAACAGCTTGAAAGAATAATTTCTTTTTTGCCTTTGAACAAATTGAAGGAAAATTAAAAGGGAGAATTGATATTTTCATTCTGTGATTTCTTACTCTAGAGAATTACAAAAGCAGACTGCAAATCGTTGGCTCAGTTCTGATCTTTGTTGCAAGACCAGCTTGCACTCCTTTGTATGAGGTTTCATACACTTGTGGTGAATTAGTATATGTAGTGTGACCATGCATAGCATTATATCTAGCTTGCTAAAAACTATAAACACATTTTTAACACACATCTATGTATGAATATGATTGTCCAAATACATGCATGTACAGTAGATGAATAAGAAATCCGAACTCTTATGATTGGACCATAGGAATAGCTGGGTATAGACTATTTAGAAGGAACAGGCAGGGGAGAAAGGGCACTGGTGAGACCCCACCTGGAGTATTGCATAAAGTTCTGGAGCCCTCAGCACAGGAAGGACATTGAGCTGTTGGAGCGGGTCCAGAGGAGGGCCACGAAGATGGTCAAAGGGCTGGAGCAACTGCCCTATGAAGACAGGCTGAAGAAGTTGGGGTTGTTCAGCCTGGAGAAGAGAAGGCTCAGGGGAGACCTTATAGTAACTTATCAGTACCTGAGGGGGTCCTACAGAAAGGCAGGGGAAGGACTTTTTAACATGATATCGGATGGCAGGACTAGAAACAAGGGGGAAGGGGGTAAATTTAGATTTGACATAAAAAAGAAATTCTTTACAGTGAGGGTGGTGAAGCACTGGAACAGGTTACCCAGAGAGGTTGTGGATGCCCCCTCTCTGGAGGTGTTCAAGACCAGGCTGGACATGGCACTGAGCAGCCTGATCTAGTGGGAGGTGTCCCTGCCTATGGCAGGGGGGGGTTGGAACTCGATGATCTTTAAGGTCCCTTCCAACCCAAACTATTCTATGATTCTATGATTCTATAATATGTAATTTCTGACAGATAAGATATCGGATAACAGTAGAACAGACAGAACATATAATACATTAGTAGAAGTCAGCATTTTGGGATAACTGGTGTATTTGTCAGTGAAGAGATAGATTGCAAGGTATCTTTTTTATTTGACATGCTATACCTTAGAAGGCACATCTCAGATGAAATAAAATATTGTGCAAGGCCTTTAACTTTCATCAATATGGGCTACCATAGCTAAAATGCCTCTGTTGATATAGATTTTCATTGATGTAAAAATCCTTTTATCTACAACAAATTGACACGTATTTAAATGTTACAACAGTAAAGAGTCCTAAAAATATAATGTGTTGAAAATGTATTGCTTAAGCCAGGAAATAGTCATGATCGCTGAACAAAACTTGAGAAAAATACAAACGAAATTTTTGAGGGCTTTTTGCCTCTTTAATATGATATGAATCAGAGTTTCAAGGGATTAGAAATAAATTAATACATGAGTAAATACCTTCTTCATTTCATGTTATTGTCCATGTTCTCCAAATTACTCATTTTAGTGCCCTTTTATTGCAAAAAGTAGTTCTGAAAGCACCAAAATCTCTAAGTAAGATTGTCTTTATCATTAAGTTTGACTTAGAATGATAAAGACGCAAATGAAGTAATCTCTTCAGGTTTTCATTAATATTTATGAACATATTGCTCTTATCAACATGCACATCAGAAGACTGTAGTGTGGCAAAAGGTCTTTCCTGTAGCAAGTATCACAAGCACTTGAATAAAGAAGAAAACACTTTTCACTCCAATGTATGTTGGCAGAGAGGTTATACTCTGAGAGTAGTCTAGGATTCAGTCCTATTACAGAAATGTTCAGAAAAAAAGTGCAAGATTTTACTGCAGAATAATTCTCTTGGAAATAAAAACTTAATTCATAGAAACATTGCTTCTAGAAATCTGATTTTCAAAATTATTGTGGTATAAAAACAAAGCTAAAACAGTAACAAGCAATTCTGTGCATAGTTTCAGCATTCATCAACTATTCAACAGTAAACTGTTTACAATTAATGCACACAAACTCCCCATAGAATTTCCTGAAAAATAATACCGCATTATTCAATAATACCAAGTTGTTGAATATATTAGTGAAAGAGATTGCAGATCACAAGAAAGGTTTGCAGATTGCAAATGCATATACAAACACATGAAATATCAGATTTTTTCTTCTATTATGAAAAAAATGTACCTGTTATCTGTATATGTAATATGATTCCTGAAGAATAAAATCAACTCTGTTTATACTCATAAATCACATTAATTAAACACCAAAAATACTAATTGTGGTTTTGTTTTTCTCCTTAATTAATAAATGACTGGGCATCTATCTAAAATTTTAGGGCACAGAATAAATATTTTAGTCCTTTGGTAATTATAGCAATTCTTAATAGAATAACATTTTGAAGAACCAATTATCGAAACAAAACCCCACTTGAGTAACTGCTAAGTTTTGATGACTCCATTTTCTTTCTCATTTATGTTTTTTAAATCCACACCACGTCAAATATTATCAGAATTATAAGTTCCACCTTCATGATGTCCCAACACCAGAATTTCAGTAACACATGTGAACCTTTGGAGAGTTTTCTAAGAATGTTCACACTTAACTACTACTTCTCCTTTAACCCATCTTACACATTACTTTCAACAACTCCAGAGAAGAGATTGTAACATATAATTTATATATTAGAGAGGTACTGACCACCAGCAGAGGTGTGTAAATGATGTATACTTTAAAAAATTATCTGCATACAAATGTCTAATAAAATAACAGTAAAATTAGGTAGGAATTGATCTAAAGGAATACAGAAATACTGTTCAAGATGATGTTTTATCTTTAGAGTGTTTCCTTTTACCACATCCCAGGAGTCTATGTTGTTTAAGTTGAGGACCACTGGGCAGATATCTCTGTTGTATTTGACAGATTAGTTCCAGAGTCAGCAACCTGAGATCAGAGGTCTGTTTCCACATCCTGTTAGTGTGCTCTTGAACATGAGTTTTATTATCATTTTCATGGCCAAAAGCAACACAAGCAGCAGACACTAATTTGAAACTAGTTGGTTAAGAAAAAAAGCATTATCTCAAGAGCATTTGTCCAAACTATTCAGTTAGCATCTATGAATAATGAACTTGATTTTGAAATCATGTCTAATTTACAGTCTGCTAACCAAAACAAAATAAAATAGAAAAAAAGCAGATTGCAGTTCAATAACATTTAGAGTGCAATCCTTCAGGGTTCTAATCTGTTCCAGAGCACTTTAAACTCTGTTACCTTCTCTCCTTTATCTGCTGAAGATTGATCTGATCTCTGACATCAACAGCTGCTCAAAACTTTTTCAGCTCATTATTTACCAGTTTAATCAGTAACAGCAGTGAAATCCTGGACCCTGTGGAGTCCCTCATCCCGTGATCTTTTCTTTGCCCCTTCACAAGCCTCTCTAAATGATGCTTTCATCTGCTCTACATAATTTTACCACAAGGCTCAACAGGTACAGGGAACATCATACTGGCCTCCATATCATAGATGAGTGTTGCCCGGAGGACTGGAGTATTTTTCATAGCACACAGTTAAGCATTGTCATTCTTTAACCGTCAGTCTCTTTTTATGCTTATTCTTCAACTTTTTTAGAGCAGTAGGTCATAAAAAATCTTCAGGTTGAAATACTGCTTTAAACTGTTTAATTTTGGGTTTTAGTAGGACATTTTTGTTTTAAATTTGCCATGAACAAAGACTTAAAAAGAAGAAAGAAAAAAATCTATTTAAAAGAATCTTTCTTTTTCAGATGTGGCCACTGCTGAAAGATCTAGCTAAAGAGTGAGATGAAGGAAATGAGAGAAAGTGACAGGCAAAGATAGCTCAATCAACACAAGGGCACCTTTGTGGTAGAGAACAAAAGTGTCTCGAGGATCCTTTCCAGGTGAGGAAAAGAGATTTCTGTTGTCCTAAATAAAAAACAAAAAAAAGATTGAGTTAAAGTCCTAGCAAGAAGCCAAGTTGTTTAAATTCTGCTAAGTTGAATGAAGTTCAACTTGAATTTGAATAAAATAATCTCTAGAGTGAATAAAAGGGTCTCTTGATGTTATTACATACCTTGAGGAGGTTTTTTCTTATATTTCAAAGAATCCTTGTGAGTCACATGCATGAAATCACATATTTCCAGCTTATTAAGGCTTTATATAAAGAAATTCTACTTCAGAACAACTAATTGAAAATCACTGTTTCAGCTTGAGCTATATGACAAATGAGAGGGGTTTATTTGCCTTAAAGTAATGAGTTCTTCAAGGCTTTCCTGAGAAACATTTTTTTTTTCATTTACATATTTTTGATGAAAAAATTCCATTTAATCAGAACATAAATTTTATTTTTTCAGCTCTAAATTATTAATTTTAAAAAGATATTACTTTGCATATTGTTTTAATATCCAATTCCATTCACTTTGAGGTACTTGTGTAATGACGTTACAGCAAGGAAATAATGAGAAAGTAAGAGCGAAGTGGATTTTATTCAGATCAATTCATCACCCACTCCAAAGAGCAGGTGTTTGGCACATAGCCTTGATTTCCACAGAGCATCACTGATTTTCCCATTTTTTTGTGCATACAGAAAAGTGTTACGTTATTCCTAACATTTAAAAACAGTCTTGTTCCCAGAAAGATGAAATTTTTCTTTACAAACCCAAAAAACTTTAACACCTAAAGGGTATGTTTCGTATTCTCCATCAGTAACAATTTATCTGCATGCATCACAATCTGTTTTTTCTCTTTCTTTAAGAAAATTTGACATGGATTACAGCAAAAAAACCCCCACCTGTTGTTATATGATGACGTGGTGTTCCAAATTGAGGATGCGTATAGCTCCAAAGGAGAGTCTGCATTATAACAGGAATGAATATTTGACATTTTGGCATTCACAGCTTAGTAGATCTTGAAAAGCTTTGCACAACTGACTGAATTCAAGAGCATCCTAACATATGCCACACACAAACACATCCCTTTTTCAAAAAAATACTTTGAGGAACTAATCCTGTAGGCTTATATGCAGATGAAAATATCACATATATGGCAAATCTCCCCCTGCTGGACAGTCACTATGTGACTCTGAACACTAAATCAGGTGCAGTTTTTAGTAGTACCTTCTCTCTCTCTCTCCTACTCTATCCCATTTTTAGAGCTTCCATTTCTATCTCTCCCTTTTTTTCTCATCTGTCCAAATTCACTCTAAATCTAGGTCCTGCTGTATGCTTCTCTTGCCAGTTTTAAACCCTCTTGCTTTCCTCTGTGGGGATATCCAAGTCTTCTAGTGACATCAAAAGTGGTCAGATTATTTTACAGAAAAATATTGCCTGTTATCTCTCCCAGTTGGCATACAAGATATAAAATAGGTGTGTCTTTTTTGTTTATGTTGATTAAAAATGCTATTGAGAGGCAAATGTCCAACTAGGACTGATGTTTTCTCCAAAAGGGAGAAATAAGCAAATGTCAGCATCTCCTGTGTATCCATTCTCCAAGTCCCAATATGCACACCTATACTACTCTCTATAAATTTCTTCTGAACTAACACAAATATATAAAAAAAGTAACTCTCTATATCAAATAGGATGTGCTTAGGTGCCAGAAGGACAGAACATTTTGATGTCTTCCTCTTTATACACTCATTTTAAAACAAATATGAGTTTCCCTACAAAAGTACTTTCCTGAATAAGTGTAAAATCACTGCATAAATTTCACAGTGTTTCAAATTTTTCGTATATATTTCATAAACTTTTGGAGGACATTTAGGAATTTCTTAAAAATCTCCCAGTAATTGTTTTGCTTGGTAATAAGAGACTTTGAAAAGAACATCATGTTAGATAATAGATATAGCAAGAATCTTAAATAAAACACCAACCAAACAATGTCTCCCCAACTCAGATCATTCTGCATAACAGTGTTTCCTGTATTAGCAGATTTTTTTATTAAATCAGCCCTTTCAGCAATAAGTTGTGTAAGATCAGAATGATATTTACATAAATTCTCTTTTTTCCCTCCCTCTAAAATATCTGTGATTCATGGATAAATTTATTTGCTTAGTTAAAAAATATTTCACTATTACCCATACAATCAATATAATCATGCTTTCTGCCACTAGTGGTAACAATGAATTAGATATATTTAGAAATAAGGAAATATATTTCTACATTATTTTTTTCTATGGAGTTTTTATTTTATCTATGGAGATATATAATCCAGTTCCAAATTTTCATTCTAACTGTACTTTAACAATTTTTTTTTAAAAAACTTAGCATTCTGGTAAAGGCCACTGGGAAAATGTCAGTTCATACTCATTCCAAATTGTGACATTGTTTAATTTTCTGCTAGGAAGAACAGAAAAGAAGACTTCTGTTAGCTCCACTAGTGATCACAAAATAAATTCAATGGGGAACTTGTCTACTGATGCTGCAAACACACCTCAAACACCTCACCCATCCAACAGAAAGGAAGCTAATAAAAAAGAATTTTATTAGATCAACACCTTTAGCATAAAGCAAGTAAACACATTCAGTTTCTGTCTATTAGTTTCTAACCTATCTTTGAAACACTGGAATGTAACACATTCACATCCTCAAAATCATTAAACATTTGGCAGCATGTGATTAGCCCTCTACATACCAAAAATATGCTTTGTTCTTTCCTTCCTGTTTTTATACTCTGATATTTCAAACAACTCAAGCACATACTCCAACAATGCAAATAATGAGAGTTTAATACCTCACATTGTTGCTAGCATTCTAACTTGTGTATATTCCTTTTACAGTTTTGCATCATAAATGCTGTAAGATATGTAAGAAAGAATAATGTAAAAATGGTAAAGTAAAAATGCAGTTATGTTTTGCATTTGTCTTTGATGGCATTTTACTACACAAGGACTTAAAACTGTACTGTAATTGTGGATGTGCCTTTATTTTTTATTATTCTCTACATATTTTTGTTTTAAAACTGCTTTTTTACACAAAACTTAGCAATACTATTTTTAGTTAAATTTTATGACCAGATTAGTAATTTCTCATTTCTGTAGTTAAGATCATGGGAAGTCACTGCAGCAGACTAGCCTATAAACACATAATTAGAATTATGAAATGCCATAATGATAAAGGGAGAGTAGATGTGTAGTGCCTTTCTGTAGATTCTCAGCTGTCTCTAAAAAGGTTATGTTGAGATAGGAAAATCTGCTTAACTGTTTATCTTCCCACCTTGCAAGATATGCAAGATTGTCTAATATATTTTATACATTGAAGCAAAATGTTCAAGAAACACTTTGAGAATATTTTTTATCCAGTACAATCTGAGATATTGTTTGATTATGCACAAATAATTATTTGGAGAGGTAATATCTAGTAAATTGGCCTCCTTAGTATGGATACTGGCAGCAGAGCATCATTGCTCCTTTTATGTTTACTTTTTACTTTTGTTTCTATTGCCTCTAACTGGTAACAGAGGGAAAATTAATAATTGGTTGTAAAATCAACGCAGTATAAAATGGATTTTAAAGGACAATATAAATGCAGTGTTAGAAGTAGTTAACATTTGAATGCCGAATTATCATTGCTAGCTGTGAGAAAAGTGTATTAGCTCATACTATCCTCCATGTTATTAGACTAGAAGTTTACTAAGAAATTGAACAAACAGAGCACTGTTGAGGCTTTCCCATATTCTTTAGGCCATTGAATATTAAGCATAATTAGTCACTTGATGATCCTTTCAGGTTGAAAAATTTCCTCATTGTTCTGTTACTCTTTTACATATGCCTTAGTCTAAATGGCTAAGGGTAGCTAGGCTTAGTAGAGAGGACATCTTCCTTCCCCAGTACCTGATAATCCCAGTCATCAAATTCATATTGGTGTTGCACTGCTTTTCAGACTTCCTTGCAGACTCCATAGTCTCCATAGGCTCCATTTAGAGTCAGCTACTTCCACACCGCAAGCTATCCGTTAGCTATTTCACAAATAATTTTGCTAAAAAATAGTAAGGAACACAGTCTTCTCAGTTTGCTTTTAGAAAGTCTAGCAACAAATGCATTTGAAGTACAGGACTGTTAATAAAAGTTGATAGATGCAAACATTTAACAAGTCAACAAGTTTAATACTGATTTTCATCAACACCAAGCAAGAAGTAAATAGTAGAGGGAGGTATATCTGGCTTTATGCAAGGATTCAATATTCTAGGATTTTAAGAAATCTATTTTTATAACTATATACCAGCAGCAAGTTAAGTGCATATTAATTTCAAGAAATCATGGGCTTTAGGTTCTTTGGACAGCATCATGGCCTCTTGATTTTAGCTCCCCATTGGCTTGCTGAAGCCCAAATTTTTTTACCCTTAGTCAATGATATGATGGATGTCTAGCATCCCAGACAATTTTTTTTATATGACTGGGAGCAATTTGGTAATAGGGATGCTGGACTTGAATATTTTGGTTTGGTTTGTTTTGTTTGGTTTGGGGTTTGGGGCTTAAAATTACCTGCTAATAAAAAAGCTAATTAATCATCATCATTAATATCAAATAAAAATGTTAATAATTGGTCTGGGAGAGGTTACACAAGGTTCCATTACAATACCTCTTACAGGTTACATCAGCAATACAAATACACAAACTTCATAAAATTTTCTAAGATTCAATAGATGCCCAAAAATAGGAAGTAAGTTGAATATTGTACAGATAGTTTAGATAAACAGAAAATTTTTCTGAGTAGAAACATAATTAGACAATGCCAAGTTCAGTAATATAATTTCAGATAATAATCTCTTCTTGTGACAAGAAGTATCTTTTAGAATTTGATGCTCTACATTAGAAATAGAGAAGGTAATAAATGGTCAAAGAGAGAAAAAAGGTCAATAGTGTGGCGAGCTTACCTTGACTGAATGCCAGATACCCACTAAGTCATTCTATCACTCCCCTCCTCAGAGACATGGAAAATAAGACGAAAAAAAATTCTCTCATGGGTCAACATTAAGGCAGTTTATAAAGCCAAGGCAAAGGTCATGTGTGCAATCAAAGGAAAATAAAAGATTTATTCTCTAATTCCCATCAGGAGTGGGTGTCCAGCCATTTCCCAGGAGGGAGGATTTCAGTCACAAAGTAGTTGCGAAGGAAGACAAACACCATAATAACAAATACGCTCACTCTGCTTTTCTCTTAGCTTTCATTGCTAAGACCTCACATACTAATAATAAACCTTTGTTCAGTTTGGGCCAGTGGTCCTAGCTATGCCCCCTACCAAGACCTTGTCTCCCCAGCCTGCTGATGGAGGGGGGAACTGTTGGAGAGACAGCCCTGATGACTTGCTACTCCTTAGTAGCCAGAAGGCTGGTGTTTTATTATCACTTTTCTAGCTACCAATTCAAAGTACAGCACTATGAGGGCTACTGTGGGGAAAATTCAGTTGATCTCAGATACATTCAATAGAGAGAGGAAATTTACTAATTTAATTTTAGGAATTTTATGTACATTTATGATGAAAATATTTTCTGTTAAGAAAATTAAGACTTAAAGACAAAGTAAAATTTTGAGTTGTGTTAACCTTCTATTTACAAACCTGAAACATCCCAGCACAACAATGCCTCATAACAATGTTTTCATAACAAAGTAGACAATTTTTAGAACAATAATTGAGAGAAATTGCCTCTGAATGCTTCCTCCTAAGCAGGTCCTGCTTCTATATTCTATACTGACAGAAATAAAATTTAAAAAAAAAAAATAAATGTAATCAAAATGCAATAGTGATTACTTCGTAGCTGTTGTTTACTCATCCTGCAGGCTGATTCTTCAGATTTTCAAAACCATTTTTTTGATCTTCTCTATTTAGCATTCAAAGGCAAATTTATCTCCCACAATCTCCAGACAAACTCCTGTTGTATAGAAATTGCTCTATTTTATTTTTATTGAGGCAATAACATCTGCTCCGAATATCCTGCAAAAACACCTGCAGAGGGTGTTTCCTGTTATTTATAAAGCAAATCTCTGTCATTCAGTGAAGAAGGATGAAGAGACAGTAGTGCTCTTTAGTGCTATTTTAGTAGTATTCTTGAGTTTTAAATTTGGAAAGCAGCAGGATACTGAAGTGAGTACACTATTAGCAAATGGTGACTAAAAGTAGACAGGCAACGATGATTAGGCAAATCACAGATGACAACTCTGATTTTTATATTGCTGTAAAAGCTAGTGAAAGCTGGATATCTCTTTTGAAATTAGAAAAAGGAAACACTAAAAGAAGATGACATTTGAAGACATTATCTAAAGAAGCAGCATCAGCATATCAATCCAGCCTGTCCAGGTCCCTCTTCAAAACCTTTCTACACTCAAGCAGGTTGACACTCCCACCTGAGTGTTGTCTGCAAAATTACTGTCTCCAGACTTACTGAGGGTGCACTCAATCATCTCATCCAGGTAAAGATATTTAAGATTTTCTCAGTACTGAGCCCTGGGGAGCACCAATCACAACCAGCCAGGATCTGGATTTAACTCCATTCACCACCACTCTCTGGGCCTGATTCTCCAGACAATTTTTAATCCAGTGAAGAGTACTCCCATTCAATCCATGGGCAGCCGGATCAAAGACAGATAAACAGATAAACAACATCTGCAACCTTTCTGTCATTCACCAGGAAGGCCACTTTGTCAAAGGAAATCAGATTTGTCTGGCAGGTCCTTCTATTCATGAACCCATACCAACTGTGTCTGGTAGCCTGGTTTTCCTTCATGTGCTGAGTACCAGTACTCAGGAATATCTGTTCTATGACCATCCCAGGAACTGAGGTTAGACTTACCTTCTCATGGATGGGTATCACATTTGACTGAATATACTATAATTCTACAGCAGTTTATTGATTTCAGTGTCATCTAAAAGGAATCATGAGTGTGTTGGCATGTGCCTGTTCTACACCTTCATCAATGTAAATGTGTATGAAGGAAAATGTCTAATGCATGTGAAAATCCATTACTTAGTTTCCAGTCTCCCAAATCAATGCAATCTTTGTATTTCCCTGCAGATTCCTTGTTTTTTATTTTATTCCCTAATTTATTTATCATTTGGGTGTCTCTAGACAGCTATTTATTATTAAGGTTCACACTTCCCTGCTTCAGCACTCCATTTTAAAATTCTTGTTTTGTCTTCCCTGCCATTAGTTTAAGCTGTAAAAAATCTGAAGCACTTGAAAATTATTAAAATGCACCCATCATTTTGCTGTGTTTTAATCTGGAATGAAAATGAAAACTTTCTTCAAAAATTAAGCCATGAAATACAGCCACATCTTAATTTTCTATGATCAGTGCTTGTTTACATCTTTTGCTTCAGTTTTGGTTTATCTTAATTTGTGACGCAGATAAGAATACTTTTTGAAACATTAAATACCTATGAATAGCCCTACCTTTTAAGAATTATGTTATAACTGTTGTGCTTCTTTATTTCTTCTTTCAAATACTGTGAAAAAATTCCACCAATGCAAAAAAATAAAAAGCAAAAGCATTATGAAGTTGCTGCACTAACTTACCTCCAGAGTTTTGTCTTTGTCATTTTATAAATATCTCAACTTTACATGAGCAAAGGATGCTGTGATTTTTATAGTTTGAAATTTTGCTTGTTAAGTTTATTACAGTTTTAAAAAATCAAAGAGAATGCCCTGTTCATTGTATTCCTCCCTATCACATTATCAATAACAGATACCATCTGCAGTTAAAATTGAAAGCATTAGCACTTATACAAATATCTCTCTGTGTAACAACATTATAGGAAACAGGGAATCAAAAGACAATTTTTATAGCTATGTAAGTGAGCTCCCTCTTTTATTGTAAATTGAAAGCCTGGATTGTTTTTCAGTGTTTTGGAAGGTCAACACCAAAAGAGTTCACAACATGTTTCCTATGTCCATTGATATAGATGTAAATTCCTTAAGATAAATACTCCATTTTTTACCAGTTTCACATACCTTTCCTGGGGTATATAGTCTTAGTAGCATCATTAATAAGTAAATTGCCTGTATGGACACCTGCATGCTATTGTCTAAAGAATTTTAAGTGTTCAGAAGAAAAGCTTAAACAGGAAATTATTCAATATTTGATAAGAACTATGAAATATTTTTCCCTAAACTGCTATTAAACAGGTAAATTTGCCACTGTTTTTTTATTTCATCTGTCAAACTGAATCGATGGTCACAGAATATATGTTTTTACTGATATTCTAGAATCTTAGCAGCAGTTAATATTCAGCAATTTATTTTTATTTCATTTTATGAAGTGATACAAATATTTTCCTTTATTATACCTTTCTAAAATCTTATGCATCTTCTTCACTGAAATGGAAAAAATCAATATTGAGAAAATTTATTACTAAGTGATTTATTAACAGACATATTAATAGTATGCATAGCATACCATTCTCCTAGTAATGAGGTCAGTATTAATTGACAAAATATACATAAAATTAAAGAGAGCTAGGCACCACTTCGGTTAGCAGAATGCCAAGGGATGCTGTGGAGTCTCCATCACTGGAAGTCTTTAAGAACATCTTTGACAAACCTGTCAGAAATGGTTTATCTAGGATTTATCTTGCCTTAGGGCAGAAGGTAGGACGAGATAATCCCTTGAGGTTCCTCTCAGTCCTATTTGCAGTGATACCTAACACTTTCAGCAACACTCTTTCCTACAACAGTAAGTCTGTTCAAGGAAGTGGAATGACCTATACCAACCACTTCCAAGATCCATTCCAAAGTAATTACGAATTATTAAGATTTTCTTTTCTTGGAACTCCATAGGAAAAAATCAGAATAGGTTGTTTGTATGTGCACACAGGTGTATGTTCTTGTCAGCAGTTTTTGGCCCTGAATATATTCTCCATGCATTCAGTCTTCCTTCTGTCTTTCAAGTAGAAGGAGTCACTACAAAAGAAAACCAGCTTACTGAGCTGTAGCTTCATAAAGGGAGGAGGAAAGTGGTGCATTGAGTCAATGGCTATTCACCTTCCCAGGAGATTTTGAGCTGCTTCTTATAAAATTTATCCCCTAGTTTTGTTGCTCTTCTTTGGATAACCACAGGACATTAACTGGTTTTACTCATCACTGATCCATTAAATAGTAGGAAAAGATCATCACCATCTTCTAAAGTGTTGTCCTCCAGTGCTTAAACCTGGCATTTGTTGAAAGGGGTCAAAATGAAGCTGAATTAACAATATGCTTCTCTGGGTTCTTCAAGCAGCACCACCCAATCTTCAGTTAATTAACAATTTTTCTTCATAAATGTACTGAAGAATAGTTCCTGCAAGGAAGTGTTAGGTAATACAATGGTTTAAAATAAAGAAAGGAAGACTTACAGAGAAACATCAAAAAAATCTTTGAGTTCAAGATTCAAAAAGTATTTTGCAAAGAAATAAATACATGTACTACAAATGAAAGCATTTGTATTTTAAGAAAAAGGAAAATCAAAAGAAAACCCAGTATCAAAAATCTAACACAAAAGGTCTATCAAAATAAACCTGAATATAATTGTAGAAAAGGGTATATTAGGTAATTATTTGTTTCACTAAATTAATGTAAGAAAGAAATAACATTGTAAGGAGCATTAACATTTATTTAGTAATCCTGGTTATAGAAATTCTGTTAGCTATTAAATATAGATACACAGTCTCTCTCTACTGCTCCTTTCTTGTTCAATAACAACAAAGGGGGTTTTATGGGGTAAACTCAGTGATGGCAAAAATCAAATATCAAAGAACAGCAGTAATTTTGAAGGGCAGTCTTCTTTAGTTTTCCAGAACCTAACTTTTCAGTTAAATATTTGACTGATTCAAATTATCAAGTATAAAGTTCTTGAACTGACATTACAAAAGTTACAGATTTTCCATAATGGAAAAGACTTTTTTAAAAGTCTCTATTCCTGTGTTTAGCATAGTTTTAAGAGTGGAAAACAATTTAAAGTCTATTCATTACTAAAAAACCTCAACAACATAGCACACATTTGTTATTTGTTTATGACTGATTTTGCTATGTGTTTATTACTTCTGTTCTTCCTTTAATTCCCAACTCATCTTACTCATGACTTTTTGTTAAGGCTTCATTTTGATTTCAATTAAAATATTATATATTTTTTCCTGGGAAAAAGCCCTGTGATCAGAACTTCCTTAACAACATCACTTCAATTGCTAATTTTTCCGGTGCCCACAGCCATCCTGCTTTGAAACATATATTCTCTCTGGAGCAGAGCATTATGATCTTATTTAATGGTGCCAGAAATAAAAGCAGTAAGACTTGTTATTTTTAAAATTAAGCTAATGAAAAAAAATCCCTGATAGAGCTAATTTTCTGCAGTGAATATTTTTGTTGAAACATTTCTTTTCTCATTGTAACAGTGAAAACTCACTTCAGAATGACTAAATGTGTAAAAAACCAAGCAAACCTTAAACTCTGTAATACATAATTTGAATAGTAAATCTTAAATATTTTAGTTTTTTATTGGAACTGTTATACTAGTAGTAAAATTATTAGATCAATTGAAGATTAAAATTTTGCTGTGGTTTGTTTAATTAATCTGCTGCCATTAGTAGCTACTATGATTTAAGTTTGGTATCTAACTCATCCCCACGCAGCCCACACTCCACCACATTGAAACTGGGGAGACAATCAAACAAGGAAGATATGAGAAAACTTATGGGCCAGGGTCAGGACAGTTTAGCAGGTAAAGTCACACACAGAAGCAAAACACAAGAAGGAATTCATTCACTACTTGCCATGGGCAGGCAGGTTTTCAGTCATCTTCAGGGAAGCTGGGCACTATCACATCGAATTGCTATTTAGGGAGACACAACGCTGTAAATTCAAACATCCTCCTCTCCTTTCTTCTTCCTTCATCTTTAAGCACTGAGCATGACATTGTATGATGTGAACTACCCCTTTGGCCAGCTGGGGTCAGCTGTCCCAATTTTTTGTGTGATACCAGCCTATTTGCTGGCTGGGCAGTGTTAGAAGTGGGAAAGGTCAACTGTTTTAAATTTCTTCATTGGTCTCACCTTTCCTTCTTCATTTGCCTGTACTAAATTTTCTATTGTATGTGCAAAGCCCTCTCTCTTTTTTTACAATTGAATGGGAGCAAAAAACACTGAAGTTGGAATTTAGTGCTTCTCTGCTAAATTCAGAAGTTTTTGTTCTTGTTAACAACTCATCTGTTTAAGAAACAGAGAATCTGCAAAGAAACTGCTCTTGCCATTATTATATAGAACACTGGAACTAGCTGCCCAGAGAGATTGTGGAGTCTCCTTCTATGGAGACATTCAAAACCCATCTGGATGCCTTCCTGTGCGACCTGGTCTAGGTGTTCCTGCTCCAGCAGGGGGATTGGACTAGACGATCTCTCAAGGTCCCTTCGAATCCCTGATATACTGTGATTCTATGATGCTGTTGTTATCATAAATAAAAACAGCATTTGAAATATTTTATATAGAATATATATTTCATTTTTGGGGGAGTTACTGGCAGAATTTTTTTTATTTCTTGCTTTTTTAATTTGTAGAGTGAGGGTAACATAACTAATCGTATTTAATGAAACTAATATTTTCTCTAAAATGAGGCCCTAGAACACAGGAAATACATATTATAAGCTGTAATTTTCAACTTTAATACTTCTAAGAAAGCCAAAGTGGCTACTGACAAGTCAGCATGCTTCGTATGTTGGTGAAACCTGCTTCTACTCTGAGTGTGAAATTATTTTTTTTTATATAGCAATGTGCCAAAACAACACAGATGTTCAGGAGACTGAGTTTGGATTTCCTTTTGAGCAAGTTCAGTGTTGTTTCCATCATACACAATGAAGAAGAAACATCTGTCAGACATGACATTTGTTTAAAGTGTATACTTGCATTTTTTTGTGTATTACCTAGGCAACTTGAACTCCAGAGTTTAAGAGAATATACATGAGTAAGCGATCATGTAGTAGTAAAAATTTTAATTTCTTGAAGATGAAACCCTTTCCAAGACTTTAGATGATTATGGAAGTACAAATTTATTCTGTGGCTTTTTAATGTGTACTTAGGTATTTTACTTCTTCACATATCACAACTGGTCTAATACTGTCATATTTGAAATTTCATTCCGCACCCTCAATACTTAAATGATTGGAGTAGATGACTCCTGATCTGAATATTAATCCATTCATAAAAGATTAATTTCCTCTACTTACTGGAGGCTTCAGAATTTCTTATTAGTGCTGTTTTCAGAAGAGACACCTTTCTGGTCAGTGCTGCTTAGATGGCCTGCTAACTGTGGGCCCTAATCCCTCCTTTTTGATAAAAGGAAATGAGTATAATTAATGTAAAGCATGATTAGGAAGAGTTTCTGCTTGTAAAGTGCTGGGGAAAGCTGCCATTTCGAGAAATTCTAGTGCATCTTAGAAAGGAAACAAATAACTTGACCTGAATACTCTGACCAATTTACTGCCTGACAGATATGACATGTGGAAAAGGTTTCTATTTCTGTGTAAAACAGCTAACAAAATACTATGATGACAATCTCTCTGTTGGAATTATGCCAATCTCCTTGACTTTTTTCTGTCTAGGTTGACCCAGAAACTCCTCATCAGTTATGATTTTCCTCAAAATAAACATCAAACATGAGTTAGGATGTAATTTGATCTTTCTAGTAATTTTGATGTCAATGACTATAGACACTGTTGATACTCTGTGTGCTATAGTATAAATAATGGCTGCTTTATCAAGATATTGTCTTTTCATGCTCTCTTGAAGAGGCTGGGTAATGATCAGAATAGGTTATTTTCCACAAGGCAAAAGAGGTTGCTCAGAGATACTTATCACCCTTTTTATTCAATGTGTTTAAGTGGAAGAGCTAGAAGGAAAAGTCTTAAACATGAGAGTATTCTACAGTGCTACTGTTGTGTGTATTACCTTTCTCTGACTCCAAGGGCTTTGGACAACATAACTGTGAAAATACAGCTATAAAAGCAAAGCTATTAACATGAAGTCCAATAGAAAGCATAATAGCAATCCATTTAACTAAATGGCAATTTTCAATCATTAGTTTCCTAACTCTACTGTGAAAGGATAATGTTGAGTTCAACTGTATTAAATTACATGCCTTTCATGTTTGCAGTTTGCTCTCTCTGGATTACTTAGCCCTCTATGACTTTGTTTCCCCTTAACTAAATCTGAGCTGCCTTTTCATAAATATAATGGCAGAGATTGACAAAATAGGCTCACATAAAGAAATAGGTGCCATGGTGAACATAGTAAGCATATGAATTCTGTTATGCTCTGAGTGGTACTTGTTGTTGTTTTCTGTAAGGACATCAGGTTGAGAAACCTTGACCTCTCAACAGATAGTATCTTTTCAAGTCTGATATAATTACAGATACAAGTGCTAGAAGTGAATGGGGAGAGTAAATTTAGTTCCCTGATTAGTCGGCAGCTTTCCAGGAGAGTCATACTCTGAAATTTCAATTTCTTCACCTTTTTAGTCTGATTTTGCTTGCACCTGGGTTTCTATCTTTTTTGAATGAGCAGTGGCCATAAATAGGCACATAGATTTTACTGCTGGAGTACTTATTGGGAGGCAAGTTTAACTGCATAAAGATTTAGGTGCCCTGATACCAGAGTCATTAGTTTATAGCAAGATAGTATTTAGTGGCCAGGCTTAGTTTAGAGACATTTTCCTGCAAAAGGCAATGTGATGTATTATTTATCCAGACAAGTTGACTAGCATACCAAAACTTTGTTTTCTTCATCTGGCTTTTTGCAATTTCTAAAAGCTCCCAATAGAGCAGCCCATTTTTTTAAGTATAGCTGGTGCTTTCAGTACCTTGGTGCTTCCTAAAATATATGCAATCTCTTTTTATTTGAATTAATTTATAGACAGGTCCCATCCAGTATTCTGGCACATATTTTCTCCAGTCTGTTTAACCTTTTGTGCTAACAAAAGCAGATGGAATTAGACAGGATAAAGTGTTCTGGAAAACCATTTAATAGTATACTTTTTCCCCCCAACCTCTAAACAGCCCATTCTTTGTTTCAAAATTTTGTAATATACAAAAGATATCTCTATAGTACAAAATCTGAGAAACAGTGCAACAATAAACTGAGAAAAATAATAGAGAAACATACCAAAAAAAAAGTGAAAAAAAAATAACAAAAATTTCTTCTATCAAACACATTGCAGAGAAATTAATTAGTTAATCTGGCACCTGCCAGGTTTTGCATATTTCCCTATGTTTATTGTGACTTTTAAATGCTTATTTTATGCCAAATGATTCATAATAGTTTTAGAGAACAAGTGCTGTCATTATTTTTCATGTAAATTATTTGGAACAAAAAACCCTAAAGAAATACTAAGGGAATATATAACTACCTCCTCACTTAGAGATTTATTTTTTAGCTAATTAAAGAATCTTGTTTTAAATTAGCAGGTGAGTGAGGCATTGTTACCATCAATTTATGTTTCCAAGGTGAAACATTTACATTTGAGTTACTTCATGTCCTATATTTGAATCCCACACAGCCATATTAGTGGAGACCTCTGGAGATTCTAGTCATGCTGCAGACCAGAAGGTCCTGGCTAATAACCTATAATGGGTCGTTGGTGTCTGTCAAAAGAGCCAAGCCTTATTTGTGAGCCAAGCCTCACAAATGGGTGGCATCTACTAAGGGTGACACCTTTACCGGGTTTACTGAAATTTGGGAGTTCACTTCTAATTAGAGATGACAAAACCTTGACACAATCAACAACACTGGGAACAGAAATGTAGCCTTTTAAGCATAACAAAGCCTTCAGTTCCTTCCTTTTAACATCATTAAGAATCCTGAGGATAAAAACAAAATGTGAGGGAAGGATAACATGACTGAAAAGATGGAATTCTCCACCATCTTTATCTGTGATATGAGCTGTGTTTTAACTAAAGTGAATTTCAGGAGCTGATACGGTGTTATAAAACTAATTTTCTAAATAGTTTAGAAAAATTAAAGAATCAGTACAAATCTGTAGTTTGGATGAAGCAAATGTACAGTTTCCTTAGAATTATTTGTAAAACATACCAGAGAATCTCAAATATCCATGTTTTTTAGTGTATTTATAGTGGTTATGCCCCTTTTTGACAATTTGTGTCTCCTTTTGCAAGACCTTGGCTTTTCACTGTATCTGTGTGAAGTGTATTTATGCAAAGTTCCATTTTTATTTAACAAAAACTGCTGTGTCAAGATGGTCCTTGTCAGCCACCTCTAGCTCACCCCACTTCAGCAGAATGTTGGAGTATGTGATTTCAAAAGATGCTTTCCGACCTCAACAATTCTATGAATAAATAAATGAAAGTAGCAAAGGCTATTGCAGTAACCTCTAAGCTGAGGAGGCATTTGGTATTTACAGGTTACCTGTACAGTCACCCATGAAGTAAACTAAACACACTCAGTCAGTTACACAATGAACATGCAGTATTTTACATCTCCTCACAGAAACAGAAGAATGACTATTATCAGCAGTTTAAGTTATTTGGGTGAGCACTATAGGGATCGATATGAAAAGTCAAGGGGAGTTTGTGACATTTTATGGATACAATGCTCCTACCAGTATCCAAATGGACAGATTGATTTCTATTGGTTTCTACCAATGGCTTAGAACAAATAGCATTTAGCTGCAAAACACCTCAGTCAAAATATTTCCAGTAGGAGTAAGATGATGAAGTAGGGAAGAAACAGCTTGAAGAGATTGCAAAGCTAGTGATCTCAAAGGAACTTGCATCATGAGAGTTATGTTAAGATTCAGGTAACTGAACTCAGCTCAGCTTCTAAATGCATAGATAAAAGTTTAACACAAATCTTTTTTGAGAACTGCATAGCCATACAGGATACTCTTGCTGAAATGGAACTTACCAAAATGACTATACATTGTTTTAAAAAAATAATACAACATAAAAAGGAAATGTAATGATAAACCTTGAAGATAAGTGCTTTGCATTCATAAATGTTTGTCACAATCAAATGTCAAGTATGAGACCAGTGCTTCCAACCAGATCACATGTAGTTCAGTATAGAAGAAGAGCAGTTAACACTGGCCAATAGAAACCACTGAATAATAAGGCAAATTGTCTATAATCTCAGGCAGCTACAAAATAAATATCAAGCTAGTAAGGGTCTTAATCTTCTGTATTATCCACAGAATGGACAAATTACCTTAGCATTTGGATTTCTGCCATGGGAAATATAAAGCTTTTTACTTTTTTAAAAAACTAGATTTTTGGAAAACAGAAGCCATTATCTGAGTACCATTCACATAATTCTTTTATTCAGCAGTCAAAAATACAGCCATTCAACATATGGATATAGTAATCATGATAGGATTTACTCTGTGGAGAAAGCAGAAAATCCCGGTCAGTGATTATAATGCATCTCAGAGGAAGATTCTTGATTCAGAAATACAGTTCCCACACTTGAGATTATTTAACTTCAGACCATTTTCTAAGGTCTGGCCATCCCATCAAACTCCTTTAAGTCTAACTGGCATTATAGGATTATACACCATCATGGGTGTATTAATACCTGTAAACAGTTGCTTTATTCCATTTGTAAATGTGCTTCACAACAGTAAAAAAACCAAAAAACCCCAAAAAAAACCCCCAAACCCCCAAAATACCCTAACAAACAAAGAAAACAAATACTTCTGGTAATGCGTGTAAAGGAAAATTTTGACTCTGGTATGATGTAAGAAAAGAAACCTTCACATCGTTGTGTTTCTGATTCTATGAAAGCAAAAGAAACAGCTTAAGAGCCAAGGTGAGAATATGAGGGAATTTTAGCATATAGAATACAGGCAACTCACAAAAATTCTCACCTCCCAGCTGTAGGAGCTTACAATGCAAGCTTTCATCTATAGATCTGTGAGAAGTGACTCTCAGCCAGTGTCACTTCCCAGTGGAGGGTGAAGGAGGGAGAGAATTCAGTCAGAATCAATATTTAGAAGTACACAGTCCTGAACTGAAGCAAAGCAAGTGCTCATACACACTTAAAGAATACACACACACAAGCTGTTAAAAAGTGTGCCTCATTAGTTTGCTTGTCTTTATCTCCCTGTTGTGCTTCACTCTCCGACTTGGCAATCTTGCACTATTTCTTGCCAAGCTTCTCTTTTCCTTCTCCGTTTTAATCCTTTATCTAGTAGCTCTGAGCTTGCCTAGGATTTAACCTTGTAAATATCTTTGATACATGCATTTATATTTGACAAATCTTTGCAGAACCTCTGCACTGACAACACAGATTTTCACACCAAGGAGCAAATGCAGGATGTGTTTTTATCTTCCCTGGAAATAAACTTANAGTTTGCTTGTCTTTATCTCCCTGTTGTGCTTCACTCTCCGACTTGGCAATCTTGCACTATTTCTTGCCAAGCTTCTCTTTTCCTTCTCCATTTTAATCCTTTATCTAGTAGCTCTGAGCTTGCCTAGGATTTAACCTTGTAAATATCTTTGATACATGCATTTATATTTGACAAATCTTTGCAGAACCTCTGCACTGACAACACAGATTTTCACACCAAGGAGCAAATGCAGGATGTGTTTTTATCTTCCCTGGAAATAAACTTATTTAATAAAAAACATCAACCAAGGAAACAAACAAACAAAATAACCCCCAAAAATTAAACAAAACCCCAACTCTTCTGTGCTGTGTATAATAAGCACTGGCTAGTTCTACATCTACTGTTGACATTATGGAAAACCAGGGAAATGAAGTAAGTATTGGGCTCACACCTATATCATATCTGAGTGTAAAACCTATCATGTGTGTGTGCAAAAATGTAAAATATGCTACTGCTGAAGGGATGCTGGAGAAGGGCTCCTTACCCCCAAAGTAGAAGCAGCATTTTGCGTTTTGACTGAATGACAGGTAGACATCCTGTATTTCTAGTAAGAAACTTTGTATTGCCCTCATAGTGAAAGGTTCAGCTAATTATTATGTATGGGGAGCATCAAAAAAATCAGAAGGTAACTATAAGAGTAGTCTTTCCTTTGCTCTGAAATTACACAATGCAACTTAAATGAACATATAATATTTTAAACATATTTAATTTGGTAATGCTTTGGATATTTTCTATGCATTTTGTCATTCAAAAAAATTGAATTCTTTATCAGAGTAAGTTATTAATTTTTTTCCAGCTTACATGCTGCTAATGTAGGCATTTAAGGGATAAAGACAAAATTAACTATTAATGCAATCTGTTGTCAATATTTGACACCCTACTTAGCATGACCACTATCTCCTACAATCTACAAATTTATTCTTCATGCTCCCACTGTATTGCTAAAGTGCCATATGGTTACGCTTGTTTTTCTTCAAATAATTTTTACATAAACAGCTGGTGAGCTGTTTTCATTGTAACATGCCACATATTTTTCAAGACAGTTAGGAAGAATTGATGTAATACTAGTATCTGCAATGCTTTTCATGTCAGTGTTGTAAGGAAATTCATATGCATTCGCCAAAAACTCCAAGCTCATTCTGTGTTTTGGTTGCTTTGGGGGGAGCCTTTTTTTTAATTCACTGCTGGGCAAAAAGATAACATTTCCCACTTTTCACTGATACAATCTTTGAAATAAGACTTCATGTAGATGAATGCTTAATCAAACAAAGGCAGTCAAATTATAAAGTCTTCTGGAAGCTCTTTAATATTCATTTGATTAAAAGTTGGAGTTCAGCTAGTCTAGAATTTGACCCCTGTCATGTTACATAAAGTTAAATCTGACTGGCAGTAAGAAGACTATTCCACTAAACTGTTAACTGATTTATTTAACTTAATGTTTTGTCCTATGCAATTCTTAGGGGGCAGCACAGCACAAACAGTTGGTAACGAAAGTTCAGTTGAATTCTAAACATTTTCTTTAGATATCAAAGATTTTTTTCCAAGGTCATGCAGCAAAACCTGTTTCAGTCAGTGCTATCAGGTTGCCACAATCTTCATGTGAAAACTAATTTTCCCAACAGCTTTGCCTGGAAAATTTTGCAGTGTTCTTGCTTCTCACTTATAAATTAGCACAAGATATATCACAATTGTTCCTAAAAACAAAAGGAAACTCAAAACTTCAAGAGGACTGGAGGATGAAGAATTACTTTACAAATTTAAAGTAAGGTTTTCTATTGTTTTCACAAGTATGAGGATTGCTAAATATTTTATATATTTTGCTCATTGCTAAAGTAAGCATTTGTGATGGAAACATAAATCATATGGTAGGTGAGAAATGTTGAAGACAGGTTGGAGAATTCTAGGCTGGTGATGTCAGTGAGTGAAGTGCTGTTAGTAATGTATGGCAGGTTTTCCTCCTTATGTTACAATGATTCATATGAAACCAGAGGTTATAGGTGGAATACAAGTATAGGACTACGCTGAAATCATCAGACAGAAGATGAGCAAATTAGTTGCTGCCAGCAGGAATCTATAATAAATTCTTCAACACAAGGACTTGATTATTTTTTGCTTGATTTTTATTTTCTAAATAAGTTTTTATGCCTGTTTACAGACATCATGTGCACATTAAAGCAATAAACTGATAAGTACATTTATATGCTCTTGAATTCAACAGGGAATAGTGAACACTGTTGAAAATAAATTTTAAAAGATTACCAATAGCAGGAAATTTTTAGAAATTATTTGTACTTTGTGTGGAATACTTAGTAATCTCTGGATCACTCCTTCTTACATTTTTTTGGTCTATAGGCTAACTGCTGCTACTAGTTTGAGGCAATTGTTCTTTATAAAACCATCTCAAAGAATTAATAGTTAATTATAACTGAATTCATGAGTTTGTTATATATCCTCAGTTTGA
Organism: Turnix velox; assembly: GCA_013400935.1. NCBI lineage: Eukaryota > Metazoa > Chordata > Aves > Charadriiformes > Turnicidae > Turnix > Turnix velox. Next base: position 50,100 of record VZTY01023695.1, on the reverse strand, counting down.
GACCTGAAGTTATCAGTTTGGGACAGAAGTTATTCAACAGCTATCTAAAATGAATGAGAGACTGAAAACTCATCAGCTCCAGGGAGGAAAACTGAATGTCCCCACCACCTTTCTTATCCACCTTGCTTCAAACACATGAAACATCCTGGTAAACCTTGCTGTGCAAAGATTCATCTCCAGTTCTTCTTGTAATTTGCTCTAGACTGGAGCCCAAAGTAGTTTACTTCTTCTGCTGCCAAATTCAAGCAGTTGGTCTCCTAGATATCTATTTGTCCAAATATCTACCACATAAAAGGAAAAATTTGCTGTACTAATGACCTGACTCTCCAGCTACATGCATTCCTAAGCAAACATAGGATCACCAGTGGGAGAAATTGGATACTGGGAGTGACAGACAATTTACCAGCAGGACATGACAGAGGGCCAAATGGACCTTCTGTTCAATGGGGAAGTGTCTGCAAGTTCAGAGCATAAGGGGTTTAAGGATGCCAACTGCATATTCGACACACATGTCCCAATTTTCCCTATTGTTGCAGAATATTGTCATAAGTGCTAAGTGTAATTATTTTGTCCAGTGAAACTGCTGGAATATTTTCTTCTTTTCTTTCCAAATAACTTATATATTTTCTCTTTGAAACTGTGCAATAATAATGCCTTGAACTGGTAATAGTGATTATGTGATAAATCTCTCTGCGTTATTATGCAGAGTCTTTTATGACTCTGTAACTGTTTCGGTCTGTTATTCAACTCTGCAGGTTAACTTATGTTTGTACAATTCAGGCAATACTTCTTCTGTTAGGCAATATCAGCTATGAAAGTCTTAGCACCCAAGAGATAGATGTGCTGGCAACCAGCTTATTATACCTGTGACAATAAATAAATGGATAAATAAACTTCAAATATTTCTTAAGTAATGGAAAACTATGGCAATAAGTGCTTGTCGAGGGAATTAGTGAATGCAGGCAAGCTAAAGAAATCTCTAAATATTGAGTCTTATACCAGATGTGATTTGCATCCCTATAAAGCAATTTATTTTGGAAAATAAGAAATATTTATTGAACAGCTGCTAGCTGCTACATTTAAAATATTTAGAGGTATTTTGTTTTTGTCAACCTTTTAGTGGAACCTGGATTGTTACTTTAAAAATCAGGGAAAAAGGGAGGAGTTGAGGGGAAATTTCAGAAATAAGTTCTCCTCAGTTTTAACCAGGAAAAAATATTTTAAATTATTCTTTAAATTTATCTACATTTATAAAGCTATAACCCTGAAAGGAGCCTGCAGAGAAGCTGGGATAGGACTTCTTAATAGGGTACAGGATGGCAGGACTAGGGGTAATGGATGCAGATTGGAGGAGGGTAGGTTTAGGCTGGGTATAAGAAAGAAGTTCTTTACTGTAAGGGTGGTGAGACACTGAAACAGATGCCCCCTCTCTGGAAGTGTTTATGGCCAGGCTGGATGAGGCATTGAGCAACCTGGTCTAGAGGGAGGTGCCCCCGCCCAGGGCAGGGGGGTCGGAACTAGATGATCTTTAAGGTTTCTTCCAACCCAAACCATTCCATGATTCTAAACATATGACTTCAAACAAAATGCATTCACTTGAATAAGTATTATGACAAATCTGTCCGATACTGATTAAATTATAACTGTGGAGAGACTGCTTGCAAAGGCATAGAATAATAGGATGAGGGTTTTCAGCTAAAGCAAGGCAGGTTTAGATAGACATTGTGAAAAAGTTCTTCACTATGAGGATGGTGAGACACTAGAACAGATTGCCCAGAGAGGTGTTGGAGACATTCAGGCGGGGCTTGATGTGAGCAACCTGATCTACTGCAGGGGCTTGGACNGGATGAGGGTTTTCAGCTAAAGCAAGGCAGGTTTAGATAGACATTGTGAAAAAGTTCTTCACTATGAGGATGGTGAGACACTAGAACAGATTGCCCAGAGAGGTGTTGGAGACATTCAGGCGGGGCTTGATGTGAGCAACCTGATCTACTGCAGGGGTTTGGACTAGATGACCTTTGAAGGTCCCTTCCAACTGAACTCATTCTATGATTCTATGAAACTGATTTTCTCTAAATCATCACCTAAATACTCTGCTGGAGCAGGGCAAAAGGGATTTTAGCTTCTGCACGGTAAATTCTCATTTAACCTTACACAAGTAGGCATTGGAATTCATACTGTTTAACCTACTTGAAAAGAACTTTGATTCTGATTAAGAGTAATAAATGCTTGTGATCAGTAAAAAAATATTATTTCAGACGCAAATACAAGTCCCTTCAATAGACTGAGACACTGATTTGTATTTTTTATTATGTTATATNAAAAAAAAAAAAAAAGCCTGTTCTTGAGCTGTAAAATCTAAAATCAAGGTAAAGATTAAAGTACTAATCATCAAACTCATATTTTTTTAACCTTACACAAGTAGGCATTGGAATTCATACTGTTTAACCTACTTGAAAAGAACTTTGATTCTGATTAAGAGTAATAAATGCTTGTGATCAGTAAAAAAATATTATTTCAGACGCAAATACAAGTCCCTTCAATAGACTGAGACACTGATTTGTATTTTTTATTATGTTATATCAGGAAAAGTACAGGACAGATATCTGACAAATATTTACCATGTAATTAAAGAGATTTTACTATTTTGCCTCTAAGAAAGCTTTGTGTCCATAATTTATGATTACCTTGATATTCATNTTTACCATGTAATTAAAGAGATTTGACTATTTTGTCTCTAATTTATGATTGCCTTGATATTCATAGACTGGATATTTTTAATGGGTCTTTGTGTTTGATCAGAGGTCAGAATACGGTCACAACAGAACATCTGAAAACATGGCTCAATTCCCATGTTCATAAGACATCTGAGAACACCTAAGACATCTAAATCCATCTAGGATATCCTTTTAGATCTCATCTTGATATGAATTTTCCCCTATCTTATAGCTTTAAAAATAAATAAATAAAATAGATAAATGCAGATTTATATAGTATAGGAAAACCGACACTGAAAAAACTCACTTAATGATCTTTTTTAAAAGGAAGCTAAAGTATTTTTATATTCTGAAAATGAGTATCACATGTAATAACTTGAATTCAAATTTAAATATTTCTGATGTTCAGAAAACTGACAGTTAACCAGTTTTGACTCAGAAATGTTTCAATCTGTGCTTGTTTTACTTACACCATATGTTTTGCTAACTGAAAGATACTCAAGATTTAATCAATGTTATAACAAAAAATGAAGTTCTACCAGCTTATTAGGCAATAAATAGCTAGTTTTCTAAGATCAAATCAAACCAAAATTTAAAACTGGCTCACATTAACAAGGTCATATCACACTATTTTTGTATATTAAATACAAATTCATGTGTGTGATATGATGAAAATCGTTGGGTATTCTAAGCTTTGCAGAAGCTGAGATGTGACAATGTAATTGAAGTACAGGACTCTTGGATCAACTTTGAAAAGCGTGACAATGGTTTTTAAGAATTTCTTACCTGGAACGTGTTTAATCCACTGTGCTCAAGTGGACTACAAGAGAGTGTCATTTGCCACTGCCACTTTGAGAAAATGCTTCCATGTAGATCTTAATGTAAGTGGATAACTGTTGGCTAACTGCTCCAACCCAGAATTCCAATTAACTTTAATTCTTTTAATCACTTACTGCATGTGTCTTCAATGTCTTTTTTTGTGTATTCTCCATCAGAAAATGATAATGATTTTACATGACAAGATCAAATGTTTATTTAGTAAAGGGTCTTATGCCTCTCAGAATCTATTTATATGTGCCTAATTGGAGGATGTCAGGCCACACACTAAGCAGGCACCAGCTGGCACCTTCACATAGGTACCTGGTGAGTAACTATGGCCAGCGTCTTAGATTCCAGTGTTCTTCATGTGAGTTTCTTCAAGAGCTCACGTGAAGGAGGGAATGGCTACAGAGGTATCTATGTACATATTGTAGCATGGATCAGGAGTAACCTTCTGAAGCAATTCTTCCAACTACTCCTACTTACTGTGTGGGCTGCAGTCTCTGAGACCCCAAAACTTCACATGAAGCTACACAGGAAATTCTCAGTCAGACCCTACCTGTTGTGCCCCAACTGCCAATGGGGTAATGCCAGGCTGAAGTTTGTATACAGCATGAAGGATTTCATAGGATTTTTAAAAGTTAATTTTCAGAATATGTGTATATAATAACAAGTTAGGGAAACAGTCTCTGAATTTAGTACTTTAATATCTGCAAGGACGGTTCAGCACTGTATTTAAGAGTCAAAATGGCTGGAAAAGCTTTTCTTTATAAGTATTGATACAATTGATCTAGGCAGTCTGAGAAGCTTGAAACAGCTGAGGCAGAAATCAGGAGGAACTGTATGATTAGTGCTTGGCACATCCTCCAGTCCATACTATTTTGGGCAGATATTACTTCCTTCCCACAGACATGCAATACCTCCAGATAGCAATTTGGGGACAATTACATAGGGCTCACTGTAGAAAAAGTAACATCAACCCACATTTTATTTCAGTTGCATAGTTTTAAATCTAGAACAGCATATACTTTCCAGTTAATGCAATTAGATTGTAATAATTCTGGAGCAGCATATGCTTCTCAGTTGATTAAGATCTGGTTAGAACCTAGAATGACATTGTGTTTTTACATTAGATAATGGAGAATAAAGGAGACATAGAGAGGGATTCTTTATGATGAAGTGTAGAAATAGAATGAGGGGTAACAGTTCTATGAAAGAGGTGGATTTAGATTAGATACTAGGAAGACATTTTTATTGTGAGGGAATTGAGACATTGGAACAGATTGCCGAAAATAGTTGTGGATGTCTCTCTTCCCTGGAAATGTTCTAGGCCAGGCTGGACAGGGCTTTGAGCAACCTCACCTAGTGGGAGGAGTTCCTACTCTTGGCAGCAGGGTTGGAACTAGATGATCTTTAAGATTCCTTCCAACCCAAACCATTCTGTGAATCTATGAAAGGTGTTTAATAAAATAATTCAGCTCAGAACCATTCTATCAAAGCAAATAGTCAATAGAAATGGAAAGAATAAAAATTTAAATGCAAGAGAGTATAAGTCTTGGGAAAAGACAAAGTGAAGGCAATTTTACTTCAATTTTATTCTTATTGAAGAAAATCTTTCTTGGTCTGAGTGAAATATGCATTTGCATGCCTCTGTAGCATGTAGATTCCAAACCTTGCAATCTTACTTTTTTTTTCTACCTCATTTGAGGGTGAGCAAAACATATCCTGTTTCATTGTCTCTGTATACAAAAGAAAGGATTTAGCTCTCCTAGAAGGATAAGTAGAGTTTGCCCCTGAAATTCAATGTATTTTTTGTTGTTAAGATTTCCTTCTCTTTTGTGAGTAGTCAAATTGATTATTTCTGTCTCCAAATATCTTTTTTTCTACTAAAAAGGCTTTGTAAATAGAAACATTTATTAATACATGCAGGAAAACAGAGAAGTGAGCTTGCAGTTGATATAAGAAAGGTTTTGATTTATTTAGCATCTTTCACAATTTGCTTCAAGATCTAATGCATTAATGCACAAGCTAAATAATATAAATTTGAATTTAAATTTGGAGTGAAATTACAAGGAAAAAGAGGGAATCTTTAAAAGGTATATTTTCAAAGACACAGATGAAGAGTAAAAACTTTTTCAAGATTCTACATTAAGTAAAATAAAAATAAGCATATTGGTAATGAACACCATGAGAATCGGGAACAGGCAAAAAAGGAGAGAACATCAGATGTGAATACTTTTTGTTAGTATCTATGGAAGTAGTTTACACAGTTCTTGAAAGAACAATACTTGAAAAAAAAAAGATCATGCAGCAGTGATCCCTTTTTCTTTTACTCTGATATATACTGGTAGTGGTATATACTCTGGTATAATTCATTGACCATGATCCATTGAAAATAGCTATTGAGATATTTTCTTACATAGATCTATAAAATGTGTTTGTAGGT
>VZTY01023695.1:0-44077 GCA_013400935.1 Turnix velox | reverse complement strand
CCCCCTTACGGTTTCTCTCCTTCCTCTTCCCACCACGAATTCCTTCTTCACTAGTCCTTCGGCACCTCCCCCAGGCTGGCTCCACCTGGCGAAGTCTGCCGAAGGCTTCGATCACTCTTCTTTGTCTTCTGATCACTCTCCTTTGTCTTCTTTGATGGGCGTCGTTAAACTCCCTAGCCAGTTTCCATCCCCCAGCAATTCCTCCGTTTTTCTTTAAACATTATACAACGGTAAACAATCTTACACACAGTAATAACAAGTAAAAATATTAGTACAAACACAAACCAGAAAATTTACCCCATTCTACCTCAAACCAGGACAGTAGGTTAGCCTTTCTAAGTTTATGAAAGAGATTAAATGAATAAAAAGTGTGCTTCATTCATAGACACTTAAGAAACATAAATATTTAGCATCAATACAATGTCAGGCTTTATCAAAGAATTGTATTAGATACAGGCATAATTTTAAGGTAATCATTCATATTCAGAATGCTACAGAGACAGCATACGTTAATTGATAGTTATATAGTGTTCTTGAATTAATCAGAAATTTGATTGGTTTTCCACTGACCAAAGCCTTATCAATGGCTGCACTTCTTGTGCAGAAAGCTGTTCATGCCAACAGACGTGGATCAAGAGAAATGGTGATGCTGAGATCTAGTCATCCAAGATTCCCAACAACTCTTCTGTTAGAGTACCTCAGTTTTCTGCTGAGTCCCATGGACTGACTGCCTCTTTGCGGCTAGAATTAGGTGTTCTTATGGAGCCCCTTTCTAGTGTAGTTTCATCTGAAAGAAATACAGTTCACGTATTCCATGACCAATGCAGAGCAAGTGGAGCAATCTGGAGACTTGATTCAAATGGCTTATTCTTAAGTCCACTAAAACAGTTGGAAAATTTATTAGTGTTATTGTGAATGTCTACAGAAATTTGCTCAGTTTTAAAACAAGTACCTTTGCTGTCATAGACAGCGTTTTATAGTCAATGGAAAAACACAAATGCTTCTACAGCACAGATCAACTGGAGCATTTGAAATACCTACATTAGATTAAAATAGTTATTTCTTACACCTTTGCTCTACTCAAAAAGGGAGCCTAAGGAATTTCTTGTTGGTCTTAGCTTCCTTATTCAAATGTCATCAATTCAATTATATGCTAAGTGTGTGCATATGCAACTGTATCTTTGGGAAGAAACTTTAAAAGAAAGGAAAGCACTAAGTTTTATTTCCTTTTAAAAGATTTGAACTCCTCATCTGTTTTAGTTTTGACACTGAGAAACAGCTTTTATTAACCTGAATTATCTTTGCTTTTTAATGTATATAAATGCTCTTAGACATCAAAAGGAAGTGTCCTAAATTTTGGTTTTGAACTGTAGATATCTTTTCTTTTTCTAATGAGGATATCCAAAGTTAGGAGGGATTTTTTTTTGCCCACATTGCATAATGATTTTTTTTGTTGTTGCTTTACAACATCTTAAGGTACTATTGAGATGTCGTTGGTGATCTTTGCATGTCTACTGCAGTTGGATCACAGTGTCCCTTTGCCATTAAGGAGAATTAAGAGACAAATAAATGCTTAGAAACTGTGACAGTGAAATTACAGAAGAAGGAGACAAGCTTAGACCCAGAATGCTTTACAGAAAGATGAAGTGTTAGGTACCATGAAGAAACTTGGTAATGCTCCAGGAGAAAGGGCTAGGCCAAAACTTAAAACAGGCTACTGTAGTTAGTTTCCATTGTTTGGAAAAAAGGAGGGGGATGTGCATAGTTAGATGGCTTTCAAAAGTCACACCTGCTTTCTTTTGAAACCCTGAGAAATATTTGTGCACACAGTCATCTTCTGATGAAATTAAAATTGAAGTATTTGTTCTTGGGAAATGCACTGTGCTCCTACCTTAGCAATTTATCTGATATGCTCTCTTTGCAATTCATCCACGTAGTCACAGTATAACAGGTAAGAATTTGTGGATCAAAATAAAATATTCAGGAATATACAAGCTATCTTTTCAGAGAAATAAAAAAGGAATTGCCTCCCATCTTAGCCCCTGCAGAGCTAGTTCTTCATATACTGTCCAGTGAACCACAAGCATAATTTAGAAAATATGTTTTTAAAAGTCTCACTCTTTGAATCATTATTTTGACTATTATTTTATTTAAATTTCAAGGAAGAAGCAGCAATAAGTAGTATGAAAAAGTGCCTTACAGGCGTCTATAGATGTCTTTGTCCTGCTGGCTTAATAAAAGCCCTCCCTCGGTGAATTTTGCATTAAAATTTGCTACATAGAAATGTACTTTCAGAAAATTAGTGTATCATAGATTTTCTATTGAGAGAATTATTTTGTCCATTCAAAAACCACTGATTTTCTTTAAGGCTGGAATAGGAAATCAATCCTTAAAGCATCTGTTTGTTGATGAATAAGAAAAAGTAAAAAATTCAACACAACGTTTAGAATTTTCAGTATATACTCAGTATTCAGTATCTGCTTTATGGTTTAAACAGTCCATGCTGTATATTAAGCATTGAGAGAAAGTCATGACCACTAATATCTTGTGTATTCAGACAGATGTTAAAATATTTTAAATTCTAAATTACTTCAATATATAAGTATGATATATATTTAAAGTATGGTATATGTTCATAACTTTTAAAGCTCTTTCCTTTTACCTTTAAAATCAGTTCTTCAATGACTGAAGTGGCTTTTATAAATGTAAGCAGTAGGAAAGAATAGAAAATACATGTCTAAAGATTCTTTGCTGGAAAACATGCTGCTAGCAAAGCTGAAATATTTTAATTGAAAAGGTTTTCATACTGGAAAAAAGTTGATAATTTATTGTGAGAATCGTATTACAATTATAACAATTCTTGGGTGGAATTACATTTTTGGCCCCTTAAATAATATAATAAAATCATGCAATTGCACAAATGAAGCATAGAAATAAACCTTCCGTTACTTGCTCTCTGTTTCCCCAGAAGTAGACCTCCATAATAAATGCAAATCAGATAAAACAGCACAAGCAGCAAAAATTGAAAGCTGTGACATTCTCCATACTATAAATACATTTTAAGTAATACTGGAATTTAGTTAGTGTGTTCAGTTTGAAAAACAAATTAAAATAAGGGTAGGGCCTTAGATTTTTTTTCTTGAACCTTGTCTCTTTTCCTATGGCACTATTTTCATTTGTATGTTTATGTGTTACTTGATCTATTTGATTATTTGGGTCCATCAACAAGGTTAGCTTCCCCTACAAAACCCACTTTTTCCACAGTGTCAACATCTAGATGTGTTGGTTCCTGTTCAGGTTTCCTATTCCTCCTGCTTGTCATCATTGCTCTCACTGACCATGCAGCCTTTTTCATAATGCTTCTTTCTACATATTTATATCAGAAAGATGGGTAAAAATGTTCATGTATTCAGAGGACTTCATGGCATGAAAGTCTGAAGATGGAAACATCATTAGTTCTCTACTGATAAGGCAGATTCAGGAGTTCTCTTCTTCCTTCATACCTACCAGTGGACATCAATTTGCCTTCTAGAAAGACATTTCCACTCTGATTTAAACACTCAGAAGCTGAGGAAGCATTCAGCTATCAGTACCGTAATATCGCATTGCTAAAGTTAGGGTCAAACTCAAATTTTCATATGCATCTCCTCCTATCCTAGATACACTAATTCCTGTTATCTTTCTACTCATTGTGTAAGACTGTGTTGAACCATCAGGACAACACATATAAAACACTATATGGGAGAAAAGAATTTACTAAGATGAAGTTAACCTTTAGAACCTTTTCAGGCTTTTCACTTCTACAATATTGCTTGAAAGGCTTTGCTCTGGAAAGCATTAATCTTATACCAGTGTAATGACTAAAATATCATAATCTAAAAATTCTTTTTACAGTAACCTATCTGGCATCTAAACAGTACTATATTTTCTAGATTTCTTCTGAAATGATCTGTTATTGCACCTCTACCATACTGAAAGTGCTGTGAATGAGTCCATTTCAATAGACCATGGGTAGGATCACACACTCTTAGTGGAGGTCCCATCCTTGGAGGTTCTCAAGGTTAGGCTAGATGAGGCTCTTAGCAACCTGAGTTAGGGCAGAATGCCCCTGCCTGCTGCAGAGGAGTTCTACTAGATGATCTTTGGAGGTCCCTTCCAACTTATGATTCCAGGGTTTGTCTCATTTTGGTAGAGCCAGTAGATAGCATTATAATTTAAGGGAAGGGTGCCAAGTGAGTAGTTTCAATCCTAATTACTCCTTTACTGTAAAGAGGAAGTATTGAACATCTGTAAAACGATATTAGAATTTTATATGAAGAAATAAAAGTGAAAAGGCTTCATGTAACTTTGCATTAACATTTAGTGAAGCAATAGCTTATAAAAATGCAAAACAAATTAAGATTATACAGTTACTTTCAAAATTTAAGAACCTCCAGAATCTTAAAAACTTGGCCTCATTTACAGCTGGGACTTTAGATACTACAGGACATATAAAATCAATGAACTGCTTAAATTTTTTTGTACATTCATGTGGAAATCATTACAGTACTATTTTTGTAATGCAAGACAGTGACAATTAAGGAAAAGAATTTAAATATGGAAAGAAAATTCAACACAAGCAATTAAACAAAAAATTATTCAAGAGAACATCCCATACTAGCACAAAATCAATGTTTGCTAATTTTTTTAAATAGCAGGAAGGTAGGTTGCATTTATGTCTTGTTTTATATCTAAGTTTTATCTGTGCTTCTTGATGTGCTACACCATACACTGAGCTAGCAATTAGTACCAGAAGTCAATACATTTGCTTGAAAACCTACTCTTGTAATCTAAAAATAGAAACTGCATATTTGCTCCTTTAGTGATATTTAGAAGATTCTGGTAATAATGAGTGCTGGCAGCTGGGATAGAGAATAAAAATTCATAAGGGAAAAAATAACTTGAGCAGAAAAGATTCTCTAGGACACTATTCATCACCAAAGAATTCTGTAGTGATGGTGGTAGTAATGTTGAGCATTTCCCTCACTGCTTTCTCCATGTAAAAAATCTAGACTTATCCCTCCTGAACTACTGATACAAATCATCAGTCTGATGTTAATTCCAATTAATTCTGATGCCCAAACTTTATAATTGTCTCTTTGAAGTTACAAATCTTGGTGGAAATGTGTGTCTTCAGCTTTGCAGAACTAGAGATTTCATAGTCCCTGCTACGGATGCTGGCAGCTGAATGCATGAAAGCTGCAGTGGGTCACAATGGATCACCTTGTTAATCTGAATTTTTTACTTTTTGTTTCATACACCCACACAAACATAAATATATTTATATAAAATAACAGGTACAAAAAGGCTACTGATTTCAGTTGTATTTTTTGTCTTAATAGCAGGAACTTCAACATCTGTATTTGACAAAACAACTCATTAACAAACCGAAACTTTTAATAATTAATTTTTAGATTAGACTAGGTTCTAGATTTCATTCTGTCTTCCTCATTTCTGAAAACTGATCAAGATACCATTCCTCTCTTCTCAGGCAATACTCCTCCTCTGCTAATGAAGCAAAAAGAAGTTTCAAAAAGAACAAATTTAGAAAAATCTGACTGTCTTAGCTCTTAGCATAATTAGCTATGCTGAGCTCTGCATTTGTGCTAATAGCTAGGCAGTGGCATGTATTTTAGATAAATTTGTTTCTTAAAGAAAGAAAACTTACTCCTGAGTTTGAATTTAAGTATAAATAGAACTATGTGATTCTTGAAAGGAGAGAGATACTTCTCAGAAATGAATAGGTTTTATGAACATAGTTTGAGATCTAAAAATTATTAGTCTTTTTGGTAGAAAGATTATTTACATATTTCAGCAATTACAAAGCTTAACTTAATTTTTTATACTATGCATTTTAATGTAGACAAGAGATTAAATAAAATGCTATTTTAATTTTTTGTGTGTGTGATCTTTGCAGAATTGTTTGTGAAAGGAAAATTTATTTTAATTATAAATTAAGAAAAAGTTATGTAAAATTTTATTGTTTCATCAATACAGTTTAAACATTATGGATACAAAAAAGAAGCAAAATGTATTTAAATTGTTAAAGAAAATTGAGTACTTACAAGAAAAGAATTAATCTTGTGTTTGCACAATGGGTTATTTTCAATTTTCTCATCACATAATTCTAAAAATCTCTAGTCATAGCATTTCTAACCTACTTTTTAGTAATGGATTGGGAACGGATACCCAGCTTTCATTTTATGTGTGTTCACAAGAAGCTTCGAAGTTAGAAGGAAATAAAGATCATGTCGTTATCTGAAAATGAAGCTACAACATTTAAAAAATGTAAGCAACATTCTTAATTTATTGTTTTTTTTCTGGGAAGCTATTTTTTTAATATTGTTTTAGTTAAATTTGAGATTTTATCAAGGACTTCATAATTAGTTTACTCTGTATTAGAGTTTCCTGAACTTTTTTTTTAATTTTTAAGTATTTTATAGAAAAACATACAAAAAAATAAAAAAATCAAAACAAAATAAAAAACCCACACCAAAATCATGTGTTTAATTGATTCAAATTCCAATTGAAATGGAGGTTTTGTATCCCATTACACCATCTTTATTTCAAGCTCTTCATTATGAATAATCACAATAATGAGAATGTAATTATTTCGTGTTGCACTTTTCCATTCTGAATCTATTCTGTGCAACATTGTCTGTGGAATGTAAGTAATAGAAAAGAAATCCAGAGAGTAAAGCCCAAATTTACCTATTGCTGGAATAAAGTAAATAATCTAAATCTACTGAAATGCATTTATCATTGTGTCACAGGAGTGAATAACCCTCTTTTCTCTAAGAATATGGTATCTGGATCAAAAGATGCGGATGTAGGTCAAAAAAAAAAGTTCAAAATTATAGACACCTTGCATACCCATATTGTGTCTGAGCACCAGCCTGAGTATAAATGTAGAGATGGGTAACAGTGGAGAACTTCAGGTTTGAGCCCTGCTGTTCACTAAAAAGTCCTGCCAACTGCTCTGCAAATATTGGAATGAAGTGTTAGACTCTTCTTAGAAGTATAGGGATGCAGCCAGATCTGTGAGGGAGAAGCACGAAAAGATGTGGCACAACTCTATGACATGATGTGTGCCAAAGCAATCCTTACACTACTGAATCAAACCACAGATTTGATGCTTGGAACAACTTCAGATCTCCTTGGTTCAACACATTGGAGTTCTCTAAGATTTTGAGCTTCAGCTTTTAGGTGGAATGTGTATTACATTCAGATATTTCAGAAATTAATTTATCTATGTGCTGTGAAAAAGAATCAGAAGTGTATATCTCTCTGTGAAGAAATTAATTCTTTTTCTTTGGCATATCTTAGGGAGGGTAGAATTTTATTGAGAAGACTATCTAGGCTGGGGTCTTTTTCAGTTTCTGGCTCACTCTTCATTAGGGAGTGCCCCACCTTGTTGTTCCCTGACAGACCCTGGCATAAGGACTTGAGAAACATTATGACATATTAAGAAAGAAAATCTTGCCAATATGACACTCAGTAGTGACCACCAAAACCAGCTGTGCCCTTTGCAAAGAGATTTTGACCTTTCAAAACAAGAACTTCAGTAAAGGTCACAGCCTTTGAAGTCTAGCCCATTAGCCTTCTACCATGATGTCCTTGTTCCCAGTTAAATTATCTAGATAGAAAGTGACTTTCAAAGACAGTAATGATTTAAAACATTTTTGGAGCCCTGTAGGCCTCTACTTCCTTTATGACAATACATTGAAAGTAAGTCATGCATTCTATCCAGCTAAATCTTGCTTCAGAGAGTGTCCAAGACAAGATAACCTTCTTAAAGNTCTTGACCTGCTGGCTACACTCCTCTTGATGCAACCAAGATAACCTTCTTAAAGTTATATTTCTGCTGTATTCACATAATTGCTGCTGCTTTTATATGTGAGGAGCACAGCTGCCAAATTTCCTTCCCAAATCTTCTCCTTATGTAGGCAGCAAAGATAGCTATAAAAGATACCTATCGTATACTTCAATATTTGGAAGTGGTAGCACATCTTTCTTGAGGTTAACAGGAAAATATTTCAGGTCATATACTTGAGAGCATGGTTGTAGGTATGGCTCAACTAGGGCTGAAGTCTTGTAGAATATGATATAATAATTAAGATAACAAAAAGCAAATGTCTGCAATTTTTTACATGTTATGGTCAATGCTGCCTTGAGCTGCGATGTGACTTGATATTTCCCTGGTAAATACTAAACCAGGTGCATTGTCATAGCAAGGAAGTGGGGAGAAGAAAATTAGTGAGAGACAGAGAAGGAAAAAGATTTATCTTTGAAAACAGGAGGCAGAGGAAATGAGGTAACTGTAACAGTTTCTCAATGCATCTTCGGGCTGAGATGGGGTTTTTCTCTGACCACAGCTGTATACAGAGTCCTTTCCATAGAAAAGTCTCACCTAGAACAATCCTTATTACTCAATAGGATACATGTTCCTCAATGTGGAATGGTCCAGCAGTGGGTGTTCCAGGGACTGTCCAGATCCCACATAAGAGGTCAGCTGTATAGGAATCACTAAGGCTGGTGGTTTGTCATATTCATATGCAGCCCTGCCAGCTGTATTCATGAACACCCCAGGCAAATTCAAAGATGAAGACAACTCCTTGTGGAATTTAGTTTCAAAGCTACTTAAAGAATGATTTTAAATTCCTGTGAATTGTGCCTCCTAATTACAGATTCATTTTTTTTAATTTGTAGAAGGGTAGATTAAATTAAGTTACAATTGCTCTTGGTAATTTAATTGCCATAATATCTTCACCCAGTAGAAAAATAAGACAAAACCTTACAGTTTAGAGTATTATTTTTTGTTATTCGCCTCCTATAGCTCTTCTAATGTCTTCTATGAGTAAAAAAACCCCACATATCTACATACGGAATAGCTTAGATTTAATGCCTTTCAAGGCTGAAATAATTTATTTTTCCACTCTTCAGTCTATTGAAATTATAATTTTACTAAATTGACTAAAGTTTAACTCCATCAGTTATTTCATTTCATAAATATGTATATATTTATACACATACCTCTTTTTTAATAGGGTCTACATGTCATCAAATAAATTTAACTTCAGATAGAAATTTAAAGGTTTTTACTTATTTATTTCAACCTCTTCTTGCTCTTGAGATTTCTCCCTACAGATCTGGCTGTCAGACATTATGGCCTTAAAAAAAGAAGAAACAATATTATAAAATTAAATTTTAAATTCCATTTTGTTTATCATTCTATTCAAGTGATTGTGTTATTCCAACTTAGTTTTAAGCTAATTAATATCAAGCCATTTGTAATGAGAAAGTGGTTTCTCATTCTAATTAAAAACTTGGTAAAGGAAAGTAAATACAGTTCAAGCAATCAGTACATTACTTCATTTTGAAAAGTTCATCTTGATTATTAGTGAATCAGATGGATACTTGTGGGCAGTAGTGACATTAACATAACAGAGGTGTCATTACTGTAGCACAGAGTATAACAAAATTCCTTATTTGGAAGAAATTGTGAAGATATTTTGAGGTCTACAGCATCAGGAAAGAAAAAAGGAAAAAACCTTAATAACTGCATGCTTGGTGTCACTGATGTTCACTAGTAATGTCAGCCTTCACAGTCAGAGAATGGTGAAGTCTTCTCACACTTCCGTATGACACAGCATGAAGCAGCCTGGGTGAAAACAGTTGCTGAATCAGAATTAAAGTTAATGGAGTCCGCAACTCAGAATAGGAGTTTCTTTTTAAATTTAAGGTAAAAATAAAAATGCTATGAAAAAAAAAATCTGGGTTTTAATTATTATTTGGAAGCTGCCTAAACTCTTTTTATTTTATATTCAGCACTTCTCTGATATATATTATGAAAGGTGGCGACCTCAACAGCTGTAGGTGGAATGTAATTAGGCTTTATTATCTCCATTTTACAGATGGCAATCTGAGACATATAGCAATCAAAAGCTACACAATGCAAAAAGATTATAACACAGAGTCCTATTTTCTGGGATAAAATGACTTCCAGACTCTAACAAGCATTGTTTGTATCACATAGTGAGAAAAAAAAAAGAGCTTTAGGTTTTTACTGCCCTCAGCCTTGTACTAAATCCTCTGGTAGTTTATACTGCCATTAGGTAAATTTTCTTTATTTATCACCTATAATCAAACTACACTACTAAAGACACTTCAGGCTGGTTTTACGTGTTACAGTGAAAATAAGGTGATCAACATGTGTTCCCTCTGGGGTTCAAGTCATAACCCATAGATCTGAAATCCTAAGGAGTGAGTAATTGCAAAGTCCTATCCCTCTGGTGCATCTAGGTTTGAGAAAAGGCAACTAAAGTGCTTTGTGATTCAGTTAGTGTGGGCAGATGTGTTCTGCAACCTTAATCAAACAATTAATGAGTCCTATGAGAAGACAGGGGGGGTGGGAGGCTTATAGCCGCATTTTTAAGGAAAAAAAAGGTCTTAGAGGGAAGATAGCAAGCTTTACATAGAGAACATGCTGAAGTTGTGCTAGGTAGCTATATACAGTAGTGTTTTGTTTTGAATAGATTTCATTCATCTTTAAAAAACTCTTAAACTCACTTTTAGCTTTAGAAGATGCAACTATCATTTTTGAAACTTAACTGTGGCATATTGAAATGGAAGGGAGAAGAAGAATATTTACTAACAGTGGGACATACTCTTTCTTACAATTTCACTACTTAGGACACGTGTGCATCCATAGCTATCTTGCTTGTCCAAAACATTATTGCCTCTATTAGGTGGCAAATCTAAATAACATTAATTCAGCTTTCCTGTATCTTGACCAGTAAGAACACTTGAGTGCAGAGGCAGATTTGTTTAATTTCTATCATAAAGTTTTAGGAGTACACTTACAAATCTGGGCTCCCCAAGCAGGAGGTCTAATCCACTAAATACACTCTCAAAGCTCAATGCTCCACTCTTCTTCTACTAATTCACTGTCATATCTTTGCAGTACAAGCTTGTCCCTAGGGGCTAAAATGGGACCTAGAGTCCAGTAAACTTACAAGCCAAGTTTTCCTTCAGGTTTAACATCCCACTTGATGCTGTGATGAAGATTAAATCTGGACAGGGTTTGGCTATTTTTGGTTCTCTCGTGAAAAACTAAAATGAGGACATATATATGTCCTCAGTCATCCACACTGGTTGTCCCTTAAACTGGCATTTTGTGTCTTAAAGAATATTGCCCTATTTGTTAAGCACAAGGAAAAAATGTTTCTAAATCTCACTTCTCCTGTATTGAGCCTATGCCTGCAGATAATATCTTCTTTCATCACAGGAAAAAAACATCTTTGTTTCCTTTCAGTATTTTTCTTTGATTTCTTGTAGTCACCTGTATGGGAATTATGTTGTAGAGAATTAGTTGCACTTAATTTCCAGAAAGTTGGTATATTCTGACAGCATGGGTGAGAACCAGAGATGCAGAAATGTGCTGCTCTCCAGGAGAGATGAAAATTCTTTAGGAATTATTTTAAGGAAAATGTAGAAAGGTATTTTTGGACAGTTGAGGTAGTTTACAGCAGATTTGTTCTTCATGATGAAAGTTCATCTCATTGCAGTTCAAATTTTGAATTTCAATTTTCTATCTTTGTGGGATTTCTAAAATTCATTCTTTTGTTTATTCACTTTTGGATTTTTTAATGAATTAATTTCAAACATATTTCAATGTACTAACATAAGATGTAGTTAAAATTTGGTAATCACTCAAGAATTAGTGAGGCTGGCAAAAAAAAAAAAAGCAACACAAAAGAACTCAAAGAAGCAAAACAACTTGCTACTCATTAATTCCAACAACTGTCTCTCACTCTAGTCTCTTACTCAAGTTTGGGTTGATCATCCTGAAAGTTTGACCATGATATCCCTAATCTAACCATGCAAGCACAGTTCACTCCTATCGTATCATTTCACATCCATTATCTATGAGTGGTAATATACAAGTTTTCATCCCTTTGTATTTCTGTTTGTATTTCCATCTGTTTTTCAATTTGTCTCTGACATTTCCAGCTGACTTCATTCGGGAGCTGAAGTAGATCACAATTAAGCTATGTAACTTCAGAAACTGCCATTGTTTACTCCATGAGTGGCCCTGGAGCAATGTAGCTAATAAAGCACTTGATTAAGCTTGTTTCAAAGTAACTGTATTCTGCTCTCCCTGGACTCAGAATGCAGCATGTGTCTCACATGTTCTTTGCTTTGACTGCCTTTAGTTCTAGTTGAAAATTTGTTGGCATTATGCATTTATGTTGGCCACCACAGTTACTGTTAAAAACAACCTGAAAGAAAGTAGTGAATGCTTTCTTGTTAAGAAATGTTGAGTTTCCATACAGAGGATTCTAAAGGAGTCTAAAAGATTTTGAAAAAGTATCATATTACTAGATTTTGGCAACAGTGCCCACAGGCAGATATTCTATGAAAATTTCTTGCTTTCATAGGTTTGCTAACTCAACAGAAATCAAATTTTAGGTGATAAAATACAATACTTCAAGGATATTCCCTATTTTTAACTTGATGTCACTATAGACCAATAGAAATTTTTAGCTCTTGCATAATGAAAGACCAGGTTCAGATATTTTTCATCAAAGTTCTGGGAATCCAACATAAAAATTTCCAAATCATGATGCTTTGTAGTAATAAGAAACTTAATACTGAGAAAAGCTGTCTTTGCACTGAAGCAGCTAACTGGGCAAATAAAGCTGTTAAAAATTACATAGGACTAAACCTAGAGGAACAGAATCCCAAATCTCAGAAGGAATCTGCAGTAAATATAAGGTCTTTAGGAATGATTTTAAGTTACCTCACTTGATATCATCACATTAGGTCTGTCTTCATATTTCCTATCTTAACTATAAACAATTCAAGCAACAGTCTAAAATTCTGAAATCCCACTCAGATATATGCTGTCAACGTCATTTAAGACAANTCTGCAGTAAATATAAGGTCTTTAAGAATGATTTTAAGCTACCTCACTTTAGGTCTGTCTTCATATTTCCTATCTTATCTATAAACAATTCAAGCAACAGTCTAAAATTCTGAAATCCCACTCAGATATATGCTGTCAACGTCATTTAAGACAACAAATGCAGCCAAGAAAGGCTTAATAAATTAGATTTATCTTATAGTTTCAAAACATTATGAGTGCTTGCATTTTTTCCTTGTTTCTTTATTATTTAGTGGATTTTTTTTTGTACTACATAGAAATTTTTTTCAGCACTCAAAGTAAAAGTCTCTATAGTTATACCTGAAGTAGAAGCTTCAACCAAGACTGATGAGAGACATAACATCTCTTGTAATACATTTGTACACTTTTGACTTTGAGATTGGAATTTGTATATGGATGTAGATGCTCATTTGGCTTGGAAAGAACTTACGTGAGAGTACAGTCTAAAAGCATGTTCTGAAAAAATCCTTTCCTTGCATTGATTTATTTTATAAAGCCTAAAAACACGGTTGGCCACACAAATGCCTCAATGCAGTTGAGTGAAATAAATAAGCAGCATCTGATGTTACAAATACAAAATACTGTAGTAGAATCATAAATATGCCATCCAGCCAAGGATGGATATTTCTGAGATCATGTTAAGTAAGGATTGCTTCATTGTAAAGCAAAATATTTCCTTTTGGAACATTGCCCAGACTTACCCAACTATATTAACTCCAAGTTGATACTGCCGCACAAATGCCAGGGCAAAATGAGCAATGATAGCTTAGACAGGCCTCCAAGAAATGTAAGGGAGTGTTTAGTTTCCACACCACCACCAAAGCTCACTAAAGGGAGAAAATTTGATGCTAGGATAAAACAAAGAAAGAGCAATAAATGTTTTGGGATTTACATCATAAAAAGGAACAAAATTATTTTGCCAAGAACCACTATTTCAATGAATCTTCTAAAAGCTGCAAAAAAATGTAGAATTTTAGGAATGTTTTGGAATATGAGTATCTTATTTGAAAGCAACGTATGTTATTGAAAGAGAACAAAAATAAAGTAGAGTAAATCTGGTTTACAGCTGTGATTTTTTTTGTGTTACGTCTGACTGAATATATCATTCTGTTGTAAAGGTACTGAGGGCAAAACTCAGTGCAAAAAAATCATTAACACTTATCTTCTAATAATGGAAATCCTTCACAGGAACTTCCTCAGGTATTCTGTAATGCAGTTTTGGCTATCATAAGAAAGAATGGCATTCTAACTCTGCTCCACTCTATATCCAGGTCTGACATATACATAGGTATATAAAGTAAATTCTTCCTTCAGATGCTGCCACTGATATAAAGCAACAGTTGTTGACTCAGACACAGGAACACAAATCTAACCTTTTAAAACACATTTTATTTTAGCAGGATTTTTCATATAAATTCTCCTATTCCTTACTTGTCATGTAGAAAATTATAATTCCAAAAAAAGACTGAATAAAAGCAGTAAACAGACAAGAAATTTGTTCCTTTCATCTTAGCTATATTGGGGTTTTTTCCACTATTGTCTCTGAAGGTCTGAACACAAACGAAACAGCAAATAAAATCAAATGTTTCTCTTTTTAGATTAACAGCTTAATCTTTATTCTTTTAAGGTATGTGTTATGCTGTATCAGAATGAAAGACAGAAACTTTCTTCAACCATTATAAACTTTATTTGATCCATAGAGCTATTTTTTTGTATGACACATTCCTCATCTATTGCAAATACAGCAATTCCTTCACTTAAATCAATTTGTTGAATATCATCCTCTGAAGTCTATGGAGGACTGAGAGGCTCATTTGTATGACTGATTTATTAATCACATCATATATTTCCGTGATACATAGATTGAACTTTTAATACCTAATTTAAAATAGAAAGGACACATCAAAAGAAGAGAACATACTGCATAACTATTCATGTGTGTGAATAAAAATTATGAAAGTATTTCTTCATCAGAAAGGAGAGTGTTCCAAGGATAGAAGCAAAAGCTTTACTAGGACACAAGCAAGGGCCGGAATCTGAAAGATGAAAATTATCAGAAAACTCCTGAGAATTAGAAAAACTAAACGATGCATAGAAAGCACAATATGAAGGGGAAAGAAATGAAAAGAATGGACAGGTAGTTTCATTTATGTCCTTGATGATCAGCAACATTGAAATACTCAAGGTAAGAGACAATTTAATGGAAGATGTGTGAGTGATATATAGCAAGGTCACATATAGCAATAATAAATGACAAAACATCACCAAAAAGAGGAAAATTAGGCATTTATGTGGAAACTGAGAGTACAACCATATTCTCTTCTCATTCATACCCCTCCTATGATTCATACCTGCATAGCCCAGGCTTTGCTGTTGTTGCAACTCCTCAGGTTGGGTTCTAGGATTTCTGGGGACAGGAATCAGTGCCAACTACCCTCAATCACTCTCATGGCTGCATTGTGGAGAATGGTGGGAAAATATGACAGTCATCCCACAACTAGGTGTAGATCCATAGGCAAATCTTTAATGATATGTTTCCATTGCTTCTGCATACAACCTCACACAAGTTTCCAGTTTCCAAAACCACAGTTTTTGATAATTGCTACTTCTGAAAAATTTTATCACTATTTATACTTTGCACTTAACAACATTTGTAACACATCTATCCTAATTTAGCCATGAAAATGTTTTTTTAGTGGTTCATCTGACTTATGAATTCCCAGAGATAGCAGTGCTTCTTTCTTTATATCTTTTTTAAATCAAACTAGGGTGTTTATCCCAAAACTAAGATACTTTCCTGTATTCTACTTCTTTGATGGAACAACTACATTAGTTGACAGGGTAAAAGCTTGGATGATCTGGACTTCTGTAAGGCCTTTGACATTGTTCCCTACAATATCCTGCTATATAAATTTGAGATATGAATTTTGTGGGTGGACTTTGTTGGGTGCAGAATTGGTTGAGTTGTTGTATTCAGTGAGTAGTGGTCAATGATTCAATGTCCAGATGGAGACTGATGACAAGTGGTGTCCTTCAGTGGTTTGTATTGGGATCAGTCCTGTTTAGTATCTCCAACACTGGCATTGACAGCTATATTGAGCATACCTGAAGCAAGTTTGCAGACAGCACAAAACTGAATGGTGCAACTAACATGACTGAAGGAAGGGATGCCATCCAGAGGGTCCTGGAGAAGCTAGAGAGTGGGGACGATGCAAACATCATGAAGCTCAACAAGACCAAATACAACATGCTGCATCTATGTCAGGACAACCCCCTTTATCAATACAGGCTCAAGATTGAAGGGATTGATAGAGATCCTCCTGTGAAAAACTTATGTGGTGGATGAAAAGCTGACCATAACTAATAATGTGCACATGTAGACCAGGAACAACATTACCCTGGACAGTATCAGAAGAAGCGTGACCCACAAGTTGTGGGAGGTGATTCTGCCCCTCTGCTCTACTCTGGTGAGAAATCACCTGAAGTACTATATCCAGTTTTTGAGTCCTCAGCACAAGAGATGGACCAGCTGGATCAGACCCAGAGGAGAGCCACAAAAATTATTAGAGAGCTCAAGCATCTTATGAGGAAAGGCTGAGAGAGCAGTTCAGCCTGGAGAATGCTCTGGGGAGACCTTATTGTGCCCTTTCAGCACTTAAAGGAGGCTGACAGATAAGAGGGGAATAAACATTTTCACAGATGCTGTTGAAATAGGAATAGGGATAATAGTTTTAAACTAAAAGAGTATACATTTAGACTAGATATAAGAAAGGAAGTTTTTACAATGAATGAGGTGAAGAGCTGAAACAGGTTTCTCAGAGAGGCAGTAGATGTCCCATCCCTAGAAACATTCAGGTTCAGTTTGGAAGAAGTTCTGAGCTGCCTGATCTGGTTGAAGATGTCCCTACTCATTGCAGGGAAGGTCAACGTAGATTAATTCTAATGGTACCTTGCAACACAACTTATTCTATGATAATATGAAAAAAGAAAATGCAGTCTTCTTTCTCCCTTTTACCTTCTGTCTAGCTATTGCATCGCTCATTGTGTCTGTCTAAGAGCAGCAACAAATTCACTTTATCCTACAGCAAGAACAGCTGCTTTTCTGTCTTGCTACTATCAGCATTTGTTAGAGGCAGGGGACTGTGTTGTCTATCTAAATGCACCTGGTCCTGTTTTAGATATCCTATGAAATTCCACCTATCCTTCATCTACTACTTTAGAAAGGAACAAGTTTTTTGTAGGTCTCCTGTGTCACAATCACCACGTAACATACCCGTGTCCTAGATACTGTCTCACAACTCAGAGAAATCATTTGTATGTTTCCACTTAGGTAGTGGCATTACACTTCACCATGTCACAATATGGAGTCCTGTAGAAATAACTTAAGGAATACTAGCCTTCTGGAAATTTAATTTTTAAAATGCTATTATTCATACAGGTTATGTTTAATGTCATCATATCCCTTAGCAACATTTTGATCTGTCAGAAGTCACTTCTTGATTTTCACCAACCAAAAATGGAAACAGATTCTTTTTTTCTCTCCAGTTTTTACATATATGGATGAATTATCACTTTTGGAATTTCTAGAAGCATAAATAAGTGCTGTGCTTTTTGACTTCAGCCATATGGGTATCCAAGACAGGAAAAAGGAACTTTGCACATTGGCTCCAAAAACACCACTTCAAATGCAATATCCTACACAGAGCAAGATAATTGACTCCAAATTGATTTTTAAATTCAGTTTCATTCTTAAATTTGTAGAGACGTGGCAGTATTAATAATAATTTTTCTCAGTGTCATTGACTTTGCAACTGATTTTATAAGAACAAGTGAAAATTACTCCAGCAGTGAGAGGATGTAACTCATCAGCAATACACTAATATTTTGTTTGATTTTAAAATAATTTCTATGGTGGAAAAAGAGAGGAAGTGACAGAGAGAGAGCATGACATTTGTTTTCACAATCTGTGAATATTTTTGCAAAATGTCACTTAGAAATAGAAAGTGAAAATAAACCAAACTAACCTGTTATGTGATCCATGTTAAGAGCAAAACAGTTTCAAATTCACTGGGCAATTGTTCTATGACAGAATCAAAACTATTCTAAATGACCATGAAATTGTAAATCCTTCAGCCTAAATTCTTTAACTCAAAGCTTGAGTTTTCTAGTTTCCTACTTTGTCCTTCTGGTTTTGATTTTGAATTGATGCTCTTTATCCCATAAAAGTGATAAGTAGCAATTGATATAGTAGCTTTCAGAAGTGAGGCTGGTGCAGAGAATTTCATTGACTCAACCACCCACAAAGAGAAGTAGGTTTCATTTTACTGGTTTTCATAAAGCATAATTGAGCCATAAAGCACAATAAATTGATATTAGGGAAGAAATTATTTTCTTTTT
Source organism: Turnix velox (assembly GCA_013400935.1). NCBI lineage: Eukaryota > Metazoa > Chordata > Aves > Charadriiformes > Turnicidae > Turnix > Turnix velox. The sequence continues at coordinate 25,695 of VZTY01023695.1, read as the reverse complement.
TAGTGAAGTGCATGTGTTCCATTGCTTGCATTCTTTTAATTGTGAGTAAATAAATAAAGCAGTATTAAATTATTCTACCAGTCACTACAAGTAAAAGTGACCTAGGGTGGGGAGTAAAAGGAAATATTTCAACCGTATCTGATGGGTTGAAGATGAAGACAAAAGAAAAAAAAGATTATTTTGTATTTTTGTATTCAATAATTATTTAGTGTTTAAATACAGACTCTGCATTTAATCTTTCTTCTGAAACTTTCTTGTTCTTATCTGAGAAATAAATACAACTTCTATGTCTAATGCTTTGTCTTGCCTTGACAAGGTATGGCAGGTCTAAAGACAACAAACTGTCAGAGATGAAGAGTGCTAAAATGTCACAAAAAGACAAAAAACCCAAACAAATATTTCAATAAGACATAAGTCTTACATGCTCATCTCAAACTTACTTGCTTTTTTTGTGTAGGGAACTCTAATCTGTCTAATTATTTGAACACACAACCACAAGCCCTGTATTTCAATGAATGTTCAGTTTTTCCTTCTTTACCTTTCTTTTTTAGTAGACAGAGTCTACTAAAAAGTCTACTGATTTTGCAGTGATTTAGTGAGGATTTCAATTGTCGCAATAGAGTGGTTGGGAAAACATTTCCATAGTGTCTTGTACACAGTATTTTATTACGGTGGAATAGTCATGAAACAGCTTTGAGGAAGAGACTTTTTGGCTCTTGTCTATACATGGTTACATCTTCCAGCTCTTGGAGGCATGAACAAACTGTGCTCCAGAGCTCATCACAATGGCAGGTACTAGCACACATTTTGATTCCATTAGAATCTGAAGCAGAACATGCAGAAAAGCAGGTTTTCTCTGCTTGGTCTGTACAACCATAGAGGTACATTTTACATAAGAATAACTGCAGTTACGTGTCATAGGATAACAATTCCTGGCTAATTCCTGGCTATTTCTAAGGAGGCAATCAACAATACGAGCTAATTGCTTAACAAGCACAACAAAATGTAGCCTGCTGTGCTCTCTTCTGTTTTATGTAAAACCAAAGACCACAGAAAGTGATTATTCTAAAATATCGGGGTTATTTGAACACTACCAGCTCTATTCACATTTTAACTATATAAGCTTACACAAAATTCAAACAGAAATCAATACATATTCTTGTCATTACAAGCAGGAAAAGAGAGAGCTAATACTTTAATGGCAATTATGTCAAATGATGTGCCTATCTCGTAAGTTATAAAGGCTGCAAGGAACTAAATGGATGTTGCATATGTAGTCTAATTTCCAATTTAGAAAAAAAATAATTCTATCAGAGTTTTCTGCCACTGTCTTTTCCTTTAATTCTACAGAACAACCACTTGTATATTAAAGACATTGAGTTTTTCTTAAACCTATTGAACAGGATTGCTAAGGCTAAAATAACTGAAAATGGAATGCATCTATTAGGGTGGTGCTCAGCTGTTTGGCTGTTCTTAGAGAACTGCAATGAGCTAATTCACTTTGTTGACTTTGTATTTATGCTCAAATTTTGAGTAGTAAGAATGAAGAATAACAGTATCTACTACACTTCCTCAGCAACACACAGCAAGAAGAAGAAAGTCCCAACTTCAAAAAATTGTGATTGGTCCAGGTAAGCAGTCTCAGTGGCATTTTAAATTAGTAAGTCTGATATCCTACTTGGACAATATTGCTAGGTTAGGAAAACAGAGAAATTGTACTTTGAGGTAATGGGGAAAAACACATAAAAAACCTCTGACTGAAGTTATTTTGAGGCCTTAACTATAAATAATTTAGTGTTTTATAAATACTATAATTTTAATTGCTAAAAAGAGGAAAAAATGTCTCTTCACTATGTACCAAATAATTAACTGCAAAATTAATAATTAGTATATAAATACTTTAATATGCATACCTCCTTCCTTATAAAAATTAAATTGATAATACTGTTTAATGTAATAGCCTGGGAACTTCATTAAAATCACTGCATGAATTTAAATGTTAGAAAATTGAGACAAAGATTACTGGGTTTGTACTAATACTTGTGCTTTGTCCATATGGCTTTTGTTAATTCTATGCTAATGACACAGATATTGAGTAAATATGCATTCTACTGGCCTAAATTCCATTCCTGAGAAGAACTCAACATAATTGAGAAGTTACAACTAATGTATACACCATTAATTTGTGAGACACAGAACAGTTTATAGAGAAGTAAAGAGGAACACCAGCTTTCTAGGAGTATGGTGGGAAAAGTACAATTCCTTTAACAGAGGAAGAATAAAATCAAACTTTTTATGGCATTAACATTTGGTTGAAGGAGTCAAAAGGAGGTTTTAAAAAATGCATCCTCTATTAAGCCACAGAAACTTCCATTCATAACTATTTAATTTAAAAGTTGGTAAGTATGTCCTATTCCCAGTGCATTTGAATGATTTTATCATGGCATATTATTATTTTTTCACCGGAGTTCATTTTAGTTTTGCTGATACACATATTGCATGTGATAATTACTAGATTATTAACTGTTATGTTAGAATTCATGATAACTATATATGTATGGAAATAAAAGTACTAAAACAAACAGGATGAAAAAAGGGAAAAGACATCATATTTTATCACATTTTAAAATAAATCAGCAACAAACACACATGAAAGGTACACAAATACAGAAAAACAAACTCTAAATGAATGATGACTGGTTTATTGCAATTAACTCTGCCAGAATATGGGAAACACCTCTATAAAAAGAATACCTTTTTGCAAAAATAATATATGTATGGCATCTGGTAGCACAAAGGACTGAAGAAATATATAGAACAGGCTGTTCAGATATTGTGGTAGTATGGGCAAGTTGAATTTCTTATTCATAGCTTGTGGAACTGCCAACTTTAAGCAAACTTCACTGCTGAATATCACAGACTATGACATTAAGAAATCTGGTGACCTTGTCCATATGCTCCCCAAAACTGCTTTCTTGTACTGAAGCACTCAGTCATGTCCACATTATGAGAGGCTTTCCCACTGCCCTAGTTGAAAACTAAAACAGCAACAAAACAAGATGTGTGGAAAATGTGTCATTGCTGAGCACAAGACTTACTTCACAGAAGTTTGTGGAAGCACTAAGGAGTCAGTCTTGCACCCACCCTCTTGTTCTTAATTTATGCCTTTAACTCTGACACGGAGCCCTCAAAAAGGTTAGTGTCCTTGAAAAACCTTACAAGGTTAGAAAAAAAGGAGCTTCAGAGATGAAAGTAAATCTGGCAAATATCAGCTTCTCACTCTTTTTTTGCTTTACTTATCATGACTATCTTCTACTAGTTGTATATCATACAGAAGAATACTTTGCTAGTCTTCAACTTTTCAGTATCACCCAGCTTAAACCTGATGTGTTTTAACAATTCAGGTCATGCACCAAAGCCTCTAACTGCTTTTGACCAGGTTGAGATGGGCAGTAGCCTAGATCCAGTTCCATGATGTAGAAAGCCACATGATGTAGAAAGCCACATGAGGTCAGGCATCAAAGTTAGAACTGTCTTGGAATATCTGCATACTTATTTCTGGTACCTTACTGCATCTTTTGAAAGTGTCTTCAATGCCTGTTGAAATCCAGACCCATTGAAGATTTATGGGTTTGTGAAACAACGATTTAGCTTCAGTAAATCCACTTTGAATTCATGAATACATTGCATGGTGGAGCAGGCCTGTAATATTTTTTTTATTTTAAATTGTTTCATAAGCTGCATTCTACTGGGCATAGATCCTCAAGCAAGTGTCCCCGCTCAAGGAGAGATCCTGCTGTGCAGCCCACTGCCACTGATTTCTAGGTACCCTAACTGTACCTCAGAGAGGCCAGCAGTAGTTTTCTGCTGTTTCCGGTTCCCAGACCTGGTTCTCACAGCTCCTAGGCTGTCTTTACATTTCACCAGACATTCTTCTCTATTCAGTAATCATAGAATCATTTGAAGGGGCTTGCAAGATTATCAAGTCCAACCGTACACCTAACTCAGCATAAGTCACCACCGTCTCTAAGCACCACATCTACATGTGTTCTGAATCACCAGAAATGGTGTTTCAGCTGCTTCCCTGAGGAGCCTGTTACAATACTTGACGCAAGCCAGGATGTCACTAGCCTTCTTTTTGGCCACTTGAGCACATTGCTGGTCCATATTCAGCTGGCTATCAATGAGCACCCACAGGCCCTTTTCTTCCAGGCAGTTCTCCAGCCACTCTCCCCAGGCCCATAACATTGCACAGGGTTGCTGTGTCACAAGTACAGGACCTGGCATTGTCCTTGTTGAAGCTCATTCCACTGGTCTCAGTCCATCAATCCAGCCTGCTTTACCACTCCTAACAAGGCCAACTTCATGGCTGCTCATATCAACCCCATTTTACACATTTTATTAAGCCTGCATATAATGAGGTGAAATTCAGCATTTTAATTAGTGTTTTACATGTTCATAACCTAAGATACAACAGTACATACAAAGTACACAAACTTCTTATTTGAAACTATAGATCCAGATTTGGATTGTAAACACTGGAATTTATGGAATTTTTTTCCCACAGTGAAACATAGTTTTTCAAATAAAACATTTCAAAGCATATTCTGGCAGTTTATAATATCTCATTGTGTAAAATAGTTGTGTGATTCATTCAGCACCTTCCTTCCTGATATTTGGAGGGTGGGAGGTTGACTGCTTGTTTAATGGATCTTCAATCATTCTGATGATAAAACTTGATCTATTTGTTGCCATATTAACTTCCAAATGTATCACTGCTTGTTCTCTGCACACCTCCTCCCCATTCCCTGCAATAAAATTCTGGGCAAGTAAGAATTGAACAGTATGAACAGTATGAGAAGTATACAGCATAACCCAAGTAAAAGTCCTGTACTGGATGTCAGTAGAAACGTTCTTCAGAGTATGTGAATGATAAGTGTGATTGTCCTCTACATACGTGCATAGTAGCCTACAGCTTTTGTAAAACCCTAACTCAGGCCACTATATTTGTTCTATACTCCTGTCTAACATGAGTTGTCACAATGAGAAATGTGGTTCTAAATCCCAATGCAAAGTGCTACTTTTCTGTAAAAGAATTGCTGACAGGAAGACTAGGTTGGTACTGTAGCCACTGTCTGAAGATACACATACATTTGAGAGTGAGGGAAAAGCTGTCTGGATCAGCAGCAGGCTCAGGATGAGGCAAACCCTCTGCTTTTATAGGTCTAGATTTTAAAGTAGCTGAGGTTTTATGAGGACCATTTGTGCCTGCAATTGGTAGCATGTCTCCAAAGAGCATGACTTCTTGAGCTGATTTTGGTATGTCTTGAGGTTTCTCAGGGAAGCAGATGGTCCAAGAGACTGTCCATGTTTGAGAGTTTTAAATTATCAATTCATGAAGAATGATAAAATATCTCTAATGTACCCATACCTGGTTCACAAGAAAAGGCTGTGAGGCTGGGGTAATGCTGGAGCCAATTAATGAAAATAAATCAGTCCAGTGAATTAAAAAGAACAGGGACTTGAATTTAGCTTTCATAATGGAATGATTTAACCCTTTTAGATGTAATGTACCTTATATTTCTGTTCATCTGCTACAGGTTTAACCAAAAATACTTTTACAGTCAACCTGTTTTTTGTCAGCTATTTCTCTTTTGACAAACCAACACTCTAAAGGAGACATTCGTATTCATCAAAACTTGTAGTAGAAGAAACTCCACAAAATTCTGTTAACATGATAATAGCACTAACTATTTTATTCTATTGATGCAGTTTTAGTAGTTGGCATTAACTTCCCTCATTGCCTGGTCAGAAGTAAAACAACCAAGCAAATTCTTAATGAACCAGTCTAACTTCAAGGGAATAATAATTCTACATTTTATATATGAAGTAAAACATAATTTTTGGTTGTGGCCATCAGCCAGTAATCCAGTGTTATAATACTATTTACACATTTTCTTTTTCTTTATCAGATNAACTTGTAGTAGAAGAAACTCCACAAAATTCTGTTAACATGATAATAGCACTAACTATTTTATTCTATTGATGCAGTTTTAGTAGTTGGCATTAACTTCCCTCATTGCCTGGTCAGAAGTAAAACAACCAAGCAAATTCTTAATGAACCAGTCTAACTTCAAGGGAATAATAATTCTACATTTTATATATGAAGTAAAACATAATTTTTGGTCGTGGCCATCTGCCAGTAATCCAGTCTTATAATGCTAGTTACACATTTTCTTTATCAGAACTTTGCATCTTTGAACAATGAAACTTTGAAATCACTCCCCAGACTCACTGGAGTTCCCTAACCAACTTTCATATAGTTAAGTAACACAGTTTCCCAGAAAAATAAATTACCAGTTATTCTATTGGTAAAATTCCCAAAATTTTCCATGTTGATTGTATATACAGGTGATTCTTATGGTGTTTGTTTTTTGTATGTTTTGACAAGGATGTAGCATTTGTTTATTTTTTTCTTTGTATTGGTGGTGACATTTGTCCCCCGATTACTGTTCTGATAGCTCCATAAATATTCTTATTCTCCAAATTTTTATGAAAATGTACCTGAAGTCACTAGTTACTGCCCAAAATTTGGCATGTCCTTTTTTTTTTTTTAATACTAAAGCTAAGTCCATTACACTGATGAGCAAAAATCATTCTATTCACTTGTATAAGCCGTGCATCATTCACATCTTTTCAGAGAAAGCCTAGCCAACCCTATAATGTATCTTCTAGTGCTAAATCTAACTTTCTAAAACATTAAAAGTAGTAGGTATTACTTATTTTGTTGAATAAGGCTCGCAACACTTTGTTAGCCTTAGGAAAATTAATTTTTCTGAAGTACCTATTTCATTATTATATAGAAAAAATTGAGGCCCATTTTTCAGTTATTGAACACCACTCATGTAGAACTTACAGACTTTTTTAGTATTTGATAGAAAGATGGTTGTAAAGGTAGTTTGGCCCACTTCACATCTTGCAGTGATCTAAGCAATTTTGAGGCTGTATTTAATCGAGTTACAGTCCTTTTAGCATTTTTCTGAGTGAAGAGAGAAACATGGCAAAATCTCAGGCTGCCTCTTCTCTCAGAGAAAAAAAGTTTTTTTCTCAGTAGAAGAAATGAGATAGAAAATTTCTAGCACAGTTGGAAGAACTTTTGATAAACTGTCTTCTCATCAAAATATGCTGAGGCTAAGATGCAGTTTCCCAAGCTCATGAAACTCAGCAAAGTTTCACATAGAAAGTGTCTGAGGTCCAAAGTAAAATAGCTGTGTTGTTTCTTTGGAGAAAATTGACTGAAAGAACCAACCTTTCAATCTAGACATGTGCTTCAAAGCTTTTCTATATTGTGAACATACTGAAATAATGGGTATTTTTGTTCAAAATAAAAAAATCCAAAACCTATGTTTATTGTTACTTTTTAAAAAGGAAAAATGGTATATGTAATATACGTAAAAATCACCAAGAGGGGAAATGGTCAGTGTAAATGGTATTTAACAGTTATTATCTTTAACAACAGATAACTACATAACATTCAGTTCATTGAAGAAAATTACTTTCTTCTTCACTGACAAGTCACCTGCAAAACTGCAATACACACTATAAAACAGTTACATTTTTTCTGCAAAAACCGTAGCTAAGCTTTGTGATATATTCTTTTCTTGCAAATTGATTGAAGTTCTCAGATTATTAAAACCTTGCCTTTCCCAAATCAACATATGTAAATGCTGAACTCCACTCCCCAAATAGCATCTTTATTTACTTATTGTTGCCTTTGTAACATTCAGAGATTAACATAAAAGTGAAGATTCTACTGAATTTATTTTTGTAGCAATGACATTGTCAATAGTAACCCAAAAAAGAATTTTTTTATAAGTAATATCTAGTGGTTTCTTTCTGGCAATGTTCTCAAGGAGCAGGCAGAAAAAAGTTGGTGGATAGATTAGATAGAGGAGAGGTATGTAAAAAAGAAGGGTTCAGAGTTGTAAAAATCATATTGATAAGATGATAAAGACAGTATCAGCATTCTCACAGCATTCAGCAGCATGTAGAAAGACAGGATAGGATTTGCATCAGATATGCAAAAGGGACACAGAAGTTTATTCAATAGCACTTTCCTTTTATTTATAACATACATTGAATTAAAGTAGAAGCTGCTTCTAATGTGAACAGTGTCAATTTTTCTAAAGTACAAAAAAGTATTTTATCAAAAGTAAATGATACCTTGCATGTGTACCCCTGTATATGTATAGATGCAAAGGTTGCTTGCCTCCTTAGAGTTACAGTAGATACTTTCCAAAGATTTTCATTTTAAGGAAACTTTTTAAAGCTCAAATTTAGGAGTTAGACATATGCATTTGAATTTAGAGCTGACTGGTTGGAAGATATCAGATAACTCAAATGTTATTTCATCTAATAATGCTACTGACATGATCAAGATGTCACCGAAAATGCCCAATTACTTTTACATTTGGTGATCACACTTCAAAACTGAATAGATGAAACTGTTAAAATTAGTGGTGCCCTGTATTACTCACCATAAAAATCCTTAGATAGTTGTGTTCATCAAAAGATGCTTTACTGGAGAAGCCATTTATTGCTAGCCAAATATTATGGTCTTGTAAAATATTCAGGAGAGCACCAATAAAGTCAATGATGCACCATCACATACTCATTAGCTCTTTTTTGTTCAACGATGCACAGAGAAACCTCCTAAGCAGAATAAAACCAATTTAAGAACACACAAAAATATGTAGGGCTAATGTGGTACGTGGCTAAGGGTTAATATCCTGACCCACTCTCAGTCAGAGAATCTTTGATAGCCAGGAAAGCATTTCTGTTTCCCCTTGACATTTGGTGAGACTTGATGGTGTTGAATTGTCAGGTTTAAATTCTACATTGTTTTAACGCAATATATTTTTTGTCCATTTTTTTCCTCTTGATTCTTTGGGCTCCTATCTGCTTCTCTCAGCCATGATACTTATCTGTATTTCTGTTTATTGAGACAAGGTCACAAAGCTAAGTAGCATCAAACTAAACCTTGGATCACTGACACTTGAATTATGAGGATGAAGATTACATCTAAGTTTTCTTGACAGCCAGAAAGCAGGACTTTTGCAGAAAACTCTATTCTCTTAAAAGGAAAATTTACTTTTCTGATACTGTAATTCTAACAGTAAGTCAGCAATTTCCTCTCCCCACTTCTCTTAAACAGTAGCTCCTCCTGCTCTCAAAAGCTTCAAATTCTAATAGGAATAAAAGTTTGGTGAAATTTAGCAGACATGGATATAAAAAGAAAGACAGTGGATTTCTGCAGCTGTAAATTCATTTTAACTGAAATAAAACTTCTCCAAGCTCCAAACCATTTTCTCCTCTATTTTGCAATTTTGCTTATGCACCTTCTTCAGATCCATCACCTACTGTGTTATGAGCAGATTTATGACATTTTCCAATCTTGAATTCTGATTAATTAATTCCTAAGCAGCATACTATGAAAAATATTTTGACCTGCCAGCCTGTAGTCAACAATTTCTAAACAGCTTTAGGGAACATAGCAAGGATTGCCTGTTTTTTCCTCATTCTTCTGGACATTTTTGGTCCCTTCAAGAAAAATTGCTCTGCTTCAGTTAATTTTGCTTTATTTTAAGCGTTGTTCCCTAAAGCTTTGTATTATACTTCTCTTAAAAAAAATAAAAAACTATCCTTATATTCCATGTTCTCTCCATGGAAGCACTGAGCGAAGTACTGGTGAAAAAAAATATAACTAAGTAAATCAAGACACAGTTTGATGAAGTAACTTTGGGATATAAAGGTAGAAAAGTGACCAAATAAAAAGTGTTCTTCAGGAAGAACTGAGAATAAAATCGGCAACCGGAGGGAATGCTTGCCATTTCTTTGAATCAGTTACAGGAAGCCAGCAAACAAAAACAAAAAGAAGATATTGGCTGGGTTTTTGAGTTTTGTTTTCCAGTCAATGTGAATAAATGATTTGAAGAATCTCTTTGTTCTCCTTTTGTACTTTCCCTTGCAGAGAATTACATCACCTCAGTAAATGGACAGTCCCAGTGACTGCAGTGGTCGCAGGAAATTTTAAGTGTGACTATGTCTTCCACAGTATAAAAAATGAAAAGCAGTACATAGCAGAATGGCACTACTGCAAATTACGGCAGATCAACTGAATCTGATTTTGAAAGCAAGGAAGAGTAAATGAACTGCTTCCCAATGCTTTCCTTGTCATTATTTAAATCACATAGGGTTTTCTGGTTAAAGTATTTGTTCTTTGAAATTCTTTTCTTTTAATCTGAGATTTTTAGCAGGCATGGGATACTATCCCATGTCCAAAAGGCTGGTTGAAAGCAAACAGAAAACCATAGAACTCAAAGAAGAAGAACTGTAGCACCTGTATCAGTCAAAGTTATAACAAACTTTCCCATAAGAAACTGTTCTCTCATAAATTTCTATTACAGAATTCATCACTTAATTTGCCTTGCTTTATGCTGTTAAAACAGCAAAAATTACATGCAGTATGCAGAATACATCATATTCAGAAGTAAAATTTACATGTTACAAATAGGGTGCATGCCTGTCAGGAGACTCAAAATATTTCTAGACTGAGAGTTTGACAAGTAATGAGGAATTCCTCTATTACTGATGAGTAGCCACAAAACAGGATAGAGTGAATTCATTTGGCCATTGAATCTCACAGTGCCCCAGTATCTTTTGGTTATCTTACAGAAAGGCATGAGTATGGATGAAAATTATTGTACATATACTCCACATGTCTGCTGCCTTACTTAAACTGAATTCCATTCAATTAAAAATGAATTGCTTACTTTATAGCTGCTAATTTGTAAGTTGGTTTGAGTAAGGGATGAGAAGGAAGCTTTGCCTGCAAATATCAGTGAAGAAAAATTAGCAAAATAGAAACAGGAAGGAACCATAAAATTGTGCAGGACTTTCACTTTTCAAAAGTTTGCTGTTACAAACATTATTTTGACCTTTTTTTATTCTACCTGCGACAGGAAAATTCCTTCCTAATGACAATTCTTGTGCCACCAGTATCTTCACAGACCAGCATCAGTCAGAAGGCAACTAATTCAGCAAAAGGAACTATTTTCATTTACTCCTGTTTAAAGTTATACTGCATTGTATTTTTTGAACTTATTTATTTATTTGTATATTATTCTGACATGTTGTATGTAGTAAAAGCATTTTTAAAAGCATTTTTAAAAGTACAACTTTTTTTCACTTGCACAAAATGTGCAATCAATACTGTGTAGAACTGACTGGGTGCTTCTGCTTGTCAGCTGTATGGAGAATGCAGGTGCATGTAAAACAGCCCTAACTGGAGAGTTGATGGTTTTCTTCACCTGTCTTGAACTGCAGGGCAAATAGTGAAGATATTGCATTTTATTGCTTTTTCAAAATAGATTTTTCACAAAATTACAAAGGAATTTCAGAGAAACCACACAATGTAGTTACAATATGTGCTAAGTCCATTGGTTGCTTAAGTTTGGTAAGATGTATGTAAATGTTAGATACGCATTGTCTTTGGGGTGCTCTTTGAAAATCATTCAGTGTTTCCAAGTCTTGTGAGAGGTAGCCAATGTTTTTGAAGTCTCCTTGGCTGAGAAGAAAACAAAAAGCCTCAACTATGTTATTTTCAGATATTAAGAAGAACAGAACTGTATCTCCCAAAAGACTCTTATAACTTCTGTGTCCAGATCGGTCTCACAGACAAGATTGCATTACAAGAGATGTAATAATTTGAACATTGTCTTAAAGGTCATTCCTGCCACAGTCTCATGGTACCACTGTGCCTTCAAAGACACTATACTCACTTCTTAATGCAATTATCCAGCAAAGGGTACATTTCACCAGTTATTGAGTTTGGAGATAAGGTAAAATTATTTCAGCCTGCACTGAAAGGTCAGGGAAAAAGAGCATGGGTTAAGAGAGTTATCAGCCGTCTCCCGCTATCTAGACATTCTGTATCTACCTATACCCAGTGATTGCAACCCTTATTGGATGCTCACGTGCCCTCTTCTAAGTGTATATCTATATATAGTTGCATCTAATTTAAAGGAGTGTTCTCTATGAGTAATTTCTGTCCCTGCTTTGTCAATAGACCTCAAGATGTGTGCATGTGATATATCAAAGTAATTTACAATAACACCTAGAGAGCTTGAGCATCTTATTTTTCAGATACGTATCAAATTTATTTTGAAAGAAAATTTAGGACTTTATTTTCAACAATATCAGTCCTCAGACAAACAAAATTGCATTACTTATTTCAAAGCAAGTTTCCAAGACCTGAGATAAATGAAACAGCAGAATTTCCCCGTCTCTTCTTTTTCTTCATGATATACATCGGAAAATATTTCCTAGCATAATTTTTTTAGTAACTTAGTCACTTTCCATGGAGCTGGTTGGAGCTGGGCACACTGGAGATCACCCCAAAGGGGGACGTCTTGCTTCATCCCAGAAGGCCCTCAGGATGACCACCAGGAGGCAGAGCACGTGCTCCAGGAGGAGGAAAGAAGGACTCGCTCGTGAAAACCATTTGGGGAAAATAACTCCAAATAACCCCTCACAGTTATGAATATGTATTAGTCTGATGCAAAAGATGAATAAATGGCTTGCAGGAGGGTGTGAATGCGCGCCTCTGGCTACAGTCCTGCACCCAGTACTGTTTTCTTTGATCCATTGACTTTGCACTTCATTAAATTCTGAATTTCATAAAATTACAGTAGGTTCATTTCTCACACTTTCCAGATGAGGATTTCTTCTTTAATTTTTATTTAATCTGCAAATATAATTCCTAGTCAGTTATGATGGATGTACTCTATTCAATTGTATGGATTGAATTACTTCAATAGTAATGGTTATCTCCAGATCTTTACATTTTCTCTTTAAACTTATTTCCAAATATTAATGTCAGTCTCTGTTACTGTGATGTTGCACTTTCAGAACTGCAAGAAGGCCATCCAACTATTGTTCCATTTACCTTGTTCAGCATTCTGGTTTAGACAAAGACAGATTTTTTAAAGGTTCCTCTTCTCAACATATAATTTGAAGATGAGAAAAAAACAAACGTGTAACTATACCATGACTTGGACTGACTAACGTAGAGAAGAGCAAGGAATTTACAAGATTATCTGCTTTCACATTGGAACCATTTAAATTTTATTATTATAATGAATCATTGCTTATCTAGGGGTGTGGTATTTTGGGGTTTGGTTTGTTTGTTTTTGGGTATTTTATGAATATTGGATAGCTGGAGTTGAGGGTAGAGGAAGAATTTCCTCTTACTTTCTGTAGATCCTGTTCAATTCTATTGAGATTCTTCACCCTGAATTTAGGTTTCTGTACAGGAATGTCAATGCATGCTCTATGTATCTAGCTTCTCCTTATTCCCAGTGAGACCTAATTGTAGTTGTCTATAGATCCTAGAGAAAAACACTGTGCTACCTACAGGAGGACAACAGCTACTCAGTCAAATGGCTTTTGGACTAAATTGAGCACCTCTTCAGTAATTATAACATAGGCATAAAATTGTACCCACTTCTTGATGCCTACTTTAATGATACTTAGATTTACCTTTCTGCATGTGGAGATGAAAGCCAGAGATGAAAGAAGTCTGCTCCCAGATAAACTCTTCCTCTTCAGATTACCTGAAGATCCACAAAGTTTCTGTATGACTATGCCTAGTGGTAACTTCGTTTTTCAGCGACATTTATACTATGAAAAAACCCAGATGCTCTTAAAAGCAAAATTTAATTTATAGGGTGGATGCAGACTACATTATTATGCTTTTTATTACAGTCACCATAAATTATTTTAAACACTTATCAGTTTAATGCTTTAATAATAATAACAACTATTTTAGTCTTTCAGAGCAATTACTAGAGAACGTTTTCAGTCTGTGGGAAGCAGAGTTCAATTTCTAAACAGTAATGTTAAATTTCTCTTGTAAAGTTGTCTTCCAGTTCCTAGATCACTTATCTCCTAACCAACTAATCAGCAGATAATTAGCATAAAGTTTCTATGTAAATTTTTTCTAAACTTTTTTATATTTCTGTTGGAAGTTATGTCTGAATATGATGATGTATTTATATTTTTCATAGCAGCCCTATTCTATCAATAGAAAGGCTAATAGAAAGGCTTTCCTAAGGAAAGGCTTGTCCAGTTTAAGATTTATTGTTCTCTTTCCTAACTTTAAGTCATATACACATACCAAGAAACTAATAAATACATATATTATTACAGCACCTTCCACTGGTATTGAACTGGGTTTCTGAAACATAGAAATCCAACACTTCCACTAGTCAAAACTATAGTTCTGACAAATTATAAGGAAAAAATTATGTGCACATTTGTAAAACAAAGGTAAAAAAAAATCAAATTAAATAGTTTCTTTCATCTTTTTATGGTAGCTCAAAGACTTTCCTGAGATACTAAAAAAAAACCCCAAAAACCATCAAGCTTAATTTTTATGGTTCATTGATCAAACATTCATCTCAGATCTACCCAAAGACAGGGAAATATTGCATCATGAAAACAAGGTGAAAAAAAAAGAAAAAACCACAACCATTTCAGATAAGAGTGAACATAGCTGTTTTTATTTCATTAATAAGCCTTCTCTTCTTTTTCTCATAATTTACTAAAGTATTTTTCTATTCTTCACATAAAGAAATTTTTTGTTTTTCCTGAATTCAATTTATTTCCTTCAGAAAATAAAATACTTCTGCTTCTTTCAAAATGCCTTTTTTCGGCTAATAATACCCATCATATATCTGAAAAGAAAGAAAAATTTTCAATTTGCAAAGTAGTGGTCATAACAGAAGTTGGTGTAAATGGAGATGAGAATGAGTAATAAAGTGTATATATATATACATGTATATAGATGCATGCATTTATGTATTTCATTGTTACTTACCCAACTCAGCATTAATTGGGTGACTTCTTTTGGAAATCTAAACGAAAATAGTCCTGGAGGAATGACTATGTTGCTCAAAATGAGGAGAGAGGTCAACAGATAGGGAAACGGCGGACAGCTGAATTCAAGATAACCTTGATATCACTAGTATGTCTACTTTATCAAGTATACCACTTTGTAGGATCCAAATGAAACACAATTTTTCAAAGCAATGCCAGCTGTAAGAAAGACCTTTCAAGGCAGTGCTAAGTTTACATACACACAGTTCTGAAAACCGTACTCCCTTTAAGCTGTTCACGTATATTACACATGCTTAAGTACTGGGAAGAAAAGGGGAGTGACATAAAAACTGGAGGGATTCAATCTTTTTCATTATTCAGATAAATTCAGGTAATCCTGACTGGCACATCTATCATCCAGCACTACTAGTGTGCAAATGAAGTGTATGGGAATGCTTTTTGCTGTCACTTTTCCAGTGTTCTAGGCCACAAATCGGATGTCTGCATTATTGTGCACTATCCTTTAGGATTCTGGAAGTTTATGTTCCATCTCTTTTATTCCCCAGGCTTATTTTTATCTGTCACTATGCTTCTTGATTTTTTGTTTCCTGTGTAATCATCTTTGTAAACTTCTGAGCTTTCCTTTCCTGTATGACTCCAATAGTTTGACAATATTTATTTCCTCTGAGTATTTCTTGATAATACCAGCATTGCAAGGAAAACCAGCAGCCTGCATTGCCATAGCTGCAGTCTTGCAATCTACACCATAAAGCTTTCATTCCTTTGTAACAAGAATTTTACATGCAGTTAGAGAACTCAAACAAGTGAAGCCCTTATCTTTTCTTCAACATAACCAGATGACACAGACATTTAGAGAAAAGAATAAGTACCACAGACATAACTTTTGCTGGCTGCAGTTAATTGGTCTGAACTCATAACTAGAAAAAAAGAAAAGGTAATAAATACTGGCATCCTTCCCTGAACTGAGCTCCCTATAGAGCTTTCTTTGAAATAAGCACTGGTTGGTAATTATAAGGTCATCATCCTGAGCAAACTATTTAACCCCTGTGAGTATGGAGATCTCTCTTTGCCAGTGTATTGCTTTGCTCCTACCAATACTAGATGAATGCTCTTTTTTATACATTAAACAATATAAAGTAAAGCAAGTTTCCAAATTTTGAAGTCATTACTGTTGAGGAACTTAACTTAATGGGGTAACATGTCTATTATCTGAGCTGTATATGGTTCTTCCTGTGGAAAGAGAGTATTACTTTCTGTCTACATGACTGCTGCTGCTAATGTCTGAGGCTGTTGCAGCCTTAAAAATGCACAGTTCATTCTGCAGATGGTGATAGCTCTACTAACACTTCTATTGTTAGTTTGAAAGTCAAGTGATGATATGTGTAGGTGTATGTGTGGGAGCAGTGCAAAGAATTACAAGGATTTTCTCCCACACTAACGATCCACATGGAAAAGAGGACCTTACGAAACAATGTTCTGTTCCTCTGATATTTTTAATCAGTCTGATATTTTGTTAGAATAGCATTTTATTGCACAGCTTGTCATTCTTCTATCTAAAGAGTGCCTTTTTTTAAATAAAATTATCTTTTTTTTTCTTCACATTTTGATATGTCATCATTTTAAAAATTTAAACTCTTTCAAAGCAGAAAACATAGCTGAAAAATTAATGATTTATTCTGACACTCATGTAATTTACTCTTCTAGGATATTTTAAGTAATTATACATTTGTTGGACCTGCTAGTAATTGGAAATTTCTTATAAAACAATGCCTGTCAGTTTAGTAATCTCTGTAATTTCAGTGGTGGGCGCAAAATAAGAAATGTATCACGATTTGATTGTAAATATATCCTTCATGGTACAGTCAGATGAGGATAAAGCAGTTGACCTGGACAACATAGATAAATACTGTAGCCCCCAAATGGTTTTCTGATTGGTTTCTACAAGTCATTCAGGACATTTTAGCATCCTGTTTAGATTTTCATCAGTTAACCACACACATTTCCTGTTCAGTATCTATCAGGAAAACTTTTTTCTCTCAAACAAGGTATGGGTTTCTTCTGCATAGGTATGGGTTCTCTCAAACAAGGTATGGGTTTCAGTCTGTGCTTTTTTTCACTTTTTCTTCTTATACTTGTATATATAAATGCATGATTATAAATGTTTACATATAAGTCTCTATGTGCATACAAAAATACTTTGTGCATAGGCAAGAATATTCATGCACTCACATAAATGTAATTTTTTTTTCTTAGGTTTAGGCTCTTATTCACATAGGAAATTATCACCCCATTAAAATTTTCACTCATCATCCGTCTCTCCCTCATTCTTCTTCTACTTTTGTTCCTGGTTTCAACTATTTTTCTCAGTAAAGCTTAGAAAAGAATTGCTTATCTGTGCATTTTGAATTATGGTTCCAAGAATTAGTCTGCAGTGATCTGTACTTTTCTAATTATTTTTTTCTTTTTATGGCAACTGTGGTTATATCCACAGGGAAATGTACCACAAAAACCTGTACTACATTAGATTAGATCTATAGAAACAATCCAAGCACCTGAAACTGAACCTATTTTACATTCATTCAGTTTTTGGTTGAAATGTTTGGTCCAAATGCATTCCAAATTATATTTTTAGATGAAATGCATGTTTTACAGTTTCATATGAGGAAGTCTGCGTCTGATTTTTTTCTGGATTCATTTCATGTCAGTGTTTCTGAAAAAAAATAAATAAAATTGTGTCTCTCAGTTAAATATGTACAAAGAAAACAAGTTCCTAAAGGAGTCCATATATATCAACAATATTCTTGTCAGTAATGTGAAACCAGCCCAATCAGCATGCTATCTTTCTTACTATTTCTTGCTGTATTTTTACAGATGGTGTCCAGAGGGTGACAAGTATTTTATTTTACAATAGCTTTAAGGGTTTTGACTATGTTTCTTTGGTTTCTCTTTCTCTTACTTTGAAAATAAGGGCCTGAAGGGAAAGAGGAACAAGGAAGAATGGAATTTTGCCATCTTCTCTAATCTTCAGTGATGTGAAGAAAACATTTTGATAAATTTTGAATTATATTTCAGTGTTTTGAGGAGAAATAAAAACAAACAGAAGAAAAGCAAATGGGAAACAGTTTTGCAGAAATGGTAAATTCAAGTAATTTGATAAAATGCATCAATATTCAGGAACATAATTTTCTAATAGGTCAGAGTACCTTGACTATTGATGTATTGATTTCTGATTCATCATACAATGCACTTTGGAGAGTATAATGAGATAGTACTTCCTGGGACTAAGAACTACATAAAGATATACTAACATTAGATTGAACTTTCAATGTGAAGGTGACAGCTTAGTCCTCTAAATGCACCTATTTAGAGAGGGAAAAGATGGAAAACATAGTCTTTTTCTGTCACTTGTCAGGTGCATCCCAAACTAAAGTGAGAGAAAGAAAGAAAGAAATTACTCACTGGCAAGGTGAAAAAAGACAGGGAAGAATCTTGACACTGTCTGAAGACCTAATCTACAACACTTAATTGTCTGAAACAGACATGATCCCCAGTTCATAGCAACAGAGGGGAATACGGCTGTTATTGGTAAAACTATTGCTCTTCCTTCTGTCTGTGCGAAATCTAGTTGTCTTCTCCCACTGTCCCCTCAAGGAAGTGAGGCTTCATGAGATTACAGCAGGGACTAGGGCACAATAAGCTTATGACACCTCTGAGAAATATCAGCTACAATATTTATCATGTCTGATCCTTGAAATATTTTCTATCTCCTCCGGCCTTAGCTGTTCGTGATTTTGACAACATTCACAAAACCTTGTAGATAATAAGAAGCGTATAAGGGTCATTAGATCCTTCCTTATCCTATCTTAGTGTGTCTGAATTCTTTCCTACTTATACAAAACCATTTCTGTCAAAACTTTATCGATATTCATTGCTGCAGCAGATAAGTATTAGGAAATGAGCCCAGACAGAAGTGACATGTGGTAAGAGGCTCAGAATCACTTACCACAAGCATCTGGAGTTTATTTTGCTTTGCCTTGATTTAAGATTCATATGCTATGCAGGAAAAACAGAATTTATTTTATTTCTCATTTTTGTTTCTAGTGTTCTTTTCTATTATTTACAGTAGTTTCTTGTTTCTTTGTGAAATGAAAGGGAGTTCTAGTATAAAAAATTATAGATAATGAAAGTTTCAGGGTTTGGAACATTAGTACAAAATGTTGTACTTCATCACAGCTCATTGAAGAAATTAATAAAAGCAATTTCACTATTGTATCCTCTGTGATTTTTTCATCTAAATGCAATCAGCTTCAGCTGGTGAATCTATTGCTTTCATTGTTGTTTGTCTTGCTAGTTGGAATTTCTTTTTCCTAACTATTCCCATTTCAATTTAAAATTTGGAAAAGGAAGTCTCACTACATTCTTCTATGTTGTTCACTACTATAAGAATGACAATTTTAGTGCTTACATTACCCTACGACTCTGTGTTCAACATTCCCAAATCCAGCTCTTGGCTGCAATGCGGACAAGTAAGCTGAGGCCACTGTTTTCATAGTCTAATAATGCTGCTGCTGGCAAATGAGTCAGAGAGAGACTTAATTATGTTCTGAGAATTGTTTTGTTTCTACAGTACTAAGAGGAGCGTGAAGACTAAATAACTTTCATTTTTGCTGTCACTTACATGAAAAGATGTTATCTGCTGATGATAATTTAAAAAAACCTTGCGTTTACATGATTTAACAAGGACTACATTTTGAGATTTAAAGCAGAATGCATATCAGAGATAAAGGCGCAGGTGTTCTAGTTTTTGGGGGTTTTTTGTTTATGTCAAGATGATACATTTCCTGAATAACAGAATACTTTAAGTAACAAAAACATTACACCATATTTTCCACATTTCTAGAAAATTGTACAGGTTTAGAAGCACAACAGACAGATGGAGGAGTCAGGTAACAAAACTTATATGTCCTGGGATCTGATCTCCATATGGATTCTGTTTTCTTTAAAAAAAAAAAAAACAAACCAAATTATAGTAGTGTACTTTCATTTCTTTATAATATTTCATTAGGGTATGCATTGCAGATCCAGATGATTATTTTCAAAACTGGATGTGAACTCAACAGATAGCTTCTGTGATGCAGTTAGGTTTTCTCCAAGTAACTCAGACTTCTTCAAGATGACCACCAGCCAAACCAGAGCTGCTGCAAAGTCTGAAAATGTCAGAATTGCAAATTAGTAATGTGTGTTTGAGTATCTTCAAATAGGTAGAAATAATTTCAGTAGATCTTAAAAGTAAAAAGGATACCAAAGATAACTCCATCATCTTTCTCTCAAATGGTGTTTACATAAATTAACAAAAGTCCCAATTTTTCTACAACTCATAGAGAAGTTAAGTTTGAGAATTTCCCTTGAAAAGTACTGGAAAACTAGTTGAATAATCTAAATTAGTACTTGCTACTGTAGCTCTTACACATTTTATTTGGTTAATTCAATGTATGGTTTCAAAAAGTAAACATTTGAAAAGTATACAAATGTCCTGTTTATTGCTAATGATCTTGAACATATAAAATTTAGCAAAAACATACTTCACATGCTGTGGGAAGAGCATGATGAATTCTGAAATGCATAGCAGAAACAAGTGAACAAATTCCGCTAGGAATTTAAAACCAAAAATCTTGAACTTTTCACTCCCACATATCATGCACCATGAGCTTAACCCATTTCAAAACTTTAACTGGAAAAGAAAAGCAATTGATGCTGAAATTATTCTGAAATTAGAAATAGTTTCGTTTTAAATTTGTTTCAGTTCTGAAGCAAACAGTACAGATTTTGACAAGACCAAAGGCCTGATGTCTGCCTTGGTCACATGAAGGGTACCTCCACAGTTGTTAACTGGGATGCATATTGTGTGAAAGCAAAACCGAGCCCCTAAACTCCAAGAGGGAGGCTATACACATAATTTTCTTTAGATCTAGAGATTTTTAATTTTGTCCATCTCACTCACTGAATTATGTGTGGAACTGAGTATGAAGTCTGTTTACTCTCCAGTCTAAAATTTTAAATTACTATCTGCTCAGGAAAAATATTCAGAAGCAATCTCAATTGATTTTAGTCAATCAGAGGGAAAAGAAATACTAACAGTATCAGGCAGACTAAGTTATTAGCAAATGATATATTCAGGTCATTTTCCTCAAGCTCTGGACATGCTTTCTGAAGTTAATTTGAGTTGCAGCTTTTCTACAACTCCTGTCTCACTGAAATGCAACAGACTTTTTCCTTAATGGCTGATATAAACACAGTTGTTCTGTCTGACTGCTACAAGCTCTGTCTGCTTTTTGCTGCATTTAACACATGCATTTTCCTTCCTCAAGATTATATTTTCATACAGTTTTGCTTCTTATATCTCTTATCTACACACATCATTTTATCCATTTATGCATTTCCTAAATCTTTATTATTCATTTAAATTGTAAGGGTATGCTCCCATTGTTCACCAAAACACTCTGCATTCAGAAAAGACAGATTTAGTTTAATTATGTGTTTCACTAGTACCTCTGTATTTGTAATACCTCTGCTAAACGTAACCAACAAGTATAGAGGGGATCGGATGCTGTTTGGAAAAACATAATAAAGCAATGTATTTTACCTCCTTTTATCAAGGCATCATACAAGGAGATTTTAATAATTCAAGCAGTCAAATATTCTTCTAAATACAATGGTGAGAAAAAATAGTTAAATATATATCAGGAATTAACTTGATAAGCTCATGTAAAACAGTGACCATGTGTTAAAAGGAGAGCACCTGTAGATGAGTTACGTTTAGATGTTTCCACGGTGCTGTTACACTCTAAATAGTTCCTAGCTAATTTGCATTAAATTCGCAAGCTATTAAACTTGCTCTTCAAATTTTTTATTGAAGGACTCCTCATTACTTGACTCACAGTTAAGTTTCTGGAGTAGTTTTCATCTCTTCTTGGGTAGTTGCTATTGCCTAGGTCCACATATCTTGCTTTTAAAAACTTTTAATTTTGATATCTACCTCACAAACACGAATTGGAAGCTAATACCAAATTTGTAGAGTAAAAGCATAAAAGCATAATCTTTCCCCTTTCTTATATTCTTGTCATAGGTCAGGGTTCTCTCCAACCTGTGGGCATAAAGGATATCCCCCTTCCTAGGTCATCTAGGTGTGGAAATATTTGAGGTTTTGCCTTTCCCATTGCACTTGTGACATCTACAGATATTTTTTTACATGCTGAGAATTTTTCCTTTATCCACTCATTCTGAAATTAAGTAGAACACACTTTAGATAATTTTACTGTTGAGAATATTACATCAAAATCATACTATGAGACAGATAACAGAAATAAATAAAGCATCTAAATTTTATTTTGTCTTCTTCCTTCCCTTTTTCCTTTTTATTCTGTGTTTATAAAATGCCAAGGTGCAGCCATGAGTGTGAAATGACTGTCCAAACTTGAAAGTAGATCATTAGTTACAAGTTTCCTTAATGTCTTTGTAATCTATTTAAGGGAGATTTCTGATAAAGATGCCACGTAATGTTTTTTTACCACTAGCAGAGTTCTAGAGCAAAGGAAACAAAGCAAATGAGTGATGACTTGGAGCAACAGACATGCTATTTGTTCTCTCATTTATGAACTAATAGGTAAGTCCTAATTCTGTAAAACATGCTAGGCAGTTGATTTCCCTGCCTGGAGTGAGTAAGGGGTGAAAGACATACCATGCTGGGAAGCTGAGGAAGCTGTGAGGAGAGAGGCTATATGCTCACTCAAAAAAATCAGATTTAGTGGGAAGTGTAGTTTCATATGAGGGGCTGTAACTAACACCATTAAACGTGTGAGAGTACACAGCCCAAGGTGAGATCAAAGGGTCACCCACATCCATCTTTTGTTGCTCACAGAATATAAAGGGATCTCAGGTATATATTTGTATCAAGCATTTTTTACAAAATGCAGATATCTCAATTTAAGTAGTGCTTGTATTCGAGCATATAACTTTAGTTATCTGAATTTTCCCTTAAAAAGGAGTTGTTTTATTTGATTTGGATGAAAAATACAAGATTTACAATTGCAGGAGGGATAGCCACCATGCTTGATTTTTCACCATGCCATATGGGCTTTGGAGTAAAAAGTTTAGAAATTATATGAAATTATGTAAAGAAACAGTGTGTGTTTCCAAATCTGTGTGCCCCAACAACTAAAAACAGGTTACTCCAACAGGTAAATTCATTTTTCATTCATAGAAAAATTATGTTAATTTTTTTTTTCAAAATCCAATCTGTATATGTGAGCTTCTTTCAATGAAGTCTAAGTTAGCTGTCTTTATCAGATTTTTCCTCTGAAGTCCATCACATTGCAGAAACATTGAAGTCCCTATTTATGCAGTTTGTATTTGTAAACATATGTTTGCATACAGAATGTATGCAATACTGAATTATTTCTTTTCTGCAGGGCAACTTCTCCAACTTTTTATTGTATGACTAAAATGACTGAAAGGGTCAAATATAACTAAACTGGTCCAGTAACAAAATGTGTATATAATAAAAGTTAGGCAACAGGGAAGCATTCTATTTATTCCAATTATGCGTTGAGTCCAACATTATGAATGGTAATTCAGAGACTGATATGAATTTACATTAATATAATAGCTTTCAGTCTAATAAAGACAGAAAATTCTGATTTGGTCAGAATAAGCAATATATTAAAATACTAAATTACTTTTCCATAATAATATTTCATTAGAAACTGCAAGTAGGAATGACTTAGACAAAAATGAATTAAACATCAAAATAGACAAAGTACTGGATATGTTTTAATGTGTGTCAAAAATTTGTGTATTTAATCATACATATTTAGAAAGTCAAAAATACTGTAGAATATGTAAAAATGTTCAGTGGCTCAAGAAGAAATTCTTCTCATTTCAGAAGAAAATTGGCATGACCTTGTCATTGCAATATGTATTTAAACACAAAGAAAGAACTACTGTCACTATTTTGTAAACAGTTTTTCCACTGTTCAGGAACATTTCTGAGGAACCTGTGTACGTAAAGCTTCCCGGTATATACATGAGTTGGATTTCTTGATTATTGTCAGAACTGTATATGCACTTCTTACAAAAAGTGGAAAAATAAACTCTTTAAAGAATATATTCTCTTGGTTTGCACCTGCATAAATCAGTTATATGTGAACTAGTACTGTAATACACAGATCATAGAATCATAGAATGGTTTAGATTGGTAGGGATCTTAAAGACCATCTAGTTCCAATACCCCTGCCATAGGCAGGGACATCTTCCACTAGACCAGGTTGCTTGGTGCCTTGTCCATCCTGACTTTGAACACCTCCAGAGAGGGGGCATCCACAACCTCTCTGGGAAACCTGTTCCAGTGTTTCACCACCGTCACCAAAAAGAATTTCTTCCTTATATCTAGCCTGAATCTCCCCTCTTCCAATTTACATCTGTTATTCCTAGTCCTGCCATCACATATTCTATTACAAAGTCCTATCCCTGCCATTCTGTAGGCCCTCTTCAGGTATTGATGAGTTACTCTGAGGTGCCCCCTAAGCCTTCTCTCCTCCAGGCTGAACACCCCTGACTCCATCAGCCTGTCCTCATAAGGGAGATGCTCTAGACCTTTGATTATCTTCGCAGCCCTCCTCTGGACCTGCTCCAACTGATCAATGTGCTAATGCTGAGGGCTCCAGAACTGGACAAAGCACTCCAGGTGGGGCCTCTCCAGGTCAAGTAGAGGGGCAAAATCACTTCTCTTGATGTTTCTCTTGATGCAATCTGGGGTTCAGTTGGCCTTTTGGACTGCAAGAGCACACTGCTGGATCCTGTTAAGTTTTTCATCCACTGACATCCCTAAATCCTTCTCTTCAGGCCTGCACTCAAGCCACTCTCCACCCAGCCTGCATCTCTGCTTGGGGTTGCCCCAGTCCAAGTGCAGGACCTTGTACTTGGCTTTGTTGAACTTTCTGAGNAACCTGTCAAGGTCCCTCTGGATGGCAGCCCTTCCTTTTAGTGTGTCAACTTTACCACACAGCTTGGTGTCATCTGCAGACTTGCTGAGCATGCACTCAGTCCTACTGTCCATGTCCCCGACAAAGATGTTAAATAGCACTGGTCCCAGTACCAATCCCTGAGATGTTAATCTCTGTTTAGTACAGCAACATTCATACTTCAAAAGGGATTATGCAAGATTTTCTCTTGATTTTCTCTTTGATGAATCAGTTCAGGCTAAATCACAAATTTTACTTAATGATTCTTTGATTTTCTTAACAAATTTCCTTATAAATTCCTGCAGAAACTCTGATGTTTAGAATACAAACAGTTCAAACACAAAGAATATAAAGTTTAACTTAAGGATGTAAAAAAAAAATCCATATAAAAACTAGGCAGATTTTGCAATATTCTTTCAATTAAAAAACAGTTTAACATAATCCAGATTTGAAGTGATATAGGAAGGCACATTACACTTTGACCACAGAGTTTTAGTTCAGTGCTTGTTCTTTTCACTAAAGAAACCACAGTATAAATATGCACATGTGGTTACAGGCACAAAATTTAAGTGAAACTAGGGAGTAGCTATATCTTACTTAGCTACCTAAATTTACTGGGAGGATTTCAGCTACAGCAGCCATCATTTTCATTCATACATCTGTTTAAATTTGAAATCTGGAGGGACAGGCAATAACAACTAAAGGAATTTTTTTTTTT
>VZTY01023692.1:0-16100 GCA_013400935.1 Turnix velox | reverse complement strand
CCTGAATTACTCTATGATTCTATAATAGTATTAAAATGCAGAACATTTACCGTAGCTTTTTGTAATAATGCATATGCTGAATATGATTTCAACCAATGAGCAATGGTTAGTCTGGTTATCCACAGTGCTCCAACATCAGAGCTTTGATTGCTTAGACAAGTTTGTTATAGTTTTTCTCTAAAAGATGTTTTGATTACTTTCTCTGTGTTTTTACTCTAGAATATGGTTTCCAATAGTGCTGCCTCTTGCGATGCCCTGATGTTAACACAGAATTCAGTAACCTCTGGCCCATCACTAGTTCAGAGTGGCCACTGGAAAAAATTCTAATGTTCACTGTCCAAGCCTTGCATTTCAGAAGAGTGGCTTACACAATTGTTTGGTATTTCCAAGATCTATCTATTGTATTCTACCTCTTCTAGGATAGCTGCTTTAAACATTTCTTTTTATGCAAAGAAAATTAACTGAAGATATCAGTTTCTCTAAGTAAGTTCCAGTCTTCTTTTGCAGCCATGGGATACCACTTATATAAACCACAAGTATCCATCTAGTTTTGTTATGCAAGCTAGATAACATTTCCTCTGCCTGAGATACAGAATTCTCATCTATTTGTAGAGACAAAAATTAATTAAAATCCTACTTTACTTTAAATGAAACAGTATTGATGGTTCATGTTTGGTGACAGGGGTTTTTAGACTTCAGACATTGCCTTGACCACATTTACATAAATGCACCAACTTTTTTCCTTATTTTTTGTTCCTTTTTAAATGAATACTCATTTACTGTGTTGTAACTGCCTAGAAACAAGGAATACATGCTTTCTCCACACTTGTATTGCAGTATTACAACAGGTATTATTTGCACTCTCGGTTTGATTTATTGTTAGTTTGAAATGTCACTGCAGCCATATGATTGATATGTGCAAAGCCAAGTTCTCTAAGTTGGTACACTTAGGATGAAGAAATTTACTCCTTACCTTCCAGATTCATTTTAATTTGGGTTTGAATCCATCACATGCCTCCCTTGGACTGCAATTCTGACTCATAAGACATTGGGCTCCACTGAATGATACAAGTTTCACTCTTCATTTGTATCTCTCTTTTTTATCACAGCTCTTAAACAATAGTGTCCTACTTTTTTCTGCAAAGATGGATTAATCTCATTGAACATTATCTGTTTAAAAAAGTCAGATGTCTTTGATCTCTTTGCAGTCAATGGAGATGGCCAGAAATTACAGTGATTCACCCATGAAGAGAAAGATGAGTGAAAGAGGCAGGATGAATATATACATGCTTATTTTAAGACAGGATGAATCACCTTCTACGAGTGACTGCTGATTGTAGAGGCAGTCTAGTAAACTTAGCTCTGAAACTGGATTTCTAAATACTAAAAGAAAAATCCTGCCTTGCTTATGGGCAGTGGATAAACTAGAATCAAAATGCCATTCTCAATCTCACTAGGAAGCTCATAAGTTTCTGAGGTTGACTGTGGTTATTCCTATGTATCAGAAGCTGTGGTAAGTTATAATGAATGCTGTTACAACACACTGGTTTACCATGAACAGGCAGTGTTTCCTGAATAGCTTTTTACTTCCATCAAAGCAATGGAAAAATTAACTCTTTTCCAGCCCCAACCCAAACCAAAATAATTTTATGTAGCTGAACTACTGATACCAATTTGCTCCATGCATCATTGTCGTTCCTTGCTTTTTCTTTTATTATAGTTCTTAACCAAGTAAGCATTTATTATTATTATTAAATACATTATTCTTTTTAAGAAATTTCATTCTCACCATGTAAATGATAATTGAGCAACCTGGTCTAGTGAAAGATGTCCCTGCTCATGGTAGAAGGGTTGGAACTAGATGATCTTTAAGGTCCTTTCCAACCTACACTATTCCATGATTCTGTGCAACACTACAAATAGGTCTGATACTCTCCAACTGATTTTTAATACTCAGCTCTCTCTTCATCCACCAAAATCTTTTCAGCAGCTACATCCAGAAGTACAAGATACTGTCCCAGAATTCTGGATTAACAGGGTGAGGTGGATATGGTGAGAGCTAGGTGGCCTTCCTCCAGTCTTTACCTGGACTAATGGCAGTGATAACAACCAGATTATTTTCTCTCCATGTCTTGCTCATGCTCCTGTGTCCTGTGATGACAACTGTGACTGACAGAAGGATGGAGTAAAACTCTTGAGTAGGAAAATCACCACATAGTCTATAGTTTTGTGATAACTGAAATAAATACAAGCTAATGCATAAATCTTCTGCTGCTGTTCCATTTCTGGAACACTTAAGACTCTGGGGTTAACCTGCTTTTGCACACATATCTATGACAGATGTGAATGAGCTGATTTCAGCTGATGATTTTGACCTATGTGCTAAACAATTGTGTTACTAAAAACCACATGACTATATTATGACAGATATTACCAGAAGTGGTTAGCAGGAAAGCAGATTACAGCTTTTTATTTTGCTAAAAACCTTTCAAAGACAAAGCAAAGTGTTTAGATCATTGTGGCTGGTGATCCACTGGTGCACTCCTCACCCCAAATTCATTATAAACCAAGCATCAGAACTATCCCTTGTGACTGCTTCAGATAGAGCATGATTAAATGCAGAGGAAATACACTACTGAGAAGATGAATCATAATTCTGCAGAATGAAATCAATGGCTTTACACTTTGGAGTTGGACTCTGAGGGGCGGTCGAAAATGTTCCTCATACAAACAAATGAGCAAATGAATCACGTAAACAGCTTGAGCACAAAAAAAAAATAGACTTAAAATATGACCAGCAGTAACACTGACTATCAAAGAAACACAGAAGAAAACTGAAAATATTTCCTTGAGGCAGAATTTCAAATATAAAAATTCTGTTATCAGACTACTATGAAACGCAAAGTTGTTCCATCACTTCTCATTTTTCTGGCTGGGAATAAATAATCATTTTGCTTAGAGTGGTTTGATAGATTATTTAAAATAACATTTTAGTCACTTGAATCTGTTTTTTAGAGAAGCAGGCTAGTAGCTATGTCACACAAATGAGAAGACAAGATTCCTTAGCAAGAATTAGTAGATATGAGTTCAGCCACTCAGGTCAACTCAGGGTGGCCAGGTTCATCTGCTTGCTCCACCTGGATGTCTCAGATACCTTAGGGCCTTTCAGATGGCATTAGACACCCCTGTTTAATCATCTGAATCAGTGATCTTGCTCATCCAAGAATGCTAACTTTAGCCTAACAACCCAGCTAAGTGCCAGAGAGCCCTGTTTTGTCAACAGAGAAAAGGCATCAGAGAGAAACTCTGCTCACCTAAATTAATTCATCAGGCTTCTACCCACTGGAGTCCAAGAAAAAGATCTGCTTTGCTTTACTCCCTAAAGGATGGCTTTTCTATACACATTTGGAACTTGATGATCTTTAAGGTCCCTTCCAACCCGAACTATTCTATGATGCTAAGTGGGAAAGTTGTTTCTGATCTAGCTTAAGATCCTCATGGTGTGTTATCCAACAAGCTGACAGTTCTATCATTCATTCATGTAACCAGCAAAGAGCCAGCTGCCATGTCAGCAGGACCAAAAGGAGAGCTGTTAAGTTCATCCATGGTTTATGACTGACCATGCACCCATATCCTTGGCCATTTTATAGAATGATACACAAGAGTTTCAAATCATGGTTGATCTCCAAGTCCTTTTTTTGTCCTTTACTGGTATCCTTAATGGACATTGGAATAGAGGCATCAAGGCTGGGAAAGTGTGAAACTAAACTGGTCCCACCAGAACGAATTTTGAAGTACTTTCCTCTTTCAGGAGATCCAGTTTTCAGGGCTGCCAATCAATTTCTGAGATAAAGCACACAATTAACTAAAAATGTAAAAATGGTTTCAATGCAGATCTAACATCAAAAAGCAATAAGTGAATGTAATTGTTAACTAGCTTTTTCTCATTAATTAGCACATGCTACTAGTACTGCTATTCGAAATCAGACTGAGAAGTTATAATGATGAGTCTCACGTTTTTATAGATGACAGAGCTCCTAGCAAGGTTATATATTATTGCATTAGTATTGATAGAAAATGCAAAATGGGCAAAAAGGACAAAGCAGAAGGAAAGCTGGGTGTCTCTGAGGGCACTCTTTGTCCCCAGTACAAGAACCTCATAACTAATTCATGACTTAATGGCAAGCCTCTAAGCCTTGTGTACATCCTGTATAACAAGAAAAATACAAACACAAACAAGAATATCTCAGATATGCACTAGGTGAAAGCTGATAGCTGTTTCTTCTGGTTTTGACTTCATTTATGCAGTACGGTAATTCTGAGAGACAGCAAGATCTCTCAGAATATAACATGCAACTTTTTGCAAGTCCCAAATATGAATCATAGCATATAGTCTTTTAGTTAAAAGGTAAACCAGATGGAGGCAGGGAGCCTCTCATGCTAAACGACTGCACAATTTTATCATTTCATACATTAATAGTAATTTGAATTATTCCTTCCAATTGTTTTCCAATGATAACTTGATTGGAATAATTTTTTTAACCACTGGTTATTACAGCTGTGCTAATAAAATTAATAGACTTGCTCATCTGAATCCTTGTGTCTGCATATAAGCTTTTATTTTTTGTTGAAATAATAAAAGAGAATAAAAGAAAAACAGACAAAAAGGAAGAGACAGAGCCCCAATTTCAGCAGTATTTATCATGGCCAAGAATGATAAAATATACACTCAGGAAAGAGGAGACCTATACAACACACCACATACTGGTAGTATCACACCATCCATGAGAACTTCAGTGCTTCAGCATGCAAGGAACAACTCACAAGGTTGGGGTTTTTTTTTCAATTGCTTTCTTTTCAGATTACTTTATCCAACTCTATTTTTCTAGGAGTTATCTTATTGTCAACAGAAGAAAAAAGTGAATAAAACAAAAAATGCTAGCAACATTTGTGATTTGGATGCCAGTGCATGTAGAATTCCCTCAGCACTCAGCAAAGCACATGGGAAGCTGTTACAAAGGAACAGCTCTGGGACAAGCTATACCATTACTTCCAAACAACTGAAAAAAGAAGATAAAAATATGAAAGAAAACAAATGAAAGCTATATAAACATTTAAATCATTATGATTCTGGAATGTCAAAAAACTAATGTCTGAATTCCTTGAGTTTATTACCCACCAGGATAAAGCAGTTGATAGAGGTTGCTAAGCACAGACACGCTGACTCCGAAATCTTTCCAAAGGTCTTGAAACTGCAAATCTGAAATATCAGCCTGCAGTTCCATTAAATTGTCTAGGAAAATAAAATTCTATTATGATTCACTGCCCACCTCTGGTAGATAAGGGCCCTCTGCTAAAACTGGTTTAGAAAAGCTAGCAAGAGAAAGACATGATAGACAATGAGTCCTGGAAAGCATGACATAAAACCCTAATTCTCAAGGGGCAGGATGTTTTTTGTCCAACTTAAGACTTGTCAGTCCCTGATTGTTCATGGGAATAGGTGAGGGTTTCAAAACTGGACTACAGAGGTGCTGGACTGAAAAGGAAAAATAACCATAAAAAGTTACATTTTAAAGCATTGTTGTGCTCAGTGAAATAATCTTGAGGGTTTTGATGAAGCAAATCAAAGGGAACCTCTTCATGTTGAAGAACTGTTGGTACTCCCAGACAAGGAGGAGCCTGGACAGCATTCACACAGATGTGGCTTTCACAAAAATGGCTGCTCTCAGGAGACAGGAGTCAGCTGTGGGTGAAAATTTTTTATTCCCAGCCATGACACTAAGCAGCTGAAACTGCATTGACAGCTCCCCAGAGAGGTTGTGGATGCCCCCTCTCTGGAGGTGTTCAAGGCCAGGCCAGACAAGGCACTGAGCAGCCTGATGTAGTGGGAGGTGTCCCTGCCCATGGCAGGGGGGTTGGAACTCGATGATCTTTAAGGTCCCTTCCAACCCAAACTATTCTATGATTCTATGATTCTATTTAAGTGTAGAATCTGTAAAGCTAGAAACACCAAACACTGCCTTCCTTGGTATTACCTCACGATTACTTCACTCATTGCTGAAGAATGTGGAAGTGAAAAGGTTTATGATTAAAAAAAAGGTTGTTGGTGTCTTGAATGATTGCAGAGGCTAGGAGTGACTCTGAGGATAACAGAATCTATTTCCTATTTCTTATACTTCTGCAGTAAGATATAGATACCATTGATAAGAAAAAAACTCAAGGAGAAAAATATCTTTTCTTTATATTCGATGTCATCTTCATTATTTAATTGCCTTTTTAAGGGCAAAAATGCTCCATGACTTTAGTATGTGAATAGAGTATCTATAGTGGAATTGAAATCATCCAGCTGTAATGCTCTCAATTTTTTGTCTCTGCACTAGGTTCAGCATTTAGGCCAACAGAGACACAGTCACCTCTAGATAAGGATTCAGCTAGTTGGTCTAAGACATCTCTCATAGGATGGGATGAGTCATACTTCGGAGGTGCTGTTCTCTCTCCACTGCCTCTCTAGCCTATCATGTCTAATAATCACTGATTAAATTAACTCTCATTAATTTGTCTGATCCCTTTTTGACCACATTTGTATCCTGGTCTCCACAACATCCTGTGGTAATCAGTATCATAATTTAATTAAACATTATACAATAATTTCATTGGTGACCCTATTTCTTGTGCTGTGAGAAACAATGACTATTTCTTTTTCACCTTGAAGCAGCTAGACTGTGCCTAGCCCTTGCTCCATGCTCCCAAACAACTTTACTACCTTTTTCTTGCCTTTTTACAATTCTACTCTTTATTTAAAATTACTCTTTATTTACAATTATGCTTTATTTTACAATTATAACCCTTTATCATACAGATGACTGTAATTACAGATAGGATACTCCCCATGCTTGTATAGGAGATTTTTTTTTTTACTTCTGTCCTAGTATTTCCTAGCCAATTTAATTGCTATTTGTCATTCAATGTGAGGGATTTATTCTCAGTAACACCCAGTTCCTTCTCCTGATTTCATGAATAATCATGAATATATTTTGTTCCAAAGACATCACCTTCCTCTTACTGACAACAGATTCACCTGCTGTCTTATTTTCCTAATATTCAGTATTACATAACCATGCAGCACTTGATAATCAGATTTACATCTGACTGTTATGGGTTATATCAAATTACATGTAAACTTTCTCACCTCACTCATCTACTCCACAAATCATTTATGAATACATTTCATTTCCCCCACACCCCTCTCCATACATTGTAAACATCTGTGATGAGTGGTTTTATGTCTACTGTCACATCTTTAGTATATAAGATGTAAATATTACTCAAGAAATTCAAAACTAGATAGAAGATGTCTTGACTATATTGCTACCATTATAGTCTATGAACTTAATAAAATCCTTGTTACGTTTATGGATTTTAATAACCTGGGAAGAAATGTTGAGATTTTCTAGGATTTTCTAGTTGAATTTCACACACAAATTCCTGTCTCATCTACAATGTCTGTCATTGAACAAGAGTACAGTTTTTAGATAGGCATCTGGGTATTGATTTAATGCTTTAAAACAACAGGTAACCTACATTTCCCAGGTCTGTTGCTGGATCAGGCCTCACTTGCTCAGCTAAATGCTGCATTGGTACAGCTGTTAATCCCCTCTAGTTTTACAATGTTGGAGAAAAGCTAAAGGAAATGGATGATACAGTTTAGAAATAAGGTAAGGAGTGGAATAAAATAATAACAAAAAATCCCTAAATCTTCAGAAACCAGCAGCAAGAAGCAGTAATCTTAAAAGCTATTGTGGCACTTGTCAGGAGATTGGAACAGCCAGTAAATCAAATGAGAGGACTCAATATAAAAGCTGTTGGCTGCCAGAAGACAAAGAATCGAGCTGGTTATAGTTGTAGCACTTCTTTTTTTCCTTTTTTTTCCATAAACTACTGCAAAAGGACTCAATATTAAGAGAGCTTGTTATAAAATGCCCTCTGGAACCAAATACGACTCCACATGATGGACTTCTGGTAGTGATATTTTCAATCTCCAACACAAAAGGCAATACAGAAAAAATTATATTCAGGAAATCTGCCTGGTTTCTCATGCTGGAAAAAAATCCCTTCATCTTTCCTGTGCAGAGCAGCCCCGTTACCAAGGCCAAGAAAATGGGAGGGGTGTGAGTGTATGTCAAGAAAAAGGCTCAGGAAAAAAAACCTCTTTTCTCACTTACAAGAAAGTGTATTATACTCAGTGGGAAAATGTGTGTAGCTGGAACAGAAAAATACAAACTTCAAGGCAAGTGGCACAAGGAGCCAGATTTACAAAGACATCTAAGCACTTCCATGTGTCTGGACCACTTGCTGATGCAGATGCTGTTACCTAATTGCCTTGGATCATTTCTATTCAAGTAAGTCAAGGTGATGTTCAGTGTAACTGTATAAACCATCTCTCTGGCAGCTCGAGTGCTCTTATGAAATCTCACCAAATACTTAAATAGCTATGCAAATCTCATCTGAAGGACTTAGTTGCTGCATTCTCTGCTCAAAATGCAACTTAAACTCTGCCACCTCTACTTTCTAAGAATACAAAGCAGACCAGACACTGAAATTCATAATGCCAGCCTGAGTATCTATGCCTTGGTTTATGTGGTATCACTTCTTATTATTTTCTACATTCCAATTTTTCACATGCTGCCACTGTGAAACATTCAGGCTGGCATTTTATTCTTCATAAAAATAGCCAGGCACATGAATAATCATATGTCATATTAATGTAAGTGCTGGAAGGCTGTGAGTCCCAAGCTGTGTGCACACACTGACAGTGAGGTAAAGAATGTGCCTGTATAGAGCAGTGAAATTCTTGGCTATAATGTTGCTGAGAAGCACCACACATATATAGATGCAGACATACAATAAATATAGGCTAAGCTGGTTTTATTATGCAGGCATGCTTAGCATTAAGAATGCCTACATCATATTACTATGGCTCTGCTGTCAGACAGACGGTTAGATAACAATAAATTGACTGTGGATCTCAGCCTCATGTTGTCCCTTTCTTCCTCATCAGTCTGTTCTCCAGATCTTTGTCTTTCCCCTCCCCTCTATGGCAGTGCCAAATCAGTCCTGGTAAATGTCTACAAGCTCATCCTTTCTCCCACTCCCAATTCTCATCATCCCTTTTGGCTTTTCATCAGCAAAGGTAGTAACAACGTTCATAACATGCACAAGGAAAAACAAAAGGTAAACTTGCTTAAGGTGCAGAGAAATTAATCTGGGCAAAATCTTATTGACAGTTAAAGAATCCTGTCATCTGCAGGCACAAAGATAACACAACCACTCACAGTGAGTACAGACTGTCAGCAGGGCTGCCAGTATCTCCCAGAGGGGCAGCTGCTGAACAAGAGAGGCCAGGGGCAGGCCACAGAATGTACAAACTGCATGCTATACCATATTTGAGAGCATTTCATGTTTAAAAAGCTAATTCATGTAGAAAAAAATTCATGTTAATTCATGTTAAAAAAAGTTATAATTATGTACCTTATAATTATGTTGTGTAAAGCTTGAACAGCCCAAGGCAGACATCTGAGAAACACTGTGATTTACAGGTGTGAGATGTGCTGCAGGTGCATAGAGGAAGTCAAGACTGACAAAAATGTCTACCTCACGTGTGGACAAACATGCGGGATGTGTATGTGTATGTGTATGTGTATGTGTTCTTCTCTACTCAAAATCACTGTAGATTACTTGGAGGAGAAGACATAGAATGATAGATTAGTGTTAGTTGGTATTATTCATTTTTCTTATGCTGTAGAGGNGTTTCACCACCCTCACTGTAAAGAATTTCTTTCTTATATCTAGCCTGAATCTACCCCCTTCCAATTTACATCCATTATTTCTAGTCCTCCCATTACATACCATATTAAAAAGTCCTACCTCTGCCTTTCTGTAGGACCCCCTCAGGTATTGATAAGTTAAACTGAGGTTCCCCCTGAGCCTTCTCTTCTCCAAACTGAACAACCCCAACTCCTTCAGCCTGTCTTCATAAGGCAGTTGCTCCAGCCCTTTGACCATCTTCATGGCCCTCCTCTGGACCTGCTCCAACTGCTCAATGTACTTCTTATGTTGAGGACTCCAGAACTGGGCACAATACTCCCTTGAAGGGTTCAGGGTTGTGAGTAGTCAGGAAGAGCAGCAGAACTAGCTGCTTTCATTAGCAGTAATGGCAAGTGAGACACATAATATGTTTTCAAATCCTGAAGGGTCTTGGTAAATCACATCACCTAATAAATGGGACAGGAGGAAGAAGCATGTAAGGAGCTTCCCAAATGGAAGAGATAAATTTAATATATTAAAGTTGAAAAAGAGAATTCAAACTACCAGAAGGAGAGGTCCTGACTTATGTTTTCTACATGTTTTTCTATATCCCTTCTTCTCAAAGAAGAGCCCAGAGAAGCTGTGGATATGCCATTCATGGAGGTGCTCAAGGCCAGGCTAGACGGGGCTTTGAGCAACTTGGTCTAATGATAAGAGTCCCTAGCCACAGTAGGGGGATTGGAACCAGATGATCTTTGAGGTCTCTTCCAAACCAAACCATTCTATGATTCTGTGATTCTCAATCCTAACAGAGCAGTCTTAAGCAAACACACGTGTCACTTGCAGTAGGCATCAGTTCTGCCCTTATTATCACCTAGGTTTCTAGGTGGAGGCTTGAATTGAATTTGCTTTTTTGTTTATCCCAGAACAAACGGAGAAATCAACCGGACTCTTGCTGCTGCTAGTCTGACCCTGATAGAAGGATAAAATGGGAATGAAAAAGTCATTAGGGTCACAGATGCCACCTGTCTTTTCACACTCACTTTTAAGAATTAACCATAGTTTGCACAAAAAACTTTTCAGAACACAAAAATCTTTTTTTAAGGTTAAAAGGAGCAATCACTTTGCTCCTCTGCTTTCCATATAGATCAGTTGCCAAAAAAAGAAAGGAAAAAATCTTAAACCTGACAGGCATGGGAAAGCCCTGAGGAGCTGCAATCCCCCAAACAATCAAACAATTAGTCTTGAAGTTTCCATCAAATTAGTGCTTGCCACTGAATAAAGCTGCTTGACAGCCTGCTCATTCTTCACTGACATCATCTTTCTATCCTTTGCCAGTATTAGTGCTCCAAACTTTTTTAGAAACTTTTCCTTAACTTGAAAGGAGCCAGGCTGATTCATGATTCCAAGAATCCATCCAGAATCCAATATGACATCAAATTGACAGTCTGTAACTTAATTTGTTTCACAAAATCACAGAATATAAGGGATTGGAAGGGACTTCAAGAGGTCATCTTTTCCTCCAGAAACTGAATGGAAATGCTTTATTAGTATTGTTAATGAGGACAGTAAATAACAAAAATCAGTCAAAATTTTTAAAACATTCATATGACCAGGGACAATACAAAACCGAGCAGTTGTAGTATTGATGCCAAACAATTAGAAATTATTAGAATCATAGAATGGAAAGACCTCAAGGCTCAATGCCTCATTTATCCTGGCCTTAAACACCTCCAGGGAGGGGGCATCCACAACCTAATGATATTATTGCAAAGAAAAGCAAGAGAAAACTCATTTTCTCCGACACAGCATCCACAAATCATGCAAATAATAGTGACAGGGGAGTAGTTACATAGTCAGCAGCAAGAAATTTGATTAATCCAAGTTGTTTCTACCTGGGTGGTAGCCATTAGGAGTTGGATATCTAATCTAAAGTAATCATCAAGACTCCAGTGTTCAATGGAGAGAAACACGCAAGACCAAGAGCAGATTTATCCCATGCTAAATGTATATATGCAGATAAGTGGGATTAGTATCTTTCTGGAGAAGGCTACTCATTTGACTAACAAGGAAGGACACTCAATTAAACTACAAATTTAACATCTAGTCAGCTATAATGACATGAAATAAAACATTCCCCACCTTGAACTCAGTCTGAGCTGACTCTCCCAGCTCATGGACAACACTAAAGCCTAGAGCCAAACCATGTTTCAAATCTCCTGATCCAAATCTAGGTACAACCCAGCTGGGGAAGTCCAATGAGGAGACATCAGATTTTGGCTGAACTTATGGGAAAAAATAACAGCTCAAAGCTTCAGAAGCCTGGCTAGACTCCCTCCAGGAAATTGCCTTTCTACCACTACAGCCAGAGACCTGCCTGTTTCAAGCAGCTCTTTTTTGGGGTTCCAGATTTACTAACATAAATCACACAGCTTCATGTTCTGCAATTTCTCTGGCCTGGTCAATGTCATACATTCATCCAGTGAATAAGCTTGTCTTAAAAAATGAAGACTACATAAAGTTCATTATTTTAAAGATATTTTAAATAATTTTAATAATGTTTTTTAAAATAATGAAGCTCATGTAGTCCCCATTTTTGGCAGAATTTTGACAGGTTGGTACCACTGACTTGCTGAGACTTCTGTGGGGCGTGACTTAGTACCAACTGACTACAAACCATGGTTGTTCATACACAGGAAAGAACAGAAGCATTTCTACAGTATAATATTTCTATGATTCTACAGACTCATTTTGGATGAATGTATCAGCAAAAGTTAACTTTAGAAAAGAGCATCTATCTGGTGTTACATAAGTATCAGTTGCACCATCCCCACTCCATCTACAGTGCTTCGTTTCAAGCATCCAGAGATAGCTAGTTATCTTGTAAGTCCTACTTCTCCAAACAGCACAGGTCATTTTGACATTTTAAAAGGACCAAATTATTGGCCATCTAAGCACCGTGTAAATTAATTAGACAGCCTGAAACAACTCCAGTCACACCCAAGAGCCCCAGTTCAGACATCATATAACACTGTACTTCCAAGTCTCACGAGATGTTTCTCCAAATTCTTACTTCTCTTACAGAATTGCCCTTTGAATACAGAAATTATGACATGCCATAGTTGTTAACTTTGGCCTTAGCTAAGCCGCTTTCAACCATGACATACACTTTGTCCTTGCTTTTGCTCTCTAAAGCACTTTATAAAACTTGAAAAAAAGGACTGCTTTGTATCATATGGAAAATAACTGCTGTAATGAACAATACCAAGGCTGAAAAGCCTAAAATTAGCCCTGCAAGCTTTGCTTTCATTGGCAGCGATGTGCTCACATTCATATTGTACCAATCCTACATTCTACCTCCTCTATTCTTGCGAAACATGCTCCTTTCTGAAAAAACACTGAAGTTTAAAATCAGAGAACCTCTCTGATTCAAGGCTATACTGACCTTGATGATAGGTTATTTTGATCACTACCACCTTCAGTAGCGAATTACAAGATCAGCTCATTTTCAAAAGCAATAGGAAAGAAAAAGCATTTGCAGAACAAAAGGTTTAACATCGCTGAAATGGTGTCTGGAATAATCCTGTCATTTCTAGGTGTCTGGGTTTCTTTTTTTTTTTTACCCTCTTCCTAAGAAAACTCAAATATAAATCTAATAGATGTATTTTTCTATACTGAAAGCAAGTAAAGGAGGAGAGATGCACTGCATAAAGTGGCTGGTGCTGGGCAACATGGGACTAGCAGCAATAATTTGGTCATATCAGGTTAGCATCTGTGATATACCCATTCTCTTCTTAGCTGCATCCATTTTGTTCCCACAGTAGTCAACAAGGGGAATAAATAAAAACCAAATATATCTAAAAGGTCAAACTTCATGGTTTTTCAAAGGAAGAAAGCCACAGAGAGGGTAAAGTGAAACTAATGCTAGCTACTGCCTGAAAGATAATGCAAGCTCTTGCCAGTCTGGTGTTTATTTTCAGTGTCTCCTCATGGAATTTCAGCATAAAATATGGGATTGGCAGTCAGCCTGAAGGGGATAGGGTTAGAGCAGTCCAATTTCAACAGACTATCAAGATGAGCTGTTGGGAGTAATTTTACAGGTTTATGGCTATAGCTCAGTCTGAAGCACATTGTAACTAATATTTGTAGAGCACCATGATAAAAATAGCAAAGCTACATCCACCACCTAGATGTCTGTGGTATGCTCTTACAGAGCACTTTTTTAGATAACAAAATATCATTAAATATGCCACAATATTAGATACAGATATTAACTAAGGCAGCTGTGATTTATCCATCAGAAAATGCTGATGTGGATCTGTAAGTAGCATTAGTGTTAACAGCCTTAGGCACAAAAACAGGGAGTGATTTTCTATCAGAAAACAGAATTTAGTTCTGATACTGAACAAGAAGAGAGTTTTGGGGGGTTGGGACTCGATGATCTTTAAGGTCTCTTCCAACCCAAACTATTCTATGGTTCTATAATTCCTGGAGTAAGGACCAGGGGAAGTCTAGACAAAGCTGGTCCCGAACTGCAGTGTTTACCACTCAAAAAACTGTGGGCATAAAAAGTAACTTTTCTAAAGTACAACAAAGAGCAACTAGAGAGTAGTATTTATTTCATAACACTGATTTTGACAGTGTTAAAGTCTCTTACACCCTGGAAACTACATAGACTGTCACTCAAGCTTCACTCAAGCTTACAGGTTTATGGCTATAGCTCAGTCTGAAGCACATTGTAACTAATATTTGTAGAGCACCATGATAAAAATAGCAAAGCTACATCCACCACCTAGATGTCTGTGGTATGCTCTTACAGAGCACTTTTTTAGATAACTAAATACCATTAAATATGCCACAATATTAGATACAAATATTAACTAATGCATCTGATATTTGCCCATAAGAAAACGCTGATGTGGATTTCTAATGTAGCATTAGTGTTAGCAGCCTTAGGCACAAAAACAGGGGGTGATTTTCTATCAGAAAGCAGAATTTAGTTCTGATACTGAACAAGAAAACAGTTTCGGGAGGCTGGAACTCGATGATCTTTAAGGTCCCTTCCAACCCAAACTATTCTATGATTCTTGGAGTAAGGACCAGGGGAGGTCTAGACAAAGCTGGTCCTGAACTGCAGTGTTTAGCAGTGGAAAAATTGTGGGCATAAAAAGTAATTTTTTCTAAAGTACAACAAAGAGCAACTAGAGAGTAGTATTTATTTCATAACAATGATTTTGACAGTGTTAAAGTCTCTTACACCCTGGAAACTGTCACTCAAGCTTCACCTATCCAAGCTGCAAGACCCATGGGTCACATGGTGGCATTTCAGACCATACTGAGCTTTTGGAGAAAGAATTGAGGCTGTTTTTGTCATGGAGACCAAAGGGAGATATTAACCACCAAATAGCTCATGAGCAGGCTGTCAGCATGAAAACCCTGGGAAAGGCAAATACACCTTTCTCAGACATAGAAAACTTTGTCGTGGTTCCAACCTCAGGATGAGGTAATTCCTTCCTGGGACAGCTCTTCTTTTGTGGCTGATTAAGCCAGGTAATTACCTCCTGCATTTTCGTGGTGGGAACATGATGTGCAATAAATCCATACTGAGTTGTGATTTCAGACTCAGGATTTTTTTCTTATTCCATATGAAGAGTGGCTATATAGAGATAAATGCCTTTTTTCAAGTTACTCTAAATCTTCCAAACACTTCTAATGGTTTAATCACTATGGACATGCCTATTCTTGCCTTGTTCAGCTTAAAATTAGCTGTGAATATGAACTGAGAAATTCAAGGTTGCAACATTCTCATCCTTCCATAATCCTTTAGAAAATAATCTCTTTAACATAGCTGTGTTTCCAGAGAATAACAATTTTCTAGACTAAAATCATCTACACATAGAACCATTTCAGAAAAGCTTTTCCCAAGGAATATCAAAAACAGGAGAGCTCCTCTTTGACATTCATTTCAGTGCTTAAACATAATAAATCTCTTTTAAAAGATTACTCACAGATGCCCAGGTCCCAACACAACCTATACACTATGGCAGTGAAAACTTCATACTCTTTATATACTCTGTACTATAACATACTGAATTTCTGCACCAACCTTTGCAAATTCCTTCCTTAATAATGTACAGAAAAGTAAGTTGGGCACTTCTGGAGCCAACTGATAGTGCAGAAGTAATGGCAAAATATCCTGAGTCTGTGTATGAAACAGCTGAGTAAGAAACTTTTCCTTAAAGCTTCACACAGACCCTGGAGAAAAGTGAAGTTAACATTGAGCTATTGGAGTGGGT
>VZTY01023691.1:1333407-1547300 GCA_013400935.1 Turnix velox | reverse complement strand
CCATGTGTACAGCTGGAGGTGTTTAATGAGACCACATGGACAGACAAAGCTTATTTTCTGTTGTTGAGAGGAGCTTTCCTTGTGCTTGACTCCAAGACCACCTCCTGGTTCCTCCCCTCATTCCCAATGAAGACATCTGAAAGCAAACATCTGAAGAATTAATTAATTTGACAGATTAGCACTATATGCTACTGCAGAAGAGCCAGTAAAGATAGTTACACTCTTTTAAGTCCTGAGGACCAGGAAGGTGTGCAACAAAATATTATGGTGAATAAATTGTTTCAGAGATTTTCCTGTCAGTTGATAATTCCCCTTCAGCACTTGAGCAAAATCACCTGCAAGCTACTGTGAGTCTGCAGTTGGATAGCAGAAAAGGGAAGGAACAGGAGTCACAGAGTATTTAAAAGCTTATTCCATATATCAACAAAAAATGCAGAGTTTTGGCAGGCTTTGGACACAAGGTCAGAAGCTGCACTCACTATGTCCTTTTCCCCACTGCATGTTGTAATCAAAGTAGAGGCCAGACTACCGCCCCTTACTTGTTTTCCTGTTTAATAAAGGCACCATCAATAATGTAGGCAGATCCTCAGGAATAAGGTTTTTTATTTAAATTTGTGACATTTTTTGCAACTGGATCCAAAAATTGTAAGACATCATAGACATTTCTGTGTAAGTGAATGAACAGGAGCTACTGCTTTATGGATATTTTGGCTTAGGAGTGAAGCACTTTCTAAAGAGGCAGATTCTTCATTTTTCATATGGGACCTAGGAACCACATCACACCACATTAGATTGAATTTTAAGGTAAGCAGAGACATAATAGGCCAAACTGCTTACAGTCTTGATATAATAGACCAAACAAATTCAGGAAAAAAGGAAGTGTAAGGTGCATTATTGAGTTACACTATTACATTGCTAATATAGCAGATGGTACTAGCTCTTTTAAAAAAAGTTTTTCTTCCTCTACTTTCTATAAACTTGAAAATAAAAAGGTTTGGAGACATGGAAGATGGCAGGAAACTTATATTTTAGCCTAGTGAAGTCAATTTAGCTTATCGGACCAGATAAGTCTGCTGCCAAAGAGCATCAGGATCTCTCAAAATATTTGTGATTTGAGGATACAGAGTTTGGCTCTTTGTGCCCTCCAGGTATTGAACAGGGTACCCACTCAGTTGCAGAACTTTTGTGTATGCAGTGTGGAGAACTGCAACCAGCACCTCCCTGCCATGCTCTGAAAAATCCTTCAGGTTCCCAAGTCAACCACAGGATAGAGTTTGGGTTTTTTTATAATTTCATAACAAGCAAAGAGAAATGAAAGGGTATATTGAAGAGTCACAAATATTTTGTTTCTTCTGGTCTTCGCCATTGCCTTTTCTAATATCTACCAGCTGAGTTACTGGGTGGTTACTTCCAAAACATTAGGTTTGTACCAACGTATGAGCATAATAAGCCTC
Source organism: Turnix velox (assembly GCA_013400935.1). Lineage (NCBI taxonomy): Eukaryota > Metazoa > Chordata > Aves > Charadriiformes > Turnicidae > Turnix > Turnix velox. The sequence goes on along the minus strand of VZTY01023691.1, from coordinate 1,545,846 downwards.
TAATGAGAGAACGGTCCTAGTCTGTTCCACCTTACTCACATTACCTTTCCAGGTGCAGCAGACTTGCCCCTCTCCCAGCAGCCCCTGCCCATCTTGCCATCCTCCACCTCCTTGGCCACCATCCCTACAGATGGGATAGGGTGGAGAAAAGTGATGAGGACAAAGATCAAAACTGAAGGCTCTTCTTCTTGCTTGCACAGGGGGATGGCTCACTACCTGCACAATGCCTCAGGTCAGGCCAGTTCATGTCTTGCAAAACACCCTGGATGACACAGCCCAGACCTACCAGAGAAAAGGGATGCCTGAAAGAGACATTCTTTCACTGCTGTCAAATCCAAAGTTACAGCAGCTGGTGAGAGCCCTGGAAGGTCTTTCTCTGTCTAGCTTAAGGCTGAAATTTAGTTGCTTGATTTCTCTACCTCCTTCTGCTTATGTCCAAAGCCCATTCTTCTTACTTGAGGGATGCAATTAGCAGTTTCCCCTGCAGAGTAACTATCCGAATACCATTTTCTGATAGTTATTTATTATTAGTGTCTCAGCATACACTATATTAACCTTTATATGTTTTTCAAATTAGCAGTGTTTTTCTTGGCTTAAACAAGTTTGTACTCTTGTTATCCTAATCTGAACTGCTCTGAGTATTTAGAGCACTGATCCTGAAACTTTATAGTAAAGGCTGATATAGGAGGTATATTTTTTATATTGAGCCTTATTCCTGATAATGATCCTACAAAGTAAACTCAACTAAAATGTGAGTTTGAAAACTTCCCTATTCCTACGATTCCTGTTCCCAGTTCTGAGCATATCTACTGAGGTTAGTTTGTTGAAAGCTGCCCCAGATCTCCTTCCAATGGCTTTGTACATTTTTAGAGAAGTTCATTTATAAAAAAAACAAAAAGCAGCAGATAGGAGGCAAAGCCTGCAATAGTTTTCATGGGTGAAGACTGCAGCTGCAAGACTCACTGTAAGATCAAAGAGCTAGCTTTCCCCTAGCAGACGATAAAGACACTTCAAAGCCAGAGCAAAGTTCATCTTTAGAAGATCATCTTCAGTCTAACAGGCCCACAGATAAATACAGGCTTTAAAACAGCCACCCTGTCTTATCTGGAGTATGTGAAAGCTGTTTTCTCTCTTGCAAAGTATATGGAGTATTGAAGTACAACTTTGTTTGGAACTTCATGCAGCTGTTCCTCCTCACAGGGAGCACATTTCAACACTGAGGAGTTTCCCCATTGCACATTCATGACTACACATGAGCTGGAACAGCAGCAGAGTTCTATGGAGAGTTTAGCAAAACTGGACAAAAAGTAATTTTCAAAAAATCAAGAAAATAGAAGGGCTATCAAACCTAGGCTAGGCCAGCTCAGCTGATATTTCTCATTAAAAGATAAAGATGTTCTCTAAGCATCAGGNCAGAAACAATGGATGTAAATTGGAAGGGGGTAGATTTAGACTTGACATAAAGAAATTCTTTACAGTAAGGGTAGTGAAACACTGGAACAGGTTGCCCAGAGAGGTTGTGGATGCCCCCTCTCTGGAGGTGTTCAAGACCAGGCTGGACATAGCACTGAGCAGTCTGATCTAGTGGGCAGTGTCCCTGCCTATGGCAGGGGGGTTGGAACTCTATGATCTTTAAGGTCCCTTTCAACCCAAACTATTCTATGATTCTATAACAGAACTGATAATAACTCCCTGTTGCCACTTTTACACCCAAACCAGTCTTCTGAACATCACTGATGCCACTGTCTTGCTACCACATGCTCACTTTTTCTAATCAAATTTCAAAATCAGAATGTCTAGGTTATAACCTGCATCCCAAGCACATTTTCCCATGGCTATATCAATAAACAGGTCAGTTTAGCTGGCTGAAATGAGCAGTTTTTTCAGAACACGTAAGCATCTCATCAAATGTTATATCCTTAAGCAAACTAGCAAAGGTCAAAACAGCATTAACATTGACGACCTGCTTACAAATTGCTTCTTGCATGCAGACTGCAAGCAATTCACAATACTGTGCTAATTGAATAACTTGAATCTTGTACTCCGTTGTGTTTTTAAATTAATTGATGCTGTATCAATCTTAAATGTCAAGTACCCAGTTTCTAAGAGCTACACACCATCCAGGAATGTACCAGAAATGGCAGGTATAGTGCATCATATCTTATATACTAATAAAAATACTGACTGCTATGTTTTATAAAGGTCATGGCTTACTGCTGCCTCTCAGCAACAAGGCTTAATGCAACATTGGTCTCTGCATGATCTTCATAGTCAGGCTTAATGAGGAGGAATCACAATTAATGATTTTCTACATACCAATGACATACAAGTGACAGGAGCTTATTTGCAATTTATGAAGACCTGATTTTTTATCGCTTTGTGGGAAGAGGAAAAGAAAATTGTGAAACAACAATGAAAAAAAACTATTACACAAAATATGGTAATGCAGGTTTATAATAAAAATCATAGACTTGTTCATAGCAGGGGATTAACAGGCTGAAGGCTTGCAGTTCCAACAGAGATGAGATTTAAGGCACACTGATAGAAAAGTATTTAGGGCAGCATTTGCAAGTAAATCACCACTTCATAATATGACCCATAGAGGGCATCTTTTAGTATGATTTGTGCTTTGAAATATGAATCATAGAACTGTCTGGGTTAGAAGAGGTCTCTCAGATAATCAAGTCCAACGATCAACATAACTCCAACAAAAAAAGGAAACTAATTCAGACTGTATCTTTAAGCGCTGTGTACTTATCACGTACCTAACCAACAGTCTGTTTCAGTGCTTCAGCCTTGAGTGAGTTCAAAATTTTTTTCTAATATCCAGATTAAACCTCCCTTCTCCAGAAAGTACAGGGAGGAAAGGTAAATGACAAAGGAGAGCTGAGCAGAGATACAGATTTCACTTTCTGGTCTAACAACAAATCCATCATAATGTCTTAAGGTCCCAAAACTCTCTGTTTCAAAAAATAAGGCTCATTCTTCATACCTACTACTGAAATCGAACTTGGTGGGTCTAATAGCTCACAGCTATCAGAGGCCTAAGCAGTAACAGTTCCCTGGTCTTTTCTAGTTTTATCTTTATAATGGAAAAATACTACAAAGGCTTACATTAATACATTTGGGTACATACAGTTTTGTATGGGTTGATGACATGGGTTGACATGGGTTGATACCTTGCCCCTTTTTAAAGTAAAAGGATCAAGATATAGAAATTATATATTTTTCTATTTAATTTTCCAGGGGAAAAAAAAGGAAAAAGGTCAATGGAGCATGTTCTGCCAGTTCTTCCTCCAGAAAGCAGGATTTCAGTCATTAATGCTCAAGTTCCAAATGCATTCCTACAATCTGGGTTTATACAGTTTACACTAAGGAGGTTCTGGAAGAAGATTTCTCTTATTTACTGTCTCTGGCTCAGTTACCCTTTAGTTCTTTGCCTCAGGTTCAGAGAGGCATAAAAGGCTGCAGTTCAAGCCAGCCAGAAGGATTACTCCAAAGCAGCCTTCAGAGAGGCTGAAGTAAAGCATTTGAATCAAAAGAAATATAAGCAAGAAACACCAGCTCCTAGGACCAGGACATGACAATTAGTAGTACCAAGACACTAAGCTTCTCCTCTTCTCCTCAGCCTTTCAAGAGTATTGTCCCTCTGTGGATCATTTTAGACTCCTAGCCTGCATGTAGCCCTGCAAGTCCTCAGGATGTTTCATTGCTAACTGGAGCAGGTTGTACAGCTGATCTAAAGCTTAGAAAAGCAGTATCAGTTGTGCAGTGCCTAGGTTGCTTGGCGTCTCAAATCCTCAACTTCTTCAGCTCATTAAGATCTCTTTTGTGCTAGAAAACAAAAATACCTCTCTTATCAGCTCTAGCTTGAAAGAGGAAAATACTAATGGAAATATACTACTAAAATATTAATAACCATACAGAACAAATGGATGTTCACACAGGTTGAATGGTTCCACTATCTGCACCTTCTATTACAATTATAGAATTAAACTCCCTGATTTAATAATTATGTTTCACGTAGATGCGTGGTTCCAAGCTAACTGCAATATTTACTCTGTCTTCCCCTCCCTCCCACCACCATTAACAGAGGAAACAAACTGGAAAACAAAGGCAACTGGACAGCCTGCAATCAAACACAAGAAATCCTGCACTCTGCCACCCTGAAACTGCCAGACATGGGCTTCCTGGAGTTCAGTGGAAGGACGTGACATGGTTCTGTGCTGGGTTTGAAGCAAGACACTCAGTAGAACACACTCTCCATATTGTCCACTGAAACATATGACCTTTTGCAACAGTGACAGAAAAATATAAACTGGAATAAGCTTGGAAGGATTTTGCTTGCTGAGAAATATAAACACTAACACTAAGCACTAGTGTCAAGGTGAGAATCATCGATTCAGAGCTTCCATCCCCAGTTCCTTCCTTTCCCACTCTAGAAGAAGTTTTAGCAACTAATACTAAATACGTTTTCCAGCTTAACATTTTGCTTAAGCAAACCCACTGTTTTCCCTGTCGCAGTCAGTTACCAGGGAGATACAAATGAAAGCCGAGTGATGAAACCTGGCATAATAATTCCCTCTATGACATAGACTGTGAAATCTTAGATTAATTATTGAATTGATTAGTTACAAAGAGAACTCCTGTTTTCCTTCTGCAGCAATACATGCAAATCGGAGTGGGCAGCTGCTGACATCAAAAGGCCTGGTCGGCACATCTGATTTTCTCCTTGCATCTGTGTAAGTCCACCAATTCAGATTTATACCAGTCTGGAACAGAGAATAATCAAAGCCAATATGCACTGTTTGAGTTAGGGAGGAAAATGTCAGCAACCTTAATCTTTATAAGAAATCAGTCAACCAGTGCTTTAATGCAGCCTTGATGTTGTAACTAAATCTGCTGTTGCATAATGATAGATGCATGGTAGGTAACACAGCTTGAAAGCAGGGGAGAGATAATTGAAATGCATGGGTAAACTATTACACTATCTCTCTCTGAGGAGGGGAGGGGGTGCAGTGGCAGGATGTTGTCCCTGGAACCTGAACTGCACAGTTGTCCCTGGAGGAGGCATGTAGCAAGGGAGTGGGGAACACCACCATACCTCATCTATTGACCTTAAAATAAAAATATTGAAACTACGGATGCACACAGTGTAAGTGCAAGTAAGAGCTCTGTCACAGCAGTATGATCCCTGTTAGGATCCTGCAACTAACAGGCTGCTTTCCTTCAGACAGACTGGTGGTGGCAGGAGGCAAAGAAAAGGAGGAGGGGAAGATTCAAGAGCATATCAGAAAGAGAATCAGCCATACTCTGCCCTGGGCTGATACCAGATTTCAACCTGCTACTAACAAAAGGGACTCTAAGATAAATGTAGTCCAAAGTAAGCCAGTTCGGCGAGCATCCTGCACACCCACACTCCTTTGCAGCATTGAGCATGTGAGCTGAGCCCTAATGTGAGTTGGTCTGCTGGAAAGAGGTGAAAACATACAGAAAACAAAACAATCAGTAAAATTTATAGAGGGGTCTAATGGCTTCCCAATGACAGAGAGAGGAGGAAAAAAAAAACCAAACCACCTCTAAAATCCTCAGCACATCTTCTACTGTAATAGATCTGGGTTTTCATCCCTAATATCTAATTTTATACCTGCACAGTCATTTTACTGTCTGATGCCTGAGGACATGGAGTTCAGAAGTCATCCCATGTAATACTAAGGAAACAACTGGAAAGCAGATCAGTTTGTAGGGACCAATTTGGCATGGATTAGCTATTGTGTCTAGCTATTAGAAGTGATAGAGAAACAGGCATGCATCTTTTTACATAGAGATAAGCGTCAGAGCTGTCCTTAACTGTGAAAGAATAATTATTACAAGAAATAAAGCCAGAATATTTCACATAAACACCCAGATGCACAGTGAACTTGAAAAGCTTGTGCTCATTGCAATCCTATAGAAATTAATACAGCAGATTGAATTAATCTTGATCATAAATGCACAAAAAGTGCACACTTTTACCCGCCAGCCACAGCATATGGTCTGGTTGCAGTAATGATTTCTTCTCTATACTCCTGGTCCAAGTAGAGTTTGTCCACCCTTTCTCCCATCTCTGGTCAGTTCTCATAAAAGCTGACTAGACAACTGAACTCTTTCAAGCAGTCATTCCAGTTTGACAGCAGGTTTGTTCCTGTTTTAAACTCTAAATGGGAAATAGATCTGAGTGACACTGCAAGTGATGACATCAGCCTTAATACAGCCTCAAATTTAGATAATGCATAAAACATTTCTTCAGCAATCTCCCACCTCATTGATATCTTTCCTGGCCTCTAAGTGCAATGTGTTAGCCAAAAAAGATATGCTTCACATAACACACTTGAGAAAGTGAGTTCTGAAGATAGCTCTCTCTGGTGATGCCTTGGAGATGTGTACAGCATAAACACAAGGGAATCAAAATGCTACAAGACAAGCTGCCTCCTGCTCCCATCTCTCAATACAAACCCCATATTCCAGTCTCACAAACCCCACTTCTGTCCTTCACATTCACTTTCTTGCACCCTCCAGAGAGCAATGAAGGACTTCCTGGATCCTCCTAGTGCTCAGGGAATACTTGACTGTGCAAGATTGAGCAGGTGGTCCAGCAGGAGTTGGCAGCATGGAGGCAAGACACTAGCAGAAGACCCCAGGCAGCAGAGGATCCAGCCCACAGCCCATCCAGCCTGGGGCAGTCAAGCAAGTCTTTTCAGGGGTCCAGCTGGTACATTTATCCTGAAGATGTTCTGTATTTGTAGCATCAAAGTATTTTCATCAAGATCTGTGGTATTTGATATGCATATGTTTCTTATTAGTAAGGAATGGTTTGGGCTCTATGAAGAGATTAACTTTGGTGAACTTGTTCATTGGGTAAAAAACAGCTTTCAGATGCAGAACTTCTGTGATCCTTACTTACCCAGGACAATTTTATGATATGAAATAAACCAGTTGCAAAATCAGTCTTGCTTCTTGCGAACTCTGGGAGTGAAGAGCAGTAAAGGGCATATTCATCAAAGGTTAGTGCACAGAGTGAAGGAGTCCATATGGCTTTAAACTGGAGGTGGAAGGCAGCAGAGGCAAAGAAGGGGGAAGTGGGGAATATCAAACTGAGGCCAAAAACTGAGAGCTGTTGAACATTTGGAAGAAAGCATTGCATCAGGAGGCCTAATGCTACTCACAGAGATAAGTCCAACTGACAGCAACTTTGTCAAATGATAAAGGACTATTAAAACATCTGGTACTGCATTTACCATGCTTACTGGAGTTACTGAAGAAATGGGATGATCACAAAAATTGAACAATAGAAAAATCCTGATAGTTCAGTTGTGAATGTTTAATTTGAAATTATTTTTATCTTATTATTTGGTTGTTTCACTTAGCTATTTGTCAAGAGCTGCTAGATACTGAGCTGCTGAAAGACCCAGAAGAAAACACTATAAATAAATTTACTCCAAGCAGGAAGGTCTTCATTGACATAATTAGGGAAACTTTTCAGGGCAGTCATGTAATCCATGCCTTGAACAACCACTGAAAGCTTCACAGTACAGAAAAGGGAATTTAAAAATTCTGTATATTAAAGCTGGATATTTTATGTCAACATTAAAAAGATCTACTTAATTACACTAAAATGATAAAATGAGACAGAAGTTCTGTTGATTCTTTATCTATAGGTAGCAGGCAAAAAGATATCAAGAAAAAGCTGTTCCTGGTGGCTAAGGATAAAAAAAAAAAAGAAGGCAAGTGGAAAAAAGGTCTTCAGTATTTCTCACTGTAGACTGCATAACTCATTTCTGTGGGAGCTGCACAGCATCCCATAACTGGTACCCCCAAAACAACACTGCAGATTCTCTCCACTTTGCCAGCAGCCCAATAAAAACTGGGAGGCTTGGCAGGAGCCAAGGATTAAGTGAGTGAATGGGCCAGTGCCCCAGGCACATGTCCTGAAGTATTACACTGCAGTTTAGCTGGCATTTGCTCCAGACCTGCTTCTGCTCCATATATCATGGAGACAAAAAAAATAAAGTGTCAGTAACATCAAGAGATTTATAAATGGTGAGGTTTAGTTACAGCAGATTGAATTCATGTCTGCATGTTATCAAATTTGGGCCGAATTATGACACAGATCTCAAGTCTAAGGCAAGGCACATGGAACAGACATGCTATTCATTTGCATTCAGGGCTCAAAGGAAAAGGCCAGATGTGGGAGTTAAGGTGAAGTATCATTTAACCATACACGTTAAATCCAGATCTTAAAGTGTGCCAAGGGAAAAAGGAAAACAAGCGAACAAACCCATCTGTTGTTGTAGGTTAACTTAATTATAGCCCTACACCAACATGGAAGAAATTTCAGTGTGATGCACAGCTTTTCACCATGATGGACCCAACTGCATTTCAGAGCTTTCTTTTCCAAGAGATAAGGGAGAATACTTTGTGCAACTAAAAGCTATGGGATATCTAATCACTTTTTTTTTTTCCTTTCCAGCACATACTTTAAGGCTGAGACAGGGTTTGAGTTGGCAGAACCAGCATTCAGAGAAGCCTGCAACACACTGTCAGAATTCTCAGGGCTTCTTTACACTTCCTCATGCTGAGGAAGAACAAAAGTTCTTCCAAAGACTGAGAAATGTCAGTTTAAAATATTCCTGTGAGAATTTGGCATCATTTATCTTGCTTAGTGTTTTCACTGTAAATTAATTAGCTCTTCTACAGACACATTTTCTATTTATAACACTTTCCACTGTGATATTGATGCTGACTTCTTCCCGACTAAATATTAGATGCCATCTGTGGGTTCCCTGATGTTTCACCCACAAGTCAAACAAACAAACTACAACAGAAAGCAGTACTATCAGTGCATTCAGAAGCAAAGCTGATGGTACATTTAAAATTTGAAAATATATAATGGACAATTATACATAGGAAACTAAAAAGAATTACACAAGAAGCTGCCCTGGCCTTCAGTAAAAAAAGGATTTTGACCAACCTCCTCCCAACACTGAAAGTTTCTTATGCCCTAACAATAGGGATGCATGCATCCCCCAAATCTTTATCTTTTGATAAAGCAGCCATTAAGAAATTGAACCCAGACCTGTAATCCATAGAGGAACACTCCATGCTAGCTTTCAGCATTCTGAAGAGAAGTGGAGAGCAAAACCTCATGGAGAAATATTACAATTGAGGAGGAAAACAAAATTCAATTTTTCCCTGAATCCCAAGGGCAAGGAGAATTTCCTGCCTTTTCCACCCAAATCTTTCCTTTCTGACTTCCCCATCTCAGCTGCAGACTTTGGCCATCACTGAGTAAGGAGGCCATTCTGGTTTGTGGCACCATCCAGACAGCATTTCTTCCAACCCTCTCTTCCTGCCAGTTGTCTGTCCACCAGCCCACCTATCAGACCTTGGGCAAGATCCCATGGCAAATAGTGAGATGCCCTCCCCTGTCGGCAGCAGCTCTCCTCACTTTCAGGAGACCAGGCCAAGAATGATGTACTCTGGTTATAAATATAAGAATAGGACCTTCTGTGATCTTTTACAATTTTATTTTACTGGGGACAGCATCCACCTGGATGAGGTGAAGCAAACAATAAGCAGTTACATAGCCCAGTTTTAAATTTTTTTTGTGAGTGGGATTTCCAAATTTTTAAAAGTTTATTCATAATGACTAATCAAAACTTATAATTTTTGGTAGCTTGTTTTCAAAAAGGAGCTAGGAAGATATATAGATACTTTAAGATATTTTTTAGCTGTGTCATTCCCTCCTTTTTCTTAGAGTGGCATGCACCATTTCTATAGCACCTTAAAGTACCATTAAATAGTGATAATATGTACAGGAAAAGAAAAATAAATTGTGAATAGCCACACAACAGACCATAGGCAAGCAAGTAAACTGCACATACTCAAGACTTAGCTCCATTGCTTTCTAGCCTGTGATGCTTGGTCTCTTCATAAGGGCTTCAAGTTATCAATAAAAGTCAAAATAAATGTAAGTTATGGCAAAAAAAGAGAAGTGGAAAATAATTACGTATTTGTTTTAATCCCAAGAGGCAGAGCTGGCATCTCATAATACACAGTAAATTTCTTGTAATGCCCTACATATAAATGACATTTAAATTAACCAAAGAAAATAAAGGGCACTTTAAGTGGGAATAAATAGGTAGCTAGTATGCTTCAGCTGCAAGTATGAAACAGTTATATAAAGTTCCTGCCTCCTTGCCCTCTCCTGCTGAGGATCCAATGTAGCGCTGTCATTAGAAATTTGTTGAATAAGAGTTTTGTTCCCTCTAAAAAAAAAAAATTAAAAAACATAATCAATCTTAACTACTGGAATGTATATAGCTCATAAGAGGATATGAGGGAGGAGGGTCAGGGAAAAAAAATAGGCTTAGAAGTCTTTGGAGGCAGGAAGAGGTGGTGTGAAAGGGGTGCACCTGAAGAACATATATTTCTCTGCAGTGACTTGCTTACTCCAGAGAGTACAGAACCCTGCATGATGCATCCAAGAGATTGTTGCTCAAGCAACCACAGAGATAAGTGTTATGCACTGAAAGGAGCACAAAAAGCTATAGGAATAGTTGTTGTCAGTCCAACAACGTTTTTCTTTCTCTTGATGTAGTATGATAGAAAAGAAAAATTTATTGCATTCATGAATTCTTATCAACCTTTCTACCATTTTTATATACCATACGCTAATATTCCATATTCAAGATGTGTGCAAGTGTGCCTATACCACAAATATTTTCCCTTCAGCATGCAGCAAAAGTTCTTGGAGATGTGCATTATCGCAGACCAATTACTTAGGAAACATTTTTCTGCAATATTTTTTTCCTAAAGATTCACTCAAAAACCAAAGTCTGTTTTATTTGGTGTGGCACATAACCAAAACTAAATCTCCATGTTCACAGGGCGAATGGCCTGAACTCAATTCCATGAATTTTGACCAGATTTTATCTTCATATTCTTATCTCCATTTCCAATTTAGCTCCAGACAGAAAAAAAAAAAGAAAAGCATATATACATCTTGACCAAACATTCTTGTCCTTCTTGGACAATTGACATACTTTATACCTCCTAGTGCAGTTATAATCAGTTTTTCACCTTGTCTAACACATCATGAAGATCAGTAGACAATTAATGTTTGAGTCTGCATCCACCTTATAAAACCAGTGAGATGCTGAAGTATCAGTCTTCTCCAGCTGCAGCTATGAGGTCCTTCAGTAAAATTTTAAACACAGACTTTTTCAGAAGTGAATTCATTTAATACCCCTGAAAAGAATCCTGAACCACTAAATGATCACTTGAATTCAAAGCAGCAATTCCTGAGGTATTGTAAGTCAAGATATGATTTTTGAAAGGCTTTGAAATTCTCTTTGCATCTGCAACAAGAGTTTAAAGATTCAGCAGCTTTTCCTTGATTACAAACTTCTTTAATGTATTAAAGTTCATCAAATTCATGCCAGGGCAGCATAAGATGTTCTTGGCCAGATGTTTGCAACCCTTGCACATACAAACTGCAACAGTACAAGAAAGCATGAGTGAAATGCAGTCCCATTATTTGTTTTCTGTTTATATTACAGATCATTTTATGCAAACTTTACTAAGTAGTAATGTACTGGATAATGTACTGCTAAAAGAACTTTAAGGTACTTTAAGGCACTATAGAAATGCTGCAACAAGAACTTCAAAGGGTAGGAACAGTGGAAGAGGGAGAAGGAAATGTGACAAATTAAAAAATAAGGTGAGGGGGGAAAAACACCAAAATAAAAAACAAAGTCAGAAGAAAAGAAAAAAATAGACACTAATACAAGAAACTGAAAATTTATGAAGCAAAACACATACAAAAACACACAAATTCACCTGATATGAAAATACAGTGCATTCAAAACTTACAAAAAATTATTTACACAGATTAGAAATTAAGGGAAAATTAAATTCTAAACTTCTACCCCATCACAAATAGTGGAAAAAAGTTTATAACACGATTCTCAGAATAGAATAGACACACCAGAATCTTTAAGGACTCCCCCTAAGAAAAGCAGTTATGTCATGCAAATAGATCCAGTAATTACATAGAAGCCTATCCCCTGCACAGTGATGAAGTACCAGTCATGTCTAGACTCACTTTGGTATATGTCTAGTGCAACTTCAAAANCTTACAAAAATTTATATACACAGAAATTAAGGGAAAATTAAATTCTAAACTTCTACCCCATCACATCTCGTGGAAAAAAGTTTATAACACGATTCTCAGAATAGAATAGACACACCAGAATCTTTAAGGACTCCCCCTAAGAAAAGCAGTTATATCATGCAAATAGATCCAGTAATTACATAGAAGCCTATCCCCTGCACAGTGATGAAGTACCAGTCATGTCTAGACTCACTTTGGTATATGTCTAGTGCAACTTCAAAAAGGATTGGGCACCCATCAGGTCTCTTACAAGTCCTCAGTTATTTATACATAGTGCTTTCCCAGTTTAGTAAGAGAGAAATGATGGATGTAAGGAACTATTCTTTTGACATTTATGCTAAAGGTTCTTCCAGAAACAGTTTATATCCAGGCAACTAGTCTTACCAATGCCAATAGTTTCCTAATCAAATTAGTGAGATTGAGTCATTAGGGTCAAGTGACCAGCCACAAAATGATTAAAGATAGTAATCAAGAAATCGAAGCTAATTAGTACCAAAGCCTGTTAAAATGGCTTAGAAATAAATTGCTTCTACATTAATTTATGTCCAGAGGTCCAATTTTGAGAATAGCAGTCTCAGAAATTGGTAGGTACATGGCACAGTATTCCCAAGTAGAATAAACTGCACTGGATTTCCTTAAGATCCATCAGAATGCAGGAAAGAAAATAAATTGCATTACTTAGGTCAGCATTTTCAGGTGAATGAGCAGACTTAAGTAGCTGTTGGCTCAAATGGTCTTGCATGGACTTTATGCTTGGAAGTAAGACCTAACTTCAGGAAATTTTACTCCTTGATGCAAGACCAACAAAAATAATAATTTTTAGCATTTCTTAGAGGCTAAAGAGAGAGAGATAGAGAATGAGTAATCTGTTTCAATTTTTCTAAACTTCTTTGCTACTCGAAAACCTCAAGAGTCTGAGATCTTGGTTTACGTGAACACCCGGAAGTTGATAAAACTTCTTGGGCCTGTTTAGTCTGCAGAACTGGATGAAGAGCCAAATAGTTCCACATTCTATATTTAGTAATGGAAATACAGCAAATGCAACCTGCATCATGGCATTTCAGTATGTTTGTATTTATTCTCCATTAAAACCAAAAAATGGAGGTGAACAGGAAAATTAGAAGTTACAGAGAAGAGAGAAACATCATCCAGCTCTTTCATGTCAAGTTCATTTCCGATTTCTCTTATGAAAAGGAGCTTCACTAGGTTTTTTATTAGGAGCATGAATCCAAATAGATTTATGCATTCACTATCGGTGTTATGTATGAGCAGAGACGGAGTTCTTTCGGACACGTGCACCAAAAACTGCAAAGTTAAGCATATTATTCTTTCCTTATCAGAGGTTTTCTCACTATCCCAGTCTTAACTGAAAGCTATCATTACATTTCAGGGAACATATTTTCTTGTATCTCAGATTATCTTACTTCAAAGTACACTTGGATATTTATCTTATGGGAACAACTAACATTACAAAATTCATAACTGACTGGACAGTTATGAGCAATAATACAGCCAGTATTTTTTAAGTTTAAAACTAATAGCTTGATGATTATAGACAAAATCATTTGCTCTCCTGTTCCATAACATCAACATACCTACCCAATACCCACTACATCCCAGAAGAAAGCAAGCATGAAGTTAAGCATACTCCTGAGATTAATTATACTAGATTTTTTTCCTCCCTTTGGAAAGCTTACTCAAAGGAAAAATAAAAAGCAACACCCTTAGTGAAAGAGGGAGGGAAGATACTTCTCACCATACCGTTAGAAAAACTCCTCATGAGAATATTATGCTTAGTTACATGAAGTCTACCTATGTTCAGGCCACTTTTTCATCTTGTAAGCACCACCTAGTGTAGCAAAATGGGGGAGGTTTTTTTTTAAAAAAATTTTTGTTGGAATCTGTCAACTGAAATACACCCAAGCATTTTTAGGATACTTGAACTGTAATTGTCTGGCAGACATTGCGATTCCAACTCAACAGGCAACTCACTTTCATTGGAAGCTATTATTATTTTTAATTCTTGAAGAATACACTGGAAAACTAAGTATTTCTCATGAACAAAAAACTGTCTCAGTGACACTCTGACAAGCAGAAAGAACAGAGATTGTAGATCTTGCGTTTCTTCACTACACTGTTCTTTAGAAAGTTATACAGTAGTCACATTTCTTAGCTTTCAAGTGAACAAAAAATTATATTCCTCTTCAAACTTTTCTCTTTCCTTTCTTTCTTATTCCAATCCTTACTACCTTTCATTTTCTCACTCAATTCTTTTCTCACTTTGTTCTTTATCTTTTTTTTATCTTTTTCTTTCCCCCTACAAAATTACATCAACTCATTCAGAGCTATGGCTACAGCAGTATCTCACCCCCCACTCTGATGGCCCTTTTCCAGTCTCTGTAGCAAGTGCTGGGGCTCAGTGTAAAAGCAGCAGTCTGGTACACATTAAATGAGCTTAGATACTGAGAATATAATTTTTAACCATTTTGGACTATTCTAGCCTTAAAAGGTTAAAAGCACAGTGAACACCATCTGTAGATTTTGTTCAAGGAATGCAGAGGACTGCACTGGCATCATGCTCTGAAGCGAGAGCACTGCAGAGATCCAGTTCTTTTCCCTGTGGCCCAGTGACTCCTCCAACAGAGCAGGAGGCTGCACCTTTGTTGGTGCCCATGCATCTGGTGGGGACTGCATTCAGGTCACTATTTTTAGCTACTGAGATGATTTAAAATTTGTCCCAGTGAGTGGATTTCTGCAAGTGCACCATGAACCACACAGGATAGCACACAACTCTGCCTGCCTTCTTATACAAGCAAAAGCTAATAATAAAAATTATGCACACAGAACATTTCTCAGTAGTACATGAGATAACCAGCATGTCTGGCTCCTTATATTTGAGCTTCTTATATTCTAAAATTTGTGTGTTTCTTGAGGTTTGGCTACCAAATGCTGTATTATAATTATCATAGTTTCGTGGTGTTCTCCACCTCTGCAAGATATTTTTGCTGGTTGTATTTGCACTAGTAGCAGCTGCTGGTAGTCAACAGAAAATATTCATCCAAGAAGAGCTTCTTTACACTGTTTCAATCATTCATGCAGGAAAATTTTTACTAAGCAATCTTAGGTCTCCTTACCTCTTGCTTACTTTAAGTCTTCAGTTATTGTGGTTACCGTGCTGTAAAGACAGGCAAGTCAATTTCTTGTTAGCCTTGTAAATGTTAATTTGGCTTTACTATAAAACAAATCCAATCCTAATGAAAACAACAACAATGAAAAAAATCAAAATCACATTAAAAGTAGTCACAGAAAATTTCCCAGGTAATGAAGAAGGTATGGTCCTTCATTTCCACCTCTATCATTAGTAACACATGTTGAATTTTAAAATATTTTTCCATTATCATAGCCTATGTGCCCTAGTAAAACAAATATCTGGGGGAGGGAGAGGAATTTGCTGAGGAACATTACTCTAACAGTAGTTTTTTCATCCATTGATTTACAAGGCACTGATTTACAAGCTGTGAATGAATAGTAGCCTTCAACAACAGGAAGCCATGCCATTGAGAAACCCTATAGCGTCAGGTGGAGCCTGGAGACAAGCCTGTCTGCTTGTGGGGAAATTCACTCCAGGAGCCCCCTGTAATCAGAGCTGTTAACCAGAAGGAAATGTCTTCAGTACTCTTACATGGCCCTTAATCAGACACTGACAGAGTTGCTTTGATCAATGCATTTTCAAAATGAGGGCAACTGCAGTTTACAGTACATCTACACAGATTTCACAGCCAGTTCCCAGTGCATGCAGTCAGAGGAATTGCTCCTACTTCACCCTCTGCTTGCCTTTTCTTTCACTATCTCAGAAAACAGAGTCAGAGTCTTGGAAATTAGCAGCACAGAGCACCACGGATGCTTAATAGCTTTGTTGGTCCCCTGCATGTAGTGGGGGGGCAACGTTCACTTGTGTGTCTCATAGCACTTTACAACCTTGGGGATGGGGTGGCAGGAGAGAAAACACAGTTGCATGGCTATTTTTAACAGTCCAGGCTGATGGGGAGCCAAAGCTAGAGAAACAGACTAAAACAGCTCCACATAAATTTACTCTAGTCTAAACCATATCGTAAGGAAAGAATTACTGGAGATTAAAACCCTGATCCTGGAAAGCTACCTCAGAGAGAATTACTTAAATAAGCTGCTAAGCATGAAAGCAACTAGCTTCATCCAAGACTAAGTAATGAAAAACGCTACACCATTTAGTGTAAAAGGAGAAACAAAGGGAGGCAACTATTTACATTCCCCGTTCATCATCACAGTGGCATTCCACATCAGGAAAGCATACATACCCCAGGACTGATTTCTTTAACTGTAAGAGGTTGGAAAATGTAAAAGTCTTGCATGCTTTTGCTGCCTAAGGGATGTAGAAAACCCATTTCTAATGATCAGAGGACCACGACAAGAGGTTCCACACATTAGAGGGAAAATGAAATAACGGGAGAGGGAGGAGAGAGGGGAAACAGGATTTTGGATCCCATTTCACTAAAAGAATGTGCTGCAAGCAGAGAGATCATCAAGAAGACCAGAAATATATTAATCAGGCAGTCATTCTCCATCCTCTTACATCACCTGGCTATACCTTGGTACAGCAGGGATCCAAAGCAGTGGGTGATCATACATAGCATATGCAGTGAACTGTGTAGCACATATGGTATATACATTGCAGAAACATAAGATAAAAGCTCACCTGCTGTTCTGTGGCTTTCTTAATAGAGTGCCTCTGCACCAGTGGGTGAATTAAGAGTAGAGTAGCAGCTTTAACTCTAGATTTCCTCATCTCTGTGTTTGAACACTTTTCTCGTTTAATTTAAGTACTTATTAAGTCATTGAGGAAATGAAAGAAGTTAAGAATGTGATGTTAAAATAAAGCATAATTTAAATGGAGCAAAGGAGTCTACTCAATTTTACATAATCCTGAAACATAATAAAAGACACCCTGAAAAACAGAAATAGTAGCTCCTTTCATAGAATTGTGCTTTGTAATAATAATTGCAATAATGATATGCCTAAAGAACCTCCACAAATGGCTTAAATATTTGACAGAATATTAACACTATTGTTCACAAACTATCAAGAATTTAGACAAAACCAAAAGTAGCCATAAGAGTCAGCATAGTTTTAACAATTAAGAGATTAGAACATCTTAAAGAGAAAGTGGTTGATTTTTAGTTTGATACTACATCTGTAAGCCATATAAACAAAATTCATTAGACATACAATAGTTTGGATGATTGCAGCACCCAGAAACCACAGTGTTTTGAGACTTCTTCCTTTGACTATAAATGGTGATAAGATGAAAATATTACACCTAACTTTCAGTGCCCCAGTTATCAGAATGAAACAATAGCTCCACATCTTGGTCTGGACTATTTAGAAAAGTAGATATTGTTTTGGTCCTTGGTTTTGAAAATTTCCTGAAAGAAAACAGTGTTCCCGGACTTCTCCAGAACCAATGTGACATACAAGGTATATCATATGATCCTAGATTGCCACTAAACAAATTTTAAATTTTTCATCATGTATGAAATTGACTTATAATGTAGTTTGTAGAAAGAATAGCCTTAAAAATTGTTGTCTCCCTCTTTAAGACTTATTCTTGCCATTTAGCTACTGTAGCCTTTTTATACTAGAAATTATCAAAATCCGTTTTCCACAGCTTCACATGTTATTCCATAATGCTTTAATACCAACAGACCATAAGAACAGTTACTTTTTAATGCTTCCTGTTTCTTAGCAAAGTACATCTATCCTCATTGCAAAGCATCACAGTAAAAAATAATAGCTTTATGAGCTATCATAACACACAAAATAACCCTGACCTTAAATTTTCATGTATTTTATGTGCTTTTACTCATCCATATATTCCTTCTGTTTAAGAAAAAAAACACAAAGAGATGGTAGGATGGGATAAACAGGTGCTTCAGCATCTTTCAACTCTGCATTGAATTATAGGAATGTCTATTTCCATTCCTCATGATTTAAGGGACAAGGCCAACTCTAGAAAACCACACTCCTGGTTTTCACTTCACCTCCTCATGTCTCTTATGAATTTTCAAACCACTGCAGGGCTGATACTCCTCATCCACCAGAAGGAGAATCAAGTAGGTCCTGCAAAGCCCAAGGCTGACATAAGGTGGACAAATATTCACAAATAATTTACAGAAAAAGTAAGAAGCTAGTGAGGACTTCTTAAGAGTGAACAGGAGCTTCAAGGATGCGTGCCCATTTCAAGGAAAACTGAGACCGATATATCCCAGAAGAAAGTTTACAGCAGCAGACAGGTATCCTGCCCATGGCCATCATACATTATCTTTTGTTTGAGGAAAAGCTTTTGTAGCACGGGGTAAACCAACCCAAAAAGGTAGAGAAGGAAGCTTTTATTCTAGTCTTTAGCCAGCAGGATTCCTCCACGTTAACCGCAGATAGCCAAGACAAACTGAAACACGAAGACACTGACATTATTGAACCTTACTATGGGTTCAGTGAATTTTTTTAGCCTAGGAGCATTGTGTCTGTCCTGACCAGAGCTCAAAAGGTTTTGAGGAGACAGCAAAGCATGGAAGTGGAAATCCTACTTAGCTGTAGTGTGATGGATGTCATACAAGGACTTTATTGTCCCTGTGGATGTTTATACATAGACATTTTTAAGGCAAAACATAAACAAGTTAAACCACTGTGCAAGCCTAAATATAAGGGCAACCTTGTACACTACCCCATGGATTAGAAGCAGATGTAGGACTTTGTAATTAAGCCTGATTCAAGCTGCTTGAAGTGTATAAAAGCAGTTGTTTTGGAAATGAAGGGAGGGGCTAAGGTAATATAAACATGATTTGTCTTTTTGCAGCACATGGCAACAGATTAAAGCAAATTCAAGCAAATTAATCATGGGCCATAAAGAAAATCTTCAGGGAGGGTATTCACTCACTATCATCCTTCAAAAATGAAATGTTTAAATGCTCCTGTATCAGAAATTGTCTTTTAATTATTCAGATTTCCAACCTGATCAAAAAGCTGAACTATTTTAGGAAGTTCCATGTTTATTAAATAAAAGACTCTACAGAAATGCATATTTAAAGTGACTGAATTCATCAGGAGGAGATTGCTGATAGCTGCCTGATCCACTCAATGGGATGCCTGCTTTTGAATCAAGACTTTTTTTTGGGGAAAGGCTGAATGCTAGTAAGGGCTTTTCCAGATGAATGACACATAGAAAATGATGCTTGGAACAAAGTCATTGTAGATTTATCACAGCATTTCATAGAAATTTGTTGGTTTTTTCCTTCACAGAGAATTTAAACACTTCCCTCTCTTTAACCAAAGAATTGAAGCATGATGGCATTGCTCCAACATCTTTTCAAGGTGAATTGGACCCTCTGAATGTTGGGTCTAATTATTAAGACTCCTCTGACACCCCTGCCTGAAATCAAAATTCCTTTGTTTATCTCACTGCAGCCTACTAGGTGCTGTCAATCACACACGGTATACAAACATTTTATTAAACTTGATGAAAATGTTACATTGAACACTGAAATCACAAAGGATAGCAATCCATTGTTTACAGCATTATCACACAGATGAAAAAAATCCAGTTTTTTTCTTTGATACATAAGATCTTATGTTTATTAACTGTTCATAGCAATCCTGAAGACATCAGTATTAGAAATGTTCACTATACTTAATCCTCATGTACAATTCTCATCACATAACTTGAAATATTGCCATTACATGGATGTAGGACTTCAACGAAGTAATTCCAAAAGACAAAGCCTCACAAAGGACCTGCAGTCTCCTAGGATTAAACACACTCATTCCCATCGTACCTACTTCTGTAATAGCAGCATTAGACCTTTGTCTCCAAATTTTCACTTACTCAGTGTGTGAAAAGCTGACTAGAATTGTGGTAGTCTACTGTTCGATACATTTTGATCCATTTTTAAGTCACAGTATGGAGCCACTGTGTTTGCAAGCACACTATCCAGGTTTCTACAGCAAACACTGATTAAGGAGAACAGTGTCAAGGCCCCCTCAGAACAGCAGTATCGCACCATCAGGACTCAACTCCAACATTAACCAGGAATTTTTTGGTTAACATTGAGCAGGTCACCAAGGTGCAGGTTTTAAGGGCATTGCACTACTAGGATTTGCAAAAAGTTTAAATGCCAGCCTTCAATTTTTTTAAGTAATTGTGATGACAGGCTTTAGAAACAGTGATGGAGACAACACAAATAAAGGCATTGACTGAACTTTGTCAGCTCTTCTGTTTGTAAATTGTCTAAAACTGCCCAAGTTTGATAATTCAAAGAAGAGGTGGAATTAACAATACATGTGACATTTGATACATATGATGTGAAGGCGTGGTGGGGTAGATTAGGCAGATCGAGCTGTCTATAAACTCCCTTTAACTTAGCTAATAGGAAAAGGAAGAGGGCTATCAGCAGTCATGGAACTAGGATAGAAAAGGACAGGACACTGTATCCTCCAGAAATCTGGAAGACCCTTTGGAGTATGCTCCAATTGACTCTCCCTTTATTCTAATGAAACTCCAGAACTCCAATAACTCCAGAACTCCTCTGTTTCCTTTGTGAACAATGACCTTTCTCAATGGGAATTTTTTGCATGCTTGCAAGGGCATACATGCTTCCAGCAGTAAATAAAATATAGATTTCTTGCCCCTGTGCTCAGAATACATACATAAAAATTAAGGGAGATAGAACTGTGCTTTCTTTCTGCCTCTCTGCCCTGAGATATTCAGTTTTGTTTTGGATGTAGCTCCTTTAGAGCACAGATCCTTAGCAGTATTTACTGGATTTTTTTGAGAAAAGGCTACTTGAGTGAAACACAAAGAACAAACAAGATTTGTAATTTGTGCCATGCAAGCTATTCTTGGCATCTTGCACCAGAAACTGTGCAAGGATTCTTAATTAGCCACAGGTGCAAAGAGTTTGGACAGAATAGAAAACAGGCCTCGGAACTGTACATATAAAGCTTTCCTGTAACATCACTAGTAATTAATGTGATTTAGAATCAGTTGCCAGGTTGATCTTTTTTGTTGTGACTAAATATTTCAGGTTTATATAGTATCAGGCTGAGAGGAAGTACATAAAATCACTTAGAACTGAGCAGCAGAATGAATTTTCTCACACCCATGGATGATACATTTAAGATGAGTTTACATCATATTTTTGCCCTTCAAAGAGAGAAGTGATGTTACACTTCTAATGTCTCAAATTTCTGTGTTCCATATTAACAAAAAAACCCACCCCAAAACATCTTCAATATAATTCTATTAGAGTTTCAAAACAGGATGATGAGCCAAATATCTCCCTGATTTCTGATAATTAGAGGCTGGAATGCTCTTTAAAACATCAGTGATTGATGTAGCTTTAGCCTGAATGATTCAATAGAGCACATGCCAGTAAAAATAAAACTCTCAGAAGGGGTGACTGCTGAGTAGGGGATATTGAAGGTAGGGGGCCATGTTCCTTGAGGTAAGAGTGGCATGAGCAAGCAGCTTATGGTTATCTGACTAACACAGGCTCCTTCCACAGTCATCATCAACCTGACTCATGTTAGCTTTAGAGCCACTCACATACTGAGAGCCTAAGTGTAGCATTACACATTACATTTGGGTTGCTTTTTAGTGGGAGGGAGCATGATGTGGGGGTTGTGCCTATTATTTGGATGGGATTTTTTTAGTTATTCTCATTTTTTACATTCATTTTTAACAAAGTCCAGCATGGCACAGACAGTAAAATAAGGGAACTAACCCATCATGGTATTAAAGGCCTTGTGTTTCCCACAGTCAGAGAGATTATTACAGCCTCAGAAGCAATGAAGCTGAAAGCACAGCAGCTCAAACTGTTAAAAAACAAAAGACAAAATAAAACCACACAGGAAATCAAACTCAGAGGCTGAAAATACACGGAGGTTGTTTGCTTTCAATGCTATGACATTAAATCTCAATTTAAAGGCAATTCAGAAGTGACTGCAGTCATTTCAAAATAGCCAAACAAAATTAAACCCCCACTCAAAACATGGATCACACACACTCTTCAGACATCACCATCCTGGAGTGACTTTTTAAGGGAAATCCAGCATCATGTGTCATTTCTGAGAGGCTCTGCTCTTGGATTAGGAGAACAATGGAGAAAGTACTTCACTGGCAAGTAAGGCCCAAGCAAAAAGCCACTTTCTCCACTGTTTCATCACAATACCCTCATCAGCTTCTGTGAGCAACTCTACACTTACTCAGTGTAGTAATAACAGTGCCATAATGGCAGTCATTCATTTTGTCTCCTGCCAAAAAAGGCAGCATTCAATTGAAAGCTTTTGACTTCTAATATTTTGCAGTTCATGGGTGCCTCTTACCTGAGAGTAAGGTGATTCTAAAGTACCTAATGTTATGCTAGATAATATCCTAAACTACACCGAGCTTTCTTGCACATCAAAATACAACATTTTCCCAATAAATTTATAAATTTCTGTCTAAATGAGTGACTCTTGGCTGAGAAGTGAGCACTGCTGGGGGGTTGTAGTAACTCCAGAGGATGTTACTATTCTGCAGAAGCCTTCCCAGTACGGGGAGATCTACAGCTGGTAAACCAACATCAGCAGAGTTCAAATCAACAAAGTGTTTCCAAACTAGGTCTTCAATGACTTCAGCTGCTCTGCATTTGCTCTCAATGATACAGCAGTACCATCAAGATTGGCTATATATTGATTGGATAAAAAGCCTGTGAATAATTCAATATTATCATATCACATCACCAATCATATCACATTCACTGAAAGGTAAAGATGTTACCCTTAAGCTCCTCTTTACCCTCTCTGGATGCATGTTCTTCCAGTATTTCAGTTAAAAAAAAAATCTATTGAGTAGAGCAAAAGAAAGCTGTTTTCATACAAGGAAAGAGACAAGTACATACTCTGCTCCTTCCACTATATACTTCTGAGAGAGAGAATTCTAAGCATTAAGATTTAGACCTTTATCTAAACCTTTTCTGTCCTCAGGCATTGCCCTCCTTTCACTCTCCCATACATAGTTGAATTTTATTGCAAACAACCAATACACAGATTTAAATGCTTGTTATATCAGCTGGATCATCTTTCAAAAGAGCAAGGTGCACTAGAAAATGCAAAGGATTTTTTTCTTCACAAAGCAGACCTGTAAACTCCATAAGCAGCAGCAGTTCTCCAACATACCTTTAGGATTATTTAGATAAAGTAACTCACACTCACCAACAAATAATTACTTTGAGTTTTCTGTAGATCAAGATCTTGTTCTTGATAGGATAAGCCTCAGGAAAAAAGAGAAACAGGACACTGGGCTGCACAACAGTTTCTGTAAAATTACTGAGAGTTTATCCTCTTTCTACTTCACTGAATTCCAGTCCACGCATTAGGGGTGCTATTCACAGCAATAATATTGCCAGTATCCCTTGTCTTGAAGGCTTATTTGCTTTGACCTATGCACAACTGGGAGAGATCAATTGCTCTTCCTTTAGATTGTTTTATCAGCTATTATTTGTCAGTATTAAAATATTTCAGAACATGAGCATTTCTGAAAATCAGTTTGATCCTAACAAGTTTTCCTTGACAGGTCTCCTATTCAGTGTGAGTATAAAATTGAGACCTCCTGATCCAGATAAGACATCTTTTCAGGCACACACTGCAAATTGCTTTCTATTCTCAAAGAAACAGTTATATGATTTTTCCTCATTACTTCCATTCAACTGCAAATGTAATTAACTTTTCATAAGTTTCATTGTGGCACAGAAAAACAGGCCATTCCATAAGATAGTTCAAGACATGCTTAGCAATTGGTTCTACTCAATAAAGAATTATTCTTTTGATTGATGTGGCTGTTCAGTGGGAGCCATGAGAGTCTAAGGAGACATGGAAGTATAAGAAAAGGTAATCCAATTGTATTTCCATCCTGCATCTCCTTCTCCAGCCCTCCTTAAATACAGAAGCTCAAGGTTTTGGGCAGACAATCCCCCTGTCATCTATCACTACACAGGATTAACAGAGATTTACTACCTGACATAAAAGAAAGAAGAGCTAGGATAAACAGCAATACCAACTTGGTAAAGATTTCCCTTTAATGAAGTCTTTTTGTCCCTACCACAAAGGAAAAGGAATGGAAGTTCTTTCATCATAATACAACTAGCAAACACTTAATGCTGCTTCCATCACCACATTTCCAAAAATGACCACAGTGGTACTCAGCCCACTGCTACTGTACCATTTCTACTCCAAAGACCAAAAAAAAAAAAAAAAAGGGAAAAACATAACAAAAATCACCCACAAAATCCCGAAGAAATCAAAATCAATCCACAAACACCACACCCAAACCCAATACACTGAAGCATCCCCTCTTGCTGGGAGCTCTTCAAGACACCATAGAGATGTCTTTCCATTTCTCCTTCATTCAGAGTGAATAAAATGCTGGGCAGCCATGGATGAAGATGTGTTACTGAAATGTAAAAGGTTTTAAAATTGAAACCGCTGGCCTTTAAGTGGCTGTAGATAATAGCAGAGGTACCTCCACGCTGCTTTTAATCTAACAGCACTGAGTGACAAATGATAGTACTAAGTGGAAAGGAATGCTCCTCCTGCAGAGTCTTGCTCTTTAGTAAGTTTTTAGTGAGCTTACTAATCAAATATTAAAATAAGCATGCCATCAGCAACACCTCTTAGCTTATAAAGGGACTTGAAATAAATCTTCACAAACTTCTCATGTAGTTGAGATAGAAATTAATGAAAGGCTTTCCATCTGGAAATTATCATTTGCTGTAAATATTCTTCTCCTTTCTTTTTATCAGAAGACCAAACATCAAAGTGTAAACAAAGGACTTTGTAAGTCTTTAACAAGCCACAGCAGAGTTAAACCAAAAAGGCTATGTAATCTACATTAAAAAAGTTCCTCAACTCTATCAAGGAAAAACTCTCTAGTCCTAGTGCTTTTTGGAAGACTTCTTTTCCTCAGTGCCTCTACTCCTGCCTGACAAACTCCATAGGAGAAATATTCAGCCTCCTCTATCTGCCTTTTGTATTAGATCACATTTGCTGCCAAGTTTTAAAACTTTCTGGTGGTAATAATCCTACTTCTGGTCTCACCCCAATCTTATGCCAAAAAGAATTTTACTTTTCAAATTCTGTGCTCTGCCATCTGATTATTTTTGACTTTAACTGTTTCAGTCATCACACCGTCCTATAACTTTTCTCTCACTCCTTTCAGTGGTAGGTTTATTCAGACATAGAAATACCATTTAAATCAGCATTGAAAATTTCTCATTAGAGACTAATTTTGGAATACCCCAAGAAGTCGACCCTGTATTAGGTTATGCTGATGCAACCAATGTAGTATTTTATGAATGGGTTAACGGATTTAAAGTTGTTCCTGAAGAAGGAGGTGAGAGCCGAGCTCTATTCTTTGATGAGAGGGGACAATGTAGCTGTCATTCCAGAAGAAAACGGGCAGTGGCTCAAGTGCAGGAAGCACACACTTCCAGGGCAAGACCCCAAAGCAACCATATCTCAAGGGGATGCCACACTTGCCCCATCACATCCAAAAAGAGGAGGAAAAAACCAGAACAATTCCCCAATAAACGGAGTATGGGTGTCACAATAGGATGGGAGAAATATTCATCCCCCTGCTTCATTAAACACTGCCTTTGGCCACACACATAATCCTAATGTATGATGAATTGTACCATGTCAGAGAATGACATGCAGCACTTTGTCTCCAAGTACAATTTCCAAGCTTTTTTTTTTGTTATGCAAAGGGTAAGTCAAAGCTCTGATTTATGTGAGGCTACAGCTGCTGCTTCACAAGGGGGTTTTTGGTATGTGTTTTATACTTTGCGTTCATGTCCTGTGCACAGGACAAGCACAAAGCCAGTGACATTCAAAGGAGCATAAATAATTCCACTCATCTCTCATTCAATGACAGTACAACACGGACACTTGGCTTCTGCAGAGATCTTAGTCTGTGTAACTTCCTAGGTATTTAGGTAGACTATTTGGAACCCCACACAACCAGTTTAAATACGTAATAATAATAGAGAAGAGCTAGGGACACAATTGGAAAAATAGGTATTTGTCAGGTCAGCTAGCAAATTCAGGCAGCTACTGCTATTTTCCACTTTGATTTTTTCTGGTGAAGTAAAAAAAAAAATAGAGCATAGGTTTAAACAGCTGAATTTACACAATTCACACTATAGGAAACTTCAGCTCTTCTGCGGAAGAAGCTCAGCAGTGTTTGCTCAGAGTCACAAGTACATTGACACATACCAGATCTGACATGCTCCAGGACACTCGTTTGGCAATATTTTAATTGCAGGAGCCAAGCCTCAAACTACCCATGCTATTGAACACAACCATTCATTTGAAGTTATATCTTACATCCTCAAAAAAAAGTCTTTACTTCAATGTCAGATACCCCTAAGGTGTTTAGTTTGCAGAGCCCAGTTTCCTAGCCTCCTCTGCAACTCTGGTAATGGAAATTAGGCAGGAAGAATCTGAAATGTCCAAAGCCATGGGTCTATTAATTAAGGGCCTTCATATCTCTTCCAAAAGTCTGGTTTTCCTTTAGCTCCCCTGTGTTACTGTGTTAGTTGCTCTAACTTCATCTCTGCAATGCCTTTACCAGTACTGCAGGGATACATCCGTAAGGCAAGGCTAGGAAGACAAAAACCATTCTCTAAAGCTTGCAAGGTTCGATTGGATGAGAAACAGCAAAACTCTGATCAGCAGTGCCTAATTAGCCTAGATGTGGCCCTCTATTCCTCCCTGGCACAGTCAGTTATAAAACATGAAAAAGCAAGAGGAAGAAAGGATGGGCTAGAGACAGAGGTGATAATCTTAAACAATTGTCTAATTATTCATAACCTTGATTCACATATATATAGTAAAGACGTTCTCTTCCTTTTCATCAGGATGTGTTGACACCTAGAGTAATTATTCCCAGTGAGTTAACTCTGAGGCACTATTTCTATCCCGCTTAATTGCACGAGTACCAGCTTGCAGTCTACCAGTACTGATGAGCAGTGACATCCTCCTGTCAGCCAAGTAATTTGTTGGAAGAAAATGCTACACTTTCTTCTCTATCTTTCAAAGACTCTCATGCAAACGAGGCAGAGTAATTAGCAGTGACCTTTGGCTAATGCAGGCTGACCTGCATAGCAGAGCTTTCCTGCTCAGCTCTTGCATTTATATATTCCCATTCAACAACCATGAGCACAAAATGCATACACAATGCTCACAGCAGACAAGCAGCAGTGCTCACAATCTGGTCACCATTAGGGTTAAGGATGTTTGTTTCCCTAGTACTGCTAGGGATTGTTATTTCAAGTGCTCAGAAGGAACAACATTTCACAGCACTCCACATCTCATAGAAATAAAGGCAAATTTCAGAGTAAAAAAAAAAAGAAAAAAGAAAATCCTCAAAATAGAAAAAATAGACTTGCTTGTAAGTTTTCAGAAAATATCTGGTGAAAAAAATGCATGGAACAGGGAATTCATAGAAAATGCAGGCAGACTGAAGTATTACGGTCCAGTTGGCAATAGGACTTTCTTGCCTGAGACAACTTTATGGAAAAGGTTATTTAAAGCTTCAAAACACTAAGGTTCAACAGTTAAAAGTGACCATAAAATGCTCCATTACTATTTTCAGAAGTGACTTCCCCAAGACATGGAAGGATGCAAGGGGCTGTCCAGATGAAGTGGTCTGTACATTTGTCCATCCCCCTAGCAAGTGATCTCCCTAAACCTCCAGGGCTCATTCTGAGCTCCCCTGCTCCATGGAAATTGGTTACAGTCTCGTTCACTGTCAAGCGAATCCAACAGAAGATAAATCACCATGTGTTAATCTATTACAGTCTACATATAATACAAAGGAGCAGTAACTTGACACTTTAATCATGGTACTGTTACAAGCTGCTGTTCCCCACCAAGCTGTGAGCACCTCCTGCACTTGGGCCTATCGTCACAAGCCACCCCACAGCTGTCACAGAGTGAAAAATGCCATCTCTGCCTGTTTGCATGCATAAGATTAATATAGAAGTCCATGGAAGTTACAGGTACCAACCAGCATAGAGATGTAGGCAAATTATTCTAGGTCACAGGTATATAAGCACCTCATCTCACTCCAGAGGGTTTCAGGCTGTTCTGAAGTGCTGGTATGGGGATTGCCACAGTGGTATTTAGAGGCCAAAGGCTATATGCTTCCTATACTCCAAATACCTGCACAAAAGGGTCTCTCTCAGGTTCTGACAGAGCTTGATCTGACTGCAAATTAAAATAAAATTTTACCCTGGGCAGACATTTGCACACGGGAAGCCTTTCTACCTCTCACATCCATAGGGTTAGGCAAAAGCATGAGCTCTCTGATATTTCCAGCATCACCAGTCACTAACATGTAGCGAAAGCTCTCTCCTGCAGAAGCAGAGAAGAAACTGGTGAACTATAACCAGTGAACCATATCACAAGACAGCACGTACCTAATCTGCCTGATAGTAGTCTACACTTCAGGCAGCCACCTTTGCCTTCACCATAGCAGCTGCACATCTTGAAATCTAGAGATAGCAAACAGGAACACATTCACAGGTAACCTTTACTTGAGAAGGAGGGAAATGAAGATTTGTACTATCCTGATTTACTGGCAAACAAGGCAACATTTCTATAAAATAGAGATCTGCCTAAAGCATTTCCATCAGCCAGCAATGCAGACATGCAGGCTGTATCTAGAAGTAAAACTGAGACAAATCTTTTAAGTTTGGCCACTTCTCTCACTGCATTACTCCATGGAACAGACTAAATATTTTCAGCCAGCTTTACTGTAGGAGGTCCCAACCCAAGAGCTTTCCAGGGAAAGCTGCAGTTTCTCAACACCTTGGACTATCAGGCAAGATTGTAGATATACATATATGCTTGGATCATATATACATAACACACACAGAGCTGCAGGAAGATATTTGAAACAGAGTACCCTTTCTTATTTACTTTACAATCACCATGGGATGCAACAAATTAACTGAACTAATCAGCTAATAGAGACCATTAACTCTTTCAAAATTTAGATGTTGTGGTTCTTGGACATGGGAATTGATACCAGACAGTCTCTAGTCACTGACTGTGTTACTGATTATGTCCAATTATGGCAAAGAAAAAAGTCTAAAATGTTTGAGCTGGAGCAGGGAGAGGAGCTTAATTCGTGCCTTATGTTAGGCAGATCCTCTTCGCTATTATAGTGTTATTCAATTATTCACAATCTATTTACCATCAAGGAGACAATCCGGCCATGTGCTTTGTAATATTTACCATTTCACCAAGCTGTCTGATGCTAACACATTCTATTAATAGGGTACCAAGGGGTGACGCTGAGCAAAACTGCGCTGGAGTAGTTCAAATCATGTTCAGCTCACAGACAATTTGTCAAGGTGGGAGGTTGAGTTTCAAGCCTGGAATGTAATTCAATTCAGTGTCCTGACAAGAGGAGGCATTAGTGCCTTCTGTGCACAGAGTAAGCGATACTCCAAAAGCCTGCAGACCAGCAACACGATTATCCCACACATCCTCCATAAAGAAAGCCTTCTGTGTTTCAGCACCACAAAACTGCTCTTTCTTTTTGCTGAGATAATTAACTGTGTGATCTTTTCACTTATCTCCGCGTCTGGCATCCATAGTTCTGACATATGCACAGCATTCAACATAAAACAAAATACTCTCTGCCCCACCATTTACAAGGGGGATTTGGGAAAAATATTGCTTTTAAGAAACAACTTGTTTCCACTGCAGTCATCTCTCAAGTTAAGAAGAAAAATTTTAAAATAAAAGTATGTCAAACTATATCAACTCATAAAAGACAACTTCAAATTCAACAAAAGATTTGCAGATTCCAACCAGCTGCAAAGTAGGTTGAGCTCCAGCAGTCCCCATGCGGATTGTAGTTATCTATGGTGCCTCTAATCTCTCACTTGCCCCAAAAGCCCAAAATTCTTTCCCTCTCTCTGTGCAGACATCTCTGATCAAGGAAATTTCTTTATAGTGCACCAGCCTAGCACCTAGCTTCCCAGGCAGTGATAGTAAGAGGAAATCTGGAAGGGAAAAATGAAAGACCATTCTGTTTCCACTAAGTAAGCAATACATATTACAGAGAATTTTATAAATTATTTTAAAAAGACTAGTATCATAAAGTGATAAAGACATTCTAGGCATAAACCTTATGTATTGTAATGTACTTCAGAAAAGCAGAGACCACCAAGTTTAGCTAACACTATGAAGAGCAAAGCATTTGTCATATGAGGGATTCAGTTCAGACCCCATGGGGTCACAGTATCTCTAATGAAAGCAATTTAGATTCCCTTGGCCTCAACAGTTCAGGAAGAAAACTGCTACAAGGATTGAGACAGAAAAAGTGGCTCAGGAGGACATGGGTAGGAGAGAGAGACACAGGGAAGCACTGATTTCTTGACCACATTTCTGGAGCTGCAAGGATGGCAAGTGTGTTCCCAGCTCAGTGCCCCATGAACACAGCAGCTCTGGAAAACTGAGATAATTTTTCAGAGCCCCCTGCTCCTGCTCACAACACAGTGAGAAGCACTGCACTCACAAATAGCAGTCCACCACCTCCCAAAGTGGCAGAAGTACAGGGCTTGGGGATCAGTGCCCGGGGAGCAAGGCAAGAGCCATAAAGCAGCTGGGAATAGTGGAGTAAAAAGGCCAGAGTGAATCTACATTCAGTAAAAGAGGAAAAAAAGTGCAAGAAGCTGTTCTCTGCACTTCTTTGCATTGAAGTCTATCAGAGTCACGTTCATTAGCGTAAAACATAATTTTATCAGCATTCCCATAGCACAGTGCAAGTCTTATGATTAAAGTATAAGAGGCACCCAAGTGCCTTGCCCAGAGCCTAGGAAAAGCTACATGAAGAAAATCCTCAGTATTTTTTAAATCCCCATCAAAGTCTCAACTGCTAACAGCCATAGCACTTACTGAACATTGAACCACACGATGAGGATCAGTCACCTCAAGCTTTAATAACATCTGTCTGCAGAGTTTTCTTCAAACAAGCAAACCAAACTCAGCAACAAGCCCTTCACTCTCCAACACTAGATGCTACTAAAACATAAGCTATGATAACTATTTTTTTGAAAACTCAGCAGAAAATAGGACACATCACAACCACAGGGATACATGGACAAGGCTGCTCCTGGTCCAGGCACACAGAAGGATATATGAGAGCAGGGTCACAAAGGAGGGCTGCCAGCATTCATGGTTTCAGTTCAGCAGCTTTCTCTTCTCAAACTGTGAATAAATTCCCAAGGTAAGGGACAAAGCAGAGGACAGCACAGCTCCCAGCACATGCAGTATTGCAAAGTCACAGGGCTAGGCGCACCCAGGAGTTCCCCTGGAGGTGGGCTAACTCACCTTATTCTGGGGGCCTCTAGCTTACCTAGAACGCAAAGCCATGCAGAAAACCCCTCACCTCAGCTGCCACGTCACAGCCTCTCAAGCCAAACTTTAACATGGGGTAGCCTACAAACTAGCCCATATCATATGCCACAGAACAGGACAAGACTTACCTCACAGTTGAAAACATAGCATCAGAGGCTATTTTACCTTTTGTCAGCCAGCAGGGAGCAGCCCTCACAAAGCCATGGTGTGCTGGGTAACCTAAAGAGCCAGCTACCCTTCCCCCACATGCTTTAAGTATTCACAGCTGTGGCAGGGGAACCTGCATTTTCACTCATGCAAAGAAGCTGCCTTCAGATTACATAGTATTTTAAACAGGTGCTGAGGACTATACATGATAAAAGGCCATAAAAAATAGGCCCATTAACCCCCAAGGGCACTTGTATTTTTTCTTTTTTTGTTTCTTTATAACTGTCTTTAATTGATTCTGCAGGAGAGAAAGCCACAGTAACCTATTAATCCCAATATAAGTTTCTCCCTGAGTAAAAGTTTGGACTGGATTTACTTTAACCCAGATCTGTCCCCTGTGTAATTCTGTGGAAGACAATCAAGTTACAGCATGGGAAAATACACACTTCTACACCTAAATGCAAGCTTTCTTTATTATTCACTGCAGATGGATGCAGGTGTAGGTAGTGGCTACTGCTAATGTTTAAAAGCTCGGCTACACAGCCTCCCTTGAAGATACGTGGATGTTAGAAGGAAAAGGTTGAAGCTGCACAGGTCAAATGTTAAGCTCGTAATAACAGAATGAGAGGTTCCTGTGACAGGAGGAGAAATTTCTGGTGGCTGAGTTCTGCAGCATTGCTCCCCAGTGATCACAGAGTCCATGACAACATGAGCCAGCAGTGTGCACTTGCAGCCAAGAAGGCCAACCAAATCCTGGGCTGCATTAAGAGGAGTGTGACCAGCAGGTCCACAGAGGTGATTTTACCCCTCTACTCGGCACTGGTGAGACCAAACCTGGAGTATTGCGTCCAGTTCTGGAGCCGTTAACACAGAAAGGACATCGAGCTGTTGGAGAGAGTCCAGAGAAGGGCCACGAAGATGGTCAAAGGGCTAGAGAAACTGCCCTATGAAGACAGGCTGAAGGAGTTAGGGTTGTTCAGCCTGGAGAAGAGAAGGCTCAGAGGGGACCTCANTGGCAGGGGGGTTGGAACTCGATGATCTTTGAGGTCCCTTCCAACCCAAACTATTCTATGATTCTATGATTCTATGACAAGGAACACCTGAGCACTCCATGTATCAGGGAATACTCATCTAGATGGTTGGTGGGTGCGTTTTGGGTCACTGGGCATATGATATATTTCACATGTCGATACATGATACTACACCTTCTGTATCAGATGATGACTTCTGAAGTATCTTCTGGAAGGAGGAAAATCCCTTAACTGTCTTTGAATAAATCTGCAAGTCATTAAGCATCTTGACGAGACATGGGGTTCCAGCTTTGCCAGGCTGAAAGGCAGTGATCCTTCCAGGCTTGGAACAACAAGAAAGGGGACAGGCATCTTTTTCCTTAAGCCTTAAAAAACATGATACAATCATAATACAATTTGATCATCTTTCATTTTTGTTTTTGTTTGGCTACAGCCCAGTTAGTTTTGATGTTATTGGTTGGGGTATTTTTCACTCTCATCAGTTAACAGGAATTAAACCAAAGGGTAGGCTCCATGTGTTTGATCAACCCACCCACGCTGTTTTGTAAACATCCAGAGAATCGACATGTGGTATTACTCAGTTAATAAATAGCAGCTCATGCTCTCACCATCTCTGTTGCTGTACAGTGTCCTGGAAGGCAGTGTTGTGGACCTGTTCCTGGCAGACAGGAAACAGGATGCTGTTTTTCACTGAGAAACTGCAGCTAATGTAGAACTGGAGTTCAAGACCACAGAGATCCAAACGAGGGATTTCAGAGCACCTTCAGAGGCACACCTGCAAATCTGAACATGCTGCAGACAATGAAGCAGTGTTTTTGGTGGGCCTACACCCAATTCTCTGCTTCAGAGGTCACTTTACACCCCAGGAACACCATGCCATAATGCAGTCTTGTCCACCTCATGAGGAAAATTCAGAGGACTGAAGGGCTTCAAGGTTATATGGGAAATGTTTTACCTCTGGATAGGTTTATACTGCTTGTAGTTCATGAAATTGCTTACAAAAACAAAAATAAAAGGGTCATGGCACAACAATGAAGTTTGCTCAAGTGATTTAAACCTCTCCATCTCCTTCTGTCCAGCAAGAGAATTTAACAAGATCAGGCCTTTACTGTACATTGTAGCCAAGAGGGAATAGCATTCTCAGTTTTGTGGATTTGCCTCCCTATGACACTCAGCTAAAAGCACTGATGAATTTTGTTACATTTGTTAGCTGACCTGTTAATGCCATCTTAAAGAATGTTGATCCTGCACTGTTTGCACCTGCTCAATGTATTGAGTCCTGGGACTGCTCATCTCTGGTGGTGCTGGCTGCGTGTTACCTGGCTCTAGGATCCATTTGGTGGTCTGAATGCAAAAACATAATTTCATGTATGCGGTGACAGAGGGAAGGACTGTGCTGAAGCCCATCAGAGAGATGATTTAATATCAAGAAACTGAAGGTACAGGTGGTGTACCAGTGTGCAGGGGTGACTGGCTGGCTTTGATACCTGAAGAATGGTGTAGGACACCAGAAGATGGATTTGGTGTGGCCTTAGATACTTAGATTAGTTCTGTTCAGAAAGACACCTGAAACCAGGCTCAGATGAATGAGCTGATGTGCTGCAAAATGAGTCCATGAGTGAAGAAGAAAATGGTGGAACTCAGTACAATTCTAGGATACATCTACTTATTCTCTTCAGTTTCCCACCACCCACAGTGCAGGGCATAGATTTTCACTTGGATACAGAGTGAAGATTAAATATAGCATGTGGTACTGGATAAATATACGACAGCTTTTGTCCCCTGTATAGTCCTGTCCCATCACCTTGCAGGTACATAGTTTTCAGCAGCTTACAATACTGATTTGTGGAAATGCCAATATTCTATAAATATTATAATTTTTTTTATCCATGAAGCAATGAGATAAATGCCTAATAAGTTTACAGATCTCCATTTCAGTTTCTCTGCTATGAGGGCTGCCTCAGTGGAAAGCCAGAGATTTAAAGGAGAAGAGGAAGTAATATAAACTACAGCTACACATCTGGTTTGAGCCTGAGCTCCTGGAAATTTCCATGTTTCGGGCAGATGGGCATGGACACCCACAATCTCTTCCCTTGGGCACCTGGGAGTCCTGCATGCTGGCACACATCCAATCAGGGCTTTTCAGGTCTTCAGCAAAGCTGAAAATCCCATTTTTTCTGACTTCCTCTGGGTTTTATACTCCTTGGGCCAGAAATCCCTACAAGACCTTGAGAATTGGGGTGCCCAAGAAGTGCTCCAAAGGTAATGCTGTGCTCCTATGTTGAAAAAAAAAAATAGAGGCTGGGCTTTGCCTGCTTTGAGGGTGCTGCCTGGCACTTTGGCTTTAATAGCATCCTTTGTGGAGTGGATATGCCCCCCAGCTGTGTGTCCTTCAGTGCACTAGGTATTTCTAGGCTCTACCCAAAGGACAACTTTTGCTCTCTGTCCATGGCCCTGAGATGCATGGCCACCTTCTAACATACTAACAACCTCAACCTAAACTGGTTGCAGCTTTCAGGCTCTGGAGATGCTATCACCCCTAATTTTCAC
The DNA here is from genome assembly GCA_013400935.1 of Turnix velox. Lineage (NCBI taxonomy): Eukaryota > Metazoa > Chordata > Aves > Charadriiformes > Turnicidae > Turnix > Turnix velox. The sequence goes on along the minus strand of VZTY01023691.1, from coordinate 1,510,404 downwards.
ATTTTAAACTGCTGCTTTAATATAGGCTATCTAAAATGGTGCGCAATGATCATATACTAGGAAGATTAGTACAAAACTGTGGTGTGAGCAACGAGTATTAGTAGTATTCAACACTGATTTCTTCACTCATAATTGCCAGCAAGAGTAGCACATGCTTTAAAATGCTGTATCCACTTATGAGGTTCTGTTTCTTACTGTGGGGAAATAGTCCAAACACATGGTGTATTTTTAACTCCATGGGTTGCTGTTTTGATGTCTAAATTACCATTAAAATCTACTCCCAAACGCAGGAAGAGACATTTGTTTCAAAAACAAACAACCAGACTGACTCAAACACTTTCTGATTTTAGTTTTGTTTTGGATTTTTTTCTAATTATTTTTTTTTTCTTTCAAATGTCAGAAATTCACATGAATGGGTAGTGTCTCCAAAGTAGACTGGAGGAACTGGTCCAACCTAGACATGGATTAAGCCAGGATAGGAGACTGAGCAAAGTCCTTGGGGAACACAGTAAGGTATAGAACTCAATATAAGAAGACTATAATGAAATTATAAGGAGTTTTGTAACTATCTGGTTTTAAAGGATAATGTCTTTCAGTCCAATGGAGGGCTAATAACAGATACAAAATGAGCTCTTTTCCAGAGATAAACTGTTGCTTATCTCCCATTGCACAGCCAAGGAATAAACACCAAAGCACACAGTTTTATATAATTTGTATATATTTATTAAACAGTGTGTTCAAATAACATCAAACAGAAACTTGCCACAGAAAGCCAAGTCACTCTAAGATGCACTTTTGCATAGGACTGCATCTGAAAGCAGATCAAAGCATAGCAATGTTGATGGAGTGGCAGCATCTGTGAGACCATCAATGCAGTTCCATCCCAGACCCCCTGATAGCCCATGGTCAGTCCCTGCTCTGTCGTTGGATCCTCACCCATATGCCAGACAGCTGAAGGGGCATTCAGTATGAGCCTGGCTTGTCCTGTCACAGTACTGAGGTCCTTGTCTCGTCAGCTGGCTCATCACAAGAAGATTAATAACAAGTAAAACTAGTCTTGTCTAAAGACAGAGCCTTGTGTGCCTGAGGCTGTATTTCACCTATCAGGAGACTCAGTGAAAAATGCTGGTAGCAAAGAACCCATCATTGCGTCTTTTGTAAAATGTTGGACCTTTTCCTGTCACTACTGTGAATCATGGGCTTATAATAAAGCTATATTATGACTACATGGAGCCAGGTATCTGAAGCTTTAATTGCTATCAATGTCTGCCTTAGTTAATGCAAGAAAAAGAAAGGCTGGAGGGAGTGAGTGGGGAGGTGAAAAGTCTTTTCTCAAGCCACAGGATTCTTCCTTCAAGATTTTCATCATCATTAACACACACTGCGGTGACACAGATCCTCATGAGGCTTCACTAAATGACCTTTAACAGGATGTTCTTTAAAACATATTCATCAAAAAACAATGCACTCAGCAAACAGTATAAAAATACAATGGCTTTCCAGGACCTGAAAAATTGTGTGTGAAATTATTAAAGCTGCAAAAACATTTATTTCCATTTACAGAGCATAAACTTGCCAGCAAAATCAAGTTGTCTGATTGATTTTAGTTTTTATTGAGTCATCCAGGCCTGCTACAGCTGCAGTATCCCTGTTAAAATCTACTGCAATTTCATTTATTAAGCATTAAAAAAAAATCATAGGAGCAGATGCCATACTCTTAAAATTTCTTGAAGCTACAATTGACTTGCAATAAAATCCCCCTGTGCATTACAAAACAGGGCTGTCAAGTCATAACAGCTCTATTACAGCTTCTGCTTCAGTCTCTGCAAGTCTTTGTACAGACTGCCAAAATTTTCACCTACCCAGGGGAAGTCATATACAGCAACAGAGAAGAGGAAATTGTGCTCAGATGAGTTGTTCTCTCACTGAACAGGATACACAGGTTGTTCTCTTGTTCTGAAAGTGGTGAGGGTGGAGGGCTGAGGGAAAGTGAGAGAAAAAGCTCTTTTGGACTGATGAGTTGCTGGATACCAATGTGAAATATTGGCTTTTTTCCTACTTTGTGACTCTCACTGTACATCAGATTTTTGTAACAATAATAAAGGAAAGCAGCTCAGTCGCAGGATGGGAATCCACCCTGATTCAGGCATCAGAGACAATCATGTCTACCTGAAACACTTCCAGCAAGTCTTGTCATTTCTCAGTGCCCAGCCTACCAGGGAAAGAGGAACAAAATTTGTCTTTTAGTCTAAAAGCATCCCAAGAGTAGAGACAGGGAGAGCTGTGTGACTATAGGTGAATCATGCAGTCTGAAGTCCAAGAGGTTTTCTCCCTCAGGTCATATCTCAGGTGCACCAAATGATTTCTGTGGGAAATCTGTCACTCTGTCTAGAAATCTATCACTTTCTTAAAAAAATCACGGAGATTTCATAACTGCTTTTGCTGCTAACTGTGAGACATAGCTAGCTACAAGTTCTTTTTGCTGTGTTTTAATTGTTCCCACCGTCTATATAAAGCAGACTTAAGGCACTTTAAGACATTCAAACAGAAACAACAAAATTCTCAGTATTTAAGTTACAAAGTAGGCCTGAGGTCTGACTAAATACAATGACAAAACCAGAGCGAACAAAAGCTACTGAGGTGCTGATACTTGGGCTGTCTTCTGAAGCACAACAACAGATATACATGGAGAATAAAATGTGATGAGATTGAAATGATGAGTATTTTATTTAATATTTTACTACCATTCACTATTTGCCCTGCCAAAAATGACTGTGCCCCAGCAAGGACTGGGATGTTGCTACTCCAGGTACTGGTAACTCACCAGAAAGGCTGACACTGAGCTCCTGTGTTTGCAGCCACATGGAAGCCCTCCCCCTTGCTGTCACTCCTCCTGCAGCTGCTGCTTTGATCCCTTCTTCACCTGGGAAGCAGGAAAATCATAGGCTTCAGACAGTCCCTCAAAGCTGTGGCACTGTGATGTGTGATGCCATGAACACAGTGGCTGAGACTCAATGACCCAGGAGCCCTTGCCTTCATCTGAGCTGAACTCATAACATGCACTGATGTGTCTGACCCTTGATGGCCAAACCGAAATAAAACAAATCCCCAAATTTAACAGGACTTTTTCTTTCTTGCATGCTTGCTTTTTCACCTTAGAGGGTTGGATAAAGCGTGCACGGTCTAAAAAGAAAAATATATGCACATTACTCTAAGCTTATAATAGTAGCAATAATTATCAAGTGGTTTCTTCAAGTCACAGTTGGACTTTTACAATAAGCAGAACCCACTTTCAAGGCATCTCATTCTATTTTCTCACAAATGCAAAGTGCTAGGCAATTATTGCAAGGCTGGAAATGCCGCAACCCTTAAATGACACAAGAGTTGATATATTTTTCTTCCAAGAATCTTACACTATTACACTCGGCAAAGAGATTTATAATGCACCATTCCCATTCCACATGTAAGACCCTGTACAGCATCTCTGGAGAGAGCGGTAACTTTAGCTCTGTGTCCACACTCATCTAAGGCTAAATGAAGGAAACAGGAACGCTTCCCTCGAGTTCTTTACTTCTGCCTCTGATTTTACTGAGCTTGGTATTTCAACTACTCACCAGAGGGGTTTTTTTTCTCACCCTCCCATTGGAAAATTAATCAGTTCTTCACAAAATGTTGGTGAAATTTCTGACAACTCTCCTGAGATTTTTCCAGTTCTTTTGTACTGGAAGATATAGTTTTTCTATGCATAGCAGTGGCAATCTCTCCCCCAAGATACAGTGCTAACATTTAGTGTAAAACCTTAAGTGCATTTCATACATACTAGTGATCCAAGCACATGCCATTTTTATTGAATAAATATTTAAGGAAATACAGTATTGATATAACACTAACTCAGACCATTTATAGGTGGACAGCCCTGTCACAGTAAACTCAATGTGGTTTACAGTGTGACAAGAACATTGCTTGGGGAAAGAAGTCCCCAAGGTAAAATGATATCATACAAGTAATCAGTTTTGAAAGTTCCCTTTTGGGCAAGCTTCTAAGACATTTTTGACCATTGATTCATTTGGCTCTGTACCTGTTGAGTCAGGATGTTGTATGGACAACAAGGACACAGACTAGGGAACTGTCTGATCTGCATTTCAGGGTGCTTCAGGAAACACAAACAGATTAGGAAAAAAAAGTCCCATTTGACTGTTCCACTAGTTTCTCACAAGATGGAAAACTTGTGTTCTGTTTGGAACAACATCACTTCTTGTGGTGCAGTGTCTACCGCAACCCAGAGGAGCTGTCTTTTAAGAGTGGGGAATTATTTAAACCAGAATTTTAGTGCTCCCCTTGCAGGCACTTAGCAACAGAAAACTATGGCCAAAATCATTATATGGAGAGCCTACAACAGGTAGTGGGTGCCCATACTAAAAGATTTGGGCCAAGAAATGTATCCTCAGAGACAGGTGCCTGTGAAAAGGCACCTAACAGATACCAGGAGTAAAACTGGGATGTCATTGAAGCATGTAGAATGGGAGTGCTGTGCTCCTGGTTTCACTTCTGGTGGTTAAAATAAGACTAGATATGTCTAATCAGAACTTGGTTTTGGGAGCTGTGTCCAGAATGCAGTTCAAACAGAGAGTGCTTAAAAGCTGCACCAGGTATTGTGGCACCCAAAGAGAGAAAGATGAATAGCTGCTTGTATCCATAATGAACTTATCCCAAACTATGTAGATGAGATAATGGAGTCTGGTCTATAGCATGCAGACCTAGATCACCATCTAGTTAGTATTAGGGAACTTTATCTTAAGCACTTTTATCATTCAAAAGTCAGGTGCATGTATGTGCTATTAAACATCTTTTCTCACTACAGATGTGTGATTTAACCAGCAAAGGATACAGTGAATAGAAATCTCAGATACAGTTCTTTATATTGTCCATGGTGGGGAGGTGTTCACATACACATTTTTGGTGCCTTTGGTATGCTTCTTTTTTTAAAAAAATGATGGAACATTATACGAAGGACTTATGCACATATACACACTTATATAAGGAAGTGTACACACTTATGCATAAGGAAGAAGGGGCAGAAAAATAATTCCCCTATTGGGCCAATGAATGAATGAAATATGTGAATGGAAAGGAAATCAAATGAATCAAGTAATAATAGAAGACTAAAAAATAAGGACAAAGCCCCAAAACCCAAAACTATATTTAAACCTCAGAAAGATATTTTATTTATTTATGTTGCTCCTTATTTCCATTTGACTTCCTTGGCAGGTAGCCCTGTGCTCCATCAGTTACAGGAAAGGAAGTTACTGTGTCATATTGTTGTAGGGATTGAATTTTATTGCTTTGCTATTACAATTAGGTAAGTATTAAGTCAGTTAATGAGGCATAACTTTTTTTGTAAAACAAGTCTATACAACGGTGGATTGTGGATTAGTTGTCCACTAAAGCTCCAAACAAAAAACTTTATGAGAGCAAAGGAGAGAGATTAAAAATAGTAAAGTAATAAATGGTGATACAACTTTAAAGGGGCATGCTAAAAGCAGGGAATCATTACCGTTGATTAGCTGACAAGCAGCCTGAGGGGAAGCTGCATGTGTTAGCTATGACCAAACCCACCAGCAAATATCCAGCTAGCTGTGCAAAAAGCCACACAGATACCAAACAAAAGATGAAAACACCTAGGGTCCCAACTTTACCAGTCAGGTAAAGGGGGAAACTATTCACTGTTCATAAAATGAGCTTGAGAGACACTACACCTCTAACCTACCTGGATTTCTGGTGGATTTGGGGTATTTTGCTGGTTTAGAAATTTGGGTGTTTTTGCCTACGCTTTAAGCATAATCTAGTTTTATTAATATAATACTGTTCTGTATCTAAAATTATTTTTCTACCTTCAAACCCTAACTGGAAGGAAATGTCTACCCTGGATGTGATTTATGGGGAAAAATACCATAGGCAAACCTAAATGTCTAGTGGGACTCCACATACAAGTTAAACTTGTATGGCAAGAGATCAAAAATGGAAAGCACAGCAAAGCAAGAAACTAATACTGAAACTTTTGAAATACTGCTTTGGATCTAAAATACAGCTTCAGCCATCTCTCATCATAATTTTGGGGATCTCTGGTGGATTGGGCTATAAGTCATAGCGGAGAGAAGAGGTCATGATGATGACCTGGTGGGCATGGCAGGGAACAGTAGGTACCAAGGAAAGTCTGTGAGAGGAAGAGGTGCTTTCACACACAAAAGTTCAGTGGTTTGAGCCTAATTTTAGGGCCTGTTGAACGGCATAAGGGAAGATGGGAGCTCTGAGAGTAATGAAAGTGAAAAGAGTGAACCACCCTGTGAAAATAAATGGCTTCAAGCTGTAAACTATACCCAGGGCCTCATTTCTGCGGGTGGGGAGGGGGAATGACAGGAAAATTAGTCTCATAGATATTTCTTTGAATCCCTGAGCAGACTATGGTGTGAAGCTACTAAAACCTCCATTTTCTTTTTCATTCAAACAAATAATTTTTAGCATATATATGTTTTTTCTGGCTTCATTTCAGCTCATTGCCTTAAAATTAAATACCATACTCTGAGCTCATGTGTATGCTGTAAGACCAAATGTGGGTTTACCTCTTTGCAGGCCTTGTGCCAGGAGGAAGAATCCAGCCCATGGGGTTGGGATGGGACCCATGCAGCATTTTGGAGCGAGGACCACAGTGCAGCCCTCCTAAGGTGAGATGTCATTTTGGCTGAGGCACAGCTGCTCAGCAATGCAGAGGCATGTGTACTTTGCTAACGGAGAAGCACCCCCAATGCTCTTCTTGTGGGAAGGATACATAGTATTTATTAGAAGTGCAACCCAGAGGCACCTTACATACACAAAATGACGACGGATGTCCATGGGTGCCTGAGATCTCATGTATGATGCTTTACATGAAGGAGCACTTTGCTGTTGCTGAAACTGAAATTTTTGCTACATATCACAGGTTAGTGATGAATTGGTTCAGATACAGGCTCGACAACTGCTTCCCTAAATCCCCAAATATTAAGGATATAAAGCTCTTGTTATTTCACACTGTCTTGCTAATATACACTTTTGAAAGTGCTGGAAACTAAACTCATTATTAATTACAAAATTCCTGGTGGATAAACTCCAGCGGCTCGCCTTCCTGAAGAGATTTAAAAATTGAGCTTACTAATAATATGAGGATAAAGCAGATGGGTGAAGAGTGTAGATAAAGGATATTTAGCCCCTTGTGTTGATAGAAGGAGAGTGAATGAAAAGACTTCTAACAATCCCAGACAGTGGATCCCAACTACCTTTGTAGGATGCTTGACCTTATCATCCAACTTCAAAGTCATACTGTAGTGCTGTACAATCTAATTAAAAACAAATAATGAAATATACTAACCAAACAGATGATACTACACGCTTTTATACTGGTGGCTCATAGTAGTTGCTCACTTGCAAAAATTCAAGACATAACCTGAAAACCTGTGTGTGCAGTAAAATGCTTACCCATATGTGTTTTATTTTTATTTTACCATTAGGAATCCTAGGAGTCAGAACAAGACATTGTTTCATTCAAGACTGCAGTCTGTGAGATTTATTACATATTTACTAGTGTAAGAGTAGCCACTGGCTGTTTTCTTGGAGAAGTCATGGAGTACAGGCAACTAGAGAAGAGCAGAGATGATCCTGACAGAGGCAGAGCCAAGTAATTATGAAAAAAGTATGCTAACCTCAAATACCCAGAAAGATACATATGTACATATCATACAGTACACTTCTAAGCAGCTGGAGAATTACAAGATCTTAAGAAACCAACTCAGATTTGTCAAGAATAAACAAATCAAACTAATTTAATTTATTTTGGAGACAGGATAATCTAAAAAGTAGTCGATGTGATTTATCTTGTCTCTAGTAAGACTTCTGGTGCTGTCCCACATGACATTCTTATGAGCTAGCTATGGAAAACATGGGCTATTATGAAATCTTTGTAATTTGAAAGCAGAGTGAACTGAAATATCTTAGGTATTGAGTACTCTTCATCTATCAAGAGATTTTTTGGCCATCTGAAAAGTTTGAAAGAAGCAAAAAGAATGCTGTTCTTCATGTTTCATGGTGCTCACCATTTCCATTAATAGCCTGTTTATAGGTGTGAATGAACCAATTCTGAGAGAACTATTTCTAGGAGATAGATTTTTCAGGTAGGACAGTAAAATTCTTTAAGAAGCCAATAAAGAACTGAAGACTGAAAAAGGATCTAAGTGCACATATAGAAATGTGGACTTACTGACCAGACAGGGATAGTTTGGAAAAGAACTATCATGGCTCAGAAAAAGAAGGGAAGGCAATAGTAGGGATATTTGTCTGAGGGAACAGGAGTGGCATATGTGAGACAGCAGAAATGATTGTTTCAATTTGGTACTGCTTAGGCTTTTGGTAATGTTGATATCTAGGTTGGGCATCATTTTTAAGAAGGAATGTAAAAAGGAAAAACGTCACTTGAACATCACCAAAAAAAATAAAAAAAATAAGCAATTTATTCCTCCAGATCTGAGCTAAGACATATTGGTGGACTGTAAGGTATTCACTCCTTCTGTGGCTCTGCATGTGAATGGATTCTACAATTGTTCCAGAACTGCCGTGAGCATCAATACCATTTTACAATCAATGCAATAGTTATAAAAGCTATTTATAAGATAAAGCAAATACAATGCATCAGGAAGGCCAAAAGGCATAGATATAAGTCAACCTAACAGACTTGCTGAAGTGAAACCTATTCATAATGTAAATAGTGTGCATACTGCATAGATATGACCAACAGAAGTGAATTCCATGTCATTCAAGTATAGGATTGAATCTCACCCATTGGAAGATAAAAAGACCATCTGTGTACCTGCTGCAGCACAACATGAGGCATACTGGTGTTACAAAGGAAATGTGGATTTCAGTCCAGCTGTTGCCACTTAAAGTTAAGACTAATCCTGGGAAGCTCCTTTTGGTGAATCCCTTTTCTATTGAAGATACCAAGACAAAATGCCAAAAAAAAAAGTATGCCAAATCCATGTCCATAAAGTTTATCAACTTACAGGCTCCAGGACAGACACATCATTCATTGTTTTGTACCAGTAAGCACAGTAATATACAAAAGCATGCAAAATCCTTTATGGTACAGAAAAATCTTGTGACTTCAATCCTCAAGTAACTGGTGAACATTCAAACAACTCCTATTTTTCTAGGAAGGTAATTCCTGAGATGCAAAATTGAGTTGTATGTTGGCATTTTCAAGCATACAGAGACAAAATGCCAGGGACATAACAAAACAGGAGTAGAACATTATCTAATACAGATACTCAGAGGCAAGAAATGATCATGGGGTTAAATTACAGTAAGCGGTGGGCTTTTTTATTTTGTTGAAAAGTACATCTTTTACTGGATCCAACATAGCAATAAGATGAAATGAGGTCCACTGGCAAGGGAGGAAGAAAAGCAAAAGTCTGGAAATACTTGATACAACTAAAATAAATGACAGCTTTTTCAATATCCCATAGGTAGGCTGTTGTGGATGGCTTTCCCGTATCAATGGAGAAAGACTTTGACTGAGACAAGTTGATTTAGCACAAGTGATGGTCCAACCTACTTAAAACCTGCACTACTGGCTTCTTTTAATAGATAATATAGGTAATATCTAGCTTTCGCTCTGAACCCATGCTTTAACACTCAGAATTTATCCATATTTAATTACAGCTTTATCATACTTTTCTAATCAAATAAATTTACTTTGTCCTCCAAGCAATCACCTCAGTATTCCAGTATGTAAAAAATACTTTCATTATGTTTATTATAAAAATATAAATGTTTCCACTACAAATCATTTTACATTAGTAAGAGGCCATCTACAATTGCACAATATATAATCTAAATGAGTAAGTAATGCTTTGAAATACAAGTTAACGTAAATACATATTGCCAATCAAATCACATCTATACATTGCTTATTGATTGCTAAGTAACAGCACAAAGCTAGATATGTTAACAGAAATAAATAAAATGGAAACAATATTTAAAGATACAAAACGAATAATACGGCATGTCCTTTTATGAGTATTAGCATTTTGCTTGATGTCCGATTAACTGATGCAAGTCCTGTACAGGAAGATGGCCACATGAATTCTAATTTCTCTACTCCACAATGAAGAATTGTACACTGCTATGTATACATATGTACATGGGGACAGGGAGTATAGGATGCTTGCAACAGAGGCCACTTACAGTACAAATCAACTTCTCACAGGGACAGAAAACTAAATATTTTTAAAACTCCCTACTCCTAATAGAAAAGAAAAGAAAAAATGAGTTTATTTTTTCCAAGCATCAGTGGGATTTAATTTTTATGCTGAGCACGCTCAAACAGTGGGCAGGGAACACTGCATGACACAAAGAGAAAATTGGGTGTTTGGTGCAAAGTTTTCAGTCATCAACTAAACCCCTAAGAACTGGTGCTTTCAGAAGCATTTAACAGATGTGTTCTCCCACCCAGGCCCCTCTTCCCCATTCTCCAGTGGCAGAATGAAGCTGAAGAGAAATGTTAGGAGAAATGTGTTATAAAAAGCTGTACCCACTCAGACAGTGACTGCAAATGGATTTTGGTGACTTAAATGCATTAACAGTGTCTGATTTAGAGAAATCTCAGACTGAAGAAAAGAAAGATTTTGAATAAACTAAGCAATAAAAAATACAGCTTTTCCAATTATCCAAAGAGTTTGTGGCAGATAAGGAGAAGTGCTCTTTACACCTTAAGTGCTTTATTGTAGTTTTCTTCCATTTTTCATTTTTTACTTCAACTTAAAGCCCCATTAATTTTTCTTTCAGAAAATAAAACTAATTGTTATTCTGTATGTTTCAAATCCAGTCCTTTAGAGCATGCTCACTGCCAGCTCCCATTAAAAATTCTGCTTCTATTTAGCAGTGTGTGATAAACTTTGTCTCTACATTTGATAAGTCTCAGCACAACAAAGAACAATTTATGAGCCAATTCAGCCACACAAACCCTAGGAACTGATTCTTCCCTTACTTACTTATAGCCAGTTACCTGCTTTACCTACATAGTCAATTGAAGCATGCTTCATCTACCTTCCACACAGCCTTGGATTTCAGAGCCTCACTGCTGTTCATCAGGATCAGGTTTAGATTCCAGTATGGTAATCTGGAAATAGGTGCAGCTTGCACTGGTGTCCACAGCCTGTGTATGTGATGCATGGCTGGCATCACATAGAGTGTCAAGAAGCACAAGTTGTGCCTCACACTGTAATTCAAACCACCCACTTTCAGAGTGAACATTCATGTCTGCTCAGAATCAAGACCAAAATGATCCAGAACAACAGCCAAAGAGGTCACTACTGGGAAGCTGCCACTGAAGATGGGGGGGGCACTCTTGAATTCAACATTCTAGGCTCCTTTTTCCACCAGGAAACATGAATGGTCTCTTAAAGACAAGTTTCTGTCTGCTGTCTTTCAAAGAACAGGTGCCTAAGGAACCAATGATGAAAAGGAAGGCTTTTGCGGGACATCAGCTCACTGGACCTAATTTTGGTACAACTAAATACCAAAATACCATTCCACAAACCTAAATCATCCTAAACTATCCACTTACCCTTGCCTGCATGTAATTGTCTCAGCATAACTACCAGCGGCTACCGTCATTGTAACGCAACTCCCAGTTCCTAGGGAACTCAGAAAACATCCTTGGTTAACACAAGATGCAGAACTGAGCCCCTGCAACGTTTGCTAGGCAAATCGCTCCCATGGATACCACTTGAGAATGGGAGTCCTTATTTTGTGAAGTAAATGAGTTGCATGTACCTGAGTGGGCCAAATACTGATCTAGAGATGCAAACAACTCGGCCAGAATTCAAGTAGGGGTCACAGAAAATGGGAGGAATCTCAGTAAATCCAGATGGTTTTTGTAGAGTCAGAGCTGGAAAAAAGACCATCTTTCTTTTCTCCTACATTTCACATAAGATGTTATGAGTATAAAATAATCTAGCAATTGACCCTCAGACAATTTCTCAGGTTCAACCAATGACATTTTGATAACATTTGGCACTTGGCGATAATACAGCCAGGTTAAGGTATTTAAGCATAAAGCTAAATAATATTGGAAATAAAAAAACCTCAAAGGAAATAAGTCTTCTAAAAATTAAGACTTGTTTCTGTTTAAATGAACACAATTAGGGTAGCTAACATAATGGCAAATATCTTTTAACAACTAAAAGTCACTACAAACTTTATTTCTGTGTTCCTTTCTGAAGCTGAAATAGCATGTTACAAAGACATTATAGTAAATATGGCCAGACAGGTAGTGAGGTATAGTCCTCTATTTTCCTTGCTTTTAAAGAAATAAAATACCTGTTACAGATCTCTTCTGTATAAAAATACTGTAAGTCTTTCTTTCTTCTTGTTTGCTGTATAGATCAAATACACAGCTTTTACGTCCATGGGTTTTCATGTTATACAGTCACTTAATATTCAAATGGCTCTAGGTTTTAGAATCACTGTGTTTTACTTGGAAGGATTTTTTACACATTTTTTTCTTTCAGAATTTACTATCTGCATTATCAGACAGTCAAGAGCACCCACCCTTTAGGATTAACAGATAGAAAACAAGTTCACTCCTATTGTTAAGGCATTTATACTCAATATTGAGTGTCTTAGTGGGTTTGAAATTTCAACCATTATGTTTCCAAAGCTCTTGCAAAGAACTCCTTTAAATTCTGATGCTCATCAGTCATTGCTTTTGCCTTCTGATGCAACTTTTCTCTTCTTTTCTCTCCTGAGCAGCATCATTTTGTACCTTACACGGAAACAGGGCTGCTCTTTGTATGAGTTTCTAGAGCTTTGATACTGCTAACAATCTTCTTTTGAGGGCCCACAACTGTCACACCAACTTTCTTCATGTCACTAGAAAAGAAGAGAAGATGTATCAGGTAAACAAACATGCTGTCTCTGTGTTTCCTAGGGCTGATGTGACCAAACAGTAATTAACTCATTTTTTTATTATATTGCTGCACTGGAGGAGCCTCCAGGTACAGCAATACTAAACACAAACCCTGGTATGAAAAATACTGAGAGCTGTTGTATGAAAACAGCAGGCAGCTGCAAAAAAGAAAAAAATAAAAGAAAACCAAGAGTCATTTTGCCTTGCTGTGCTTGCTTACCTGGAATAAAAGACAATGAAATAGTGTTCTCCAGTGGCACGAACACTGGGACTTGAGGACTGGGCCAGCTGCAATCTTGAGCCCCTTTGTCCTGTCTCCATCCCCCTTTGTCAGCCTGATGGCTGCTCCTGAGAAGTGCTGACATTTCTCTGTTATGTGCTGAGCCCTGTGAACCATCACCTTAACTCTGGTTAACTCAGTATTGAGATTAACAGGTACATGATGAAGTTTCCAGTGTTTACCCTATTTTTCCCCTCTTGTTTTCACTTCACATTCGTCCAGGATGCCCAGTCTTTTTGTTCCTTGTGTGATGCAGAAGTGGTTTAACACATGAGGAAGGCTAACATAGGCTCACAGGAAATTGGGCATTCCTTAAGGATTTCTGTGGTGTCCCCAAAGAGTAATTGTTACAAAAAGCCATTAGTAGTCTTTTTATAGTAGCAATAAAACACTAATTAATGGCACTGACATGTTTAATTGTTGGTAGGCAGCTGCTGCATACTTTTTCATAACTTGTTGAGTATCCACTTAACTCAAAAGGGAGCCAAGTCTTCCTTTCAGAGAAATTGACTGTTCTTGATGCCTTTTCAGGTGCAGAGAGAATATTTCCTTACACTTACCTTATTTCAAGAACAAGGACAGATTGCATTTGAATGTAACAAATGTGTAAATTGTAAACTTACAAGTTTAGTGTGTTTAAATATCAAAAATAGAGGCAAGAAGGAGTGAATCCCTGGATAATTACTACCTTGTAAGAGGAAAGCAGCAACATAGTGCTTGCTCTTTCACACCTGGTTTGATTTAATATGGGATGGGCAATGAAGGAAAAGATTAGCACATATGCCAGCTGCAAGGAAATCTCCATATCATATGCACAAAATGAAGAATCAACATAGAGACTCCTAAACTATGAGTGAAAGAAAGTGATGGTGTTGTCCAAGATGATGCATGGTGCTACTCTGTCAGAAAAAATGAGGAATTTCCTTGGCATCAGTGAGAAAAATCTATGGGACTGTGGGCTTCACCCTATCACCAGAGCATCTATGTTTCCTGCACATATATTACAACTACAAAAAAAATTTACTGATGCTTGTGTTTAAACTTGCACAGCACAGTCACAACCAATGATTAAGAGCTGTAGTCCATTCAAACTTACTCTGTAGAAATCTTGGCTATTGTATCACAGGAACTGTACTCCACGCCAGTGAAAATATCTTTGCACTGTCCTGTCCGAAATCCATTGAGCCAATCACCTGCTGTGCGGAAGGCAGAAATCTCAATGTTGCTTTGGTCCAGGAGAAGATTTGATGGCCTGAAACAAAAAAGATTGTGATGAAAGTTAGGGAGCAGGCAAATGCATGGATTTATTTTATGTCTAAACTGAGCACAGGCACCAGCAGGAGCTCCCAGACTAGAGATGGCTTTTCTGTTCATTTGTGGAAGTTACCTGCTGTTGAGGCCACGACAGCTACTCTCATAGGCAGCTCTGATTAGTACTGTATATTCATCTTGCTTGAGAGTGCCAGGTTTTCATGCCTACACTTAAATCACCAAAGCATTACCTATACATAAAATGCATTACTGGCTACCTTTTAACTTGATTTCTAAAGCATTAGCAAAGACAAACCTAATTTAATTATATTCATGTGATTCACCTAGTCCCAAAGGACACAAAAATGATGCACACACTAGACTCCAAGTTGACCAGGTTGGTAAAATCTGCATATGCTAAATATTCAGAGTATTGAAGCCCACTGAGAAATTCTAAACACTGCTGCTAAGTTAGAAGCACAAATAACACACGAGTGTCTTAAAAAAATTATATCAAGTAAAAATGCCAAATGTCAAGTAAATTTGTGAGACAGAGAAACTGCATAAGACTGCAGTGCACAGAGGCAGAAATGAGGAAAGTTCTTATTAAATTCACTTAGTCAAATGTAAAATGTGATTGTGACATCCAGTTTAAAACTGATGTTTACTCTATGACTGAAACTTCCACAAGGATATCATGATGAAGAAATCAGAAATAAACACACAAAACCAAAATAATAAATCAAACAAAACATACAACTATGCTTCATTTAAATAGTTTTTCAACCTGCATTACTGCATACCTGTATGCTGTTGAGAAAAATCCTTCTCAAAATAATAATTAAATGCATATTTTTTTATCAAGAGGGAATATTTTGCATCTTATCCTGCAAAACTGCTGCCGTATTGATCCAGAATTTCAGTTCTGTCAGGTGTGAATGCTCTTGTTTTCGTGGACTTGTGAGCATCCTGTAATTTCTTATTTGAAAGCATCATGTCTAAAAGTAAAATCCAGCTCTTCCCCATGAAGTCAGGCTCTACTACACTTCACTTTAGCCACCTAAAAATACCACAAATAAGACCAGTCTGGAAACGTCACCCAATTCTCAGTGAGGTTTTCAGATGTTTCTCCTCACTGAGTGGCTATTTTTGTTGAGAGGTGAACAAATTGCCTCTGAATAGCAATATGTTTACTAATTTTTTCCTACTGACATCTTACCATTCTAGTTCCTTTCTCTTTCTGATTTAATTGGTACAATAATGACCTCCTTGACCACTCAGATTTGAGACATCAGCTCTATTTCTGCCTTTCTCCCTCCACTGACAAACATATTTCCATACTGGACAACTTTGTTGCTTCCATTCAGAAATACACATACTGTGTTTTAGTAAAGCACCTTATGAGTGTCTATCTCAGGCTCAAAGCTAAGCATGTGCTTTGTTGCACCGCTATGATGCTTCTATTCATGAGCACAGCAGATGGAACTAAAGGATGTTCAAAGCAGTTGGTACTGCTACAATTTTATAATCTTGTTTCCACCCCACAATTCTTTCCCTGTGGCTCTTGTGAAACATCACCTGCACAGTTTGACTGCTTCAGCCAAATCCATCTCAAGTGTCTTTTGTTACTGGAAAGAAGTGAAATTGGGAGGTGATTAGACTAACACTGTAGTTTAAAGGCAGTGATTACAAACCGTAATGGGTAGGTAACGGTTACTGGTACTGGAGAGCTGATTTAGACTGTAAAGCAGCCGTCTTCTCCCCAAACTCAAGCTCAAGCCATCTATGAGCACTGTAAAAACCATTAAGGAGAGTCTCTAAAGGCATCAAAGAGAACACAGTGTGTAAACACAAGTGAATAAGCAGCCTAGAAAATCCAAACAAAACTTCTCAACCTGAACAAAATTAACGCATTAATTTTCAAGATCAGCAGCACTATAATTCCATACCCTTGCAGTACATCTGACTTGCACTGGAATAGCAGGATAACACCATCAGCCATACCAAGACTTTTACCTCCCACCTTTGAAGGAAAGAGGAGTATAGCTTTGCTAAACAATAACTCCCGATATTTTCTATGGACTAAATAGCACCTTTCACTTCTGATTTTTTGCCAGTTGCTACCAGTTCACTGATTTCTTTCAGACTTGGAAAATTATTTTCACGTCTTCTTCCCTTCTGGGATTGCAAACCAAAATTAAAGCACTCAGTGGAAAATCTTAGCTTCAAAACAACAAATTGACACTACACTACTGCAGATTCACCATCAATTTTCACCAGATCTCAGAGCAGCAATGTTCCTGATCATGCACTTTTGCCTGACTAACTTTGCCCTGGAGCCCAAGGGGCTGCTGCAAATGACCATGATCACTGGCACCAACTATCGACCTCACACCTCGGGAGCCGCTGCAGATGGAAAAGAAAGCAACAGAAGACACCAGAAATCTGGTCTGCCCCTGAAATGGATAAGAAGGGAAAGCACACCATGACCACTGTGAGACTGAGCTAAGGGCAGAAGATGCAGCACATTTCAGGTTACTGTTCTCATGCTAGAAAGAGATCTTAGGCACCCACATGACAGCTTTAAACAACCTCCAGTTAAAGGCTCATATTATGTAATCAGGCCCAAAATAACTTTATTCAGTAGCTGCATAGCCTCCATCACCCTGACTACTGTTTGTCCTATGAAGAATCAATGCTTTTTATTTATAGTTTTTTGGGTATAGCGTCTGGAATCCCAAGACATTTATTAAGAGTATTTATGAAGTGCTCTTAGTGATAAAGCATGGAGATTTTTTTTTATGTTCCAGACTAGTACATCTTTTCAACTTAAATGTAATAAAACAAGTCTTGACTCAAGAATCACTAATGAAAAAAAAAGTATAAACAAGTTGAAATAGAGCAGATCTCTAGGATTAGGAATTAGAGTGGCCCAAAAGAGCTTTTAGGTTTATTACTTGGATCAGTGTATCACAGGGACAAAAAATATGACCTAATTTTAATGCAAGTGACCTCAGAATAACCAGCACTGTAAAGTATCATTTTTCTCCTTGTAGGATCCCAAGAAAAAATTAGTTACTTTCCTCCTCAGAGAGGACATCTGGACAGTTTATCAATGAAAAGGAATTTGTCTCACTGTGAAGAGTCTGTGATGTCTCCTCACATGTACCAAGGGAAAGCTGGACTTTCAGTGCATCTGCACACATCGGCAGTTTTTTTCCCCCCTGACCCAGCCCCTAGACAGAAGGTCTGAACATGAAATTTATGGTCTGGGTGATGTGCGCCATGAGCTTACACTTTACTAGACAAATTAGATGGGTTGCAATCCATGCAGCTGTAAACGACGTCCTGCAGGGTTCCACCTGATCTTTTACAGCTTTTCATAAATCAGTACCTACTAGCTTCAGAAGAGAGTCATTAAAAAGAAATCATGGAAATTATGTGTTTGCTCAGGGGAAGTGAAATAGAACATTTCTCTCTGACTTTTCTTCTCCTCCCCCATGATTTCTTTTTTTTTTAACCCTCTTTATTTTGGTACTTTGACCAACTATGTTACACCCCATTGTGCTATCTTTCAGCCATCCTGGAAAGACTCTCCCATTCATTTTGTTCATCCTGCCCTCCCTGACTGTATGTATCTATTTATGGAGTTACAGCTACTGACATGCGGTGCCCTGAAAAAAACCAGCAAGGCTCAAGTTAGAAAGACAAATTTAACAGCTAGATGCCAGTTACAAAATGCCCCATTGCCGAAAGCTTTCTCTGTATGTGCTCATTACATTAACCTTGGAGTCATGTGCAGTAGCAGGAAGAAAGATAGTTTGTTATCAATAGCACAGACTTTTGTCACAACACGGAAAATTTTCTGTCCCCATGATGAAGAGCACAGAAAATATTATTAGAACCCTTCCCAATGGGACATGGAAATCTTGGTCTTTGGTCAGCTGCTGCCTAGTGAGAAAGGCATACACTAAGTTGTAAAATAAAGGAACTGAAACAACTAAAAGGAACACGTTGTGCCACCTTTTCTACATGAAGTTTGGAATTCGGAAAAAAGAAATGTTGTGCACAGATGACCCTTCATACTGCAGTAGCCTCTCTCTTTCTATCACCTCCTTCAAACACCACAACTAACGATCAGTTTTTAAAAAAAACATAATGTCATTTCCTGTGGCAAATTTTAGGTAATTTTCAGTTGATTTTGTAAAGGGAAATTGCTGCCTAGGAAGCAGCCAGGCCCAGTCTGAACACATGTCCTTTGTGCTTCGTGATCATGGCAAGCTGAAGCCTCTCTAGATGTCACTCTGGACTTGTTTTCTAATTCCATGCTGTCTGTTGGCAAAAAACTTACCACACACTCCACTAGGACAATGAACAAAAATTTTCGATTGCCTCATAGGTCAGTCCTCCAGTCTTCCCTACTCTTTTAGCTGTCCCTCAGAACATGCTTTTCAAGGGGCTGATATCTTTTCAGCAACCTGGTGGTGTAAAAAACCTTACAGAATCATAGACTAGTTTGGGTTGGAAGGGACCTTAAAGATCATCTAGTTCCAACCCCCCTGCCATAGGCAGGGACACGTCCCACTAGGTCAGACTGCTCAGTGCCTTGTCCAGCCTGGCCTTAAACACCTCCAGAGAGGGGGCATCCACAACCTCTCTGGGCAACCTGTTTCAGTGTTTCACCAATGCCCAGGTGTATCAGTGATCAATTTATTTCCTCTCCCCATCAAATTCAATGAAGGCAAAAAATATCAGCAGATTGCTGAAATGTTTACTTTTTCTCATAAAACCATTGATGCTGTACTTTTAAGCCACAGAAATAACATCACAAGGTCATTTCCTGGGATTCGTAGCTGGCCCAGAAACAGACCCTCAACGACAACCAGCTATTATTATTAGAACAGTCTATAGGCTCTTTAAAAGAGGGAGAGAAAAATGCCTCAGATAGCTTTGAAAACGCTTTTCTGGGTCTTTGCATCTAGTATTTGCTGTGTACAACTTGCCTTTACATCTCACATTTGGCTGCACTATGAATTTCTACAGACTTCTGCCACAGCACTCAGGGCATCAGGCAAGCAGCTCCGTGCAGTTTCCATTTCCCAGCACAGAATTACAATGGATGCTAATGAGGACTTCACATTGTAAACCCAGCACTTTGAGCTGACAACAGCAGAACAAATTCCCTCAGAATCACAGTAAACAGCAAACGCTCACAATAAGGCCACCTGCTGCTCTGGCTACATTGCTATTTAAATTATACAGTAACCGACTTGGTCTGCTGTGAATTCATGTCTAAGTTTCACCAGCAGAGTCAAATTAGAGGTTCAAAAGTGCAAATAGATGCCTTACTGTCTCTGTTAGCAGTGAGCCCCAGCAACTTTTAACTTTGAAGCAACAAGGGCTGCTTCATGTCTGCCTCAGGCCCGGTATTAATGACTATTGGAAAAAGTCAGGTGAAAATAGGCTTCTTTGTCTCTAACATGCAAACTAACTTAAGTCACTTAAAATCTCCTAAGTCCAGCTTCTGGATTCCCAGTGCAACCCAAACTATAATTAGACAGACACCAAGGCGTACTGTTTACTGTAATCTTGTACTTTCTGTCTACAGTTAAGTTTTCCCCCCCTCCATAAATT
Organism: Turnix velox; assembly: GCA_013400935.1. Classification (NCBI taxonomy): domain Eukaryota; kingdom Metazoa; phylum Chordata; class Aves; order Charadriiformes; family Turnicidae; genus Turnix; species Turnix velox. The sequence goes on along the minus strand of VZTY01023691.1, from coordinate 1,490,245 downwards.
CACTATTTTATGTGTAACAGACTACAGAAAGAGAGCTAGCATTGCAGGCTTACATTACTTGAATTCTTTCAGAGCAAACAGTCCATTTTAGGACACAGATTACATTGTTGCTGGTTTCTGAATGAGGCTAAAAATTTACATGTAAGCCTGTGTTACACAGCATTTGGCCAGACCCTGTTGTTACTGCCTGGAGAATCACAAAGTGTAAGGACTCTCTGAAATGTTCAAAGATCCCATAAAGCTATTTCCTTCAGTCCTCCAGTCTGAAAGTTCCTACCAGGGCGAAACACTGTGGTAGGTCACTAATATATGTCAACCATCTCAAACCCCCTGACCTGAATGAAAAAAAAGGAAACTTTTCAACAAAACTTTCAGCTGACATAAGCAGTCTATTTGTTGCAAATACTACCGTAAAAGCAGATCTTGATTTATGCTGCATAATAGAGGAGTCTGAATATTTCACTTGACCTTTTCATTTTTCCTACTGAGTTTAATTTTCCTAAATATCCTACAAAGCGAGCACACTAGAGGTTCTACTGAATAATCAGAGTTTAAGTGGTAAAAAGCTTTGTAAGAAGCAGACTTCACATTTTAGATTGCAAATGATGTCTCTGGACATTCAAGAACAAATATTACACTTGGTACCACTGAGTGTGCCACAATGACAGCTAGCATAGCACACATTTAGCAGCAAACACTTGCAATCAACTACTTTCAAGTAACAGGTAGGCCTGTGAATAATTCCAACAACATATCAAATCCAAGAAAATCAGGACTGGCTTGTAAAAAGCTTGCTAAGACACGAAAGAATGTATGAGGAATTATTCATACACAATTTTGAACACTTTTGCACTTTTACCAAGAAGACAAAATGACTGGACCCCCTAAATTTCTTTGACTATGTTAAAAGAATTTCAGCTATGCTTCTTCTGAAAATGTCTGCCTTTTTTTTTAGTCTTAGCTACAACAAAGTAGTAGAGCTTGAATTTTAAATGGATAAGATTTAAAACATAAAAGAGATCTGAAACTGACTCTACCTCCAATGCCAGAAGTAGTGTTATTTTTTCAAAACAGTTACATGGTGTCACAAATTAATGAAAAATGATACATTTTTGTACATGAAAGAAAAATTAATATAACCATTCATAGAGTTATTTTTTTAAATGTTGTTGTTTGGGGTTTTTTTTATTCTCATTGACTGGCATTCTGCTTCCTCATCACAGATCTGAAACTTGAAAATTAATGGAAGATATGAAATTTGTATAGTAGAATGAGATACATAATCAGGCATCTGAGAGGAGTTTCAAAGAAGCAATTACACATTTTGTAACTTTCAGTTCCAGTTCTCTTAAGAGATTTTATCCATTTTCCTTAACTGTCATACACAAACACCAAACTCCATATTCATTATTGTAAATCAAGAATAATGATTGAGCTTAATGAGGTAGCTCATTCTAGAAAAAAGGAAATCTGGGGTAAAATTTTATGTTTTATGCACAGTTAACATACATAAAGGTCTTAATTTTCAAATTAGCAGAAATATAATTTTAAATGCCTCTATTTTGGCATTATTTTTTTAAAAATCTGGTTTGTCTTCCCTTTAGTGAATCAGCTTTTCACTTTGTCTGCCTATTCAGAAATCCTACATTTTGTAACATGTAACACAAGGACTTCCTGGAAAGCCAATTGGCTGGCACATGCTACAAGCAGTGCTTGGAGAGCAGAGAAAGGACTCTACAAAATGCAGGAGAATGAGCCTTGCCTCTTATCTTTATTCATAAAATCAAATGTCTTTACTGAAGCCTGCTCTCCTTGCTGGAAGTGCTCTGTCTTTTCCATGTAATTCTTACTGAGGGTAGCTCCATGCCAGAATAAACAGATGCTGAGTACTATTAACAACTGCTGGTTAACCTGTAACATCTTCATCTTCAAAGATTTTGGGTAAACTTGCTAATTATTCGTCCTGTGAGGAAGGTAATTTAAATTTTCAGAGAGATAGAGAAGTTAGCTAAACAAAGAATAATTTTAAAAGCCCATTAAGGCATCTGCTTTTGAAATGGATAATGTTTTGACATTTTCTAAAATAAAATGAAGACCAACAGATTTTGCAAAACATTTGCCAGCTGCATTTCCAAACTAAAAACTATTTCACAAATGTGTTTTAAACCACACTGCCCACCCTTTATTAATAAGCAGATAAAAATTACAAGGCAATTTTACACAACTCCTCGTAAGAATTAAGATGTGATAATGACATTCCAAATTAGCTGCTTGGGCTAGTAACAGAATCATGTATGAACTGGGAATAAAGATACTGAGTGATACATTTAAATCTCCTTTCTCTGAGATACTCCTCTCAATTCACAATGCAAAGTAAGTAGCATTTTCAAGAAAGACACAGGGAAACTAACAAAATTTTCATCTGTTCACTTTTTAACAAGGAAGACTGTCAGATGTATATTTTATGCATTCAATATATAAGAAAAATTCTTTCAACAGTTGTGCATAAATATAGCTTTTGATACTGCTAGAAAAATCTCAAAACAAATGGTTAAAGACCACTTAATAAAGAAGTACCTTGCAATCTCAGGCAGTTTTCTCCCTTTGTTTGCTATGTAATTCCTTACTCCTCTCCTAAATGTGTGTTCGCAGTATAAAGGAACAACAACAGCAATACATGACACTGAATTTCACTTTACTGAAAGGCTTTACAGAAACAAAAGCAAATAAAGAAGCACATTGTGGATACCTTATCACTTTCAAAATCAAACACAGACCTGGCAGAAATTCAGAACTTCTAGAAATCATATGTTGGAATTAGGAACATTTGAAATATGACTTTTTACATACCTTTTCTTGGCAGAGCCTGTGTATTAACTCAGCTATTCCTTTTTATAGTGGATTCATGGAGACTTTAGCACTTGTCTTTAGTCACATCTACATCACAGATGTGAACACACTCAGCAGCTACAGGAAAGCTCCCATAATAACTTCATTGCCTGATTCCCATATCCTGATGCTTACACTTCCAGGTCACACTATCCTTAATTTACTTTGGGATACATAAGTGCCTTAAATATATTTATAATCATACACTTAAATATCATAGAATCATACATTTAAATATCATAGAATCATAGAATCAACTGCATGATTGATTTGTGCAACATTTTGTGTACCAAATTCTGTTCCTACAGCCCTATACCGAGCTAGATAACTCCAGGCAGCGTAAAAGACATAAAGTCCGTAATCATTACCGGACTTGTTAGCAAGAGCTCATTGTGACTACTTGAATAAAAATTTCCTTTTGACAGGTAATAAAGAAATCAGTCATACTCTGTACTTTACAAGGAACATTAAAAGAATTTTCATGTGAATTCAAGATGAAGCAAAACACTAGGAAAGGTATTACAAAACATTTGGTGTGCTGAGGACACAAAAACCTTTTGTCTATGTATGGTTCACAAGCACAGAGAAGGGTCTGTGAGAAGATGATCAATAAGGATAAAAACACCCCCCTCAGGTCTCAAGACATTATCAGATGGCATGGAGTTGCCAGAAGGGATAGAAAAATGAAAAGGAAATACAGAATTGAAGGCTTTGACTACTCTGCTCCTATGAGGCATTAGTGTAAACCATGCCTAAGCCATGGCCTGGAATCACACATACAGTCAAGCACATCCTTCAGCTGCAGTCAGTTAACAATACCAGAGATGTAACAGTAAAATTTCCTATGCACCTCCAGCAATGTGCTTTTAAACAGGGTACAACAATTTTAAACAGCTCTAAGATTTGTATGAAGAGACATGCTTTGCATCTGCATCAGGTTAAACATTTTTCCTGACCAAGTATATTCTGAACACCTATGAGCATATGGCAGGCATAAAGCTTCAGCGTTCTTCCAGTAGCACCAGAGGCATTGGTAAAAGAGAACTGGGACCTCTATAATATAGATTAATTGCTTATTATGGGTATGGGGAGAGGTGCTGTGGGAGTACTGCCGCCTCAAATAACAACAGAGAGCAGGCATTTGAGATGAGGTAACCCCCGCCCAGGCCCCAGGGCTGGTTTGCAAAATGCTTTACCTAGCTACTAGACAGTACAAGATGCCAGGAGGTATCCTTCTCCAGGAGCTGCCCTGACTCACCACCCTTTCATATCAGTTACGTATTTCTGCACATAATGCTATAGCAAGACTCAAATGTATTTTAAGCCTGGCTTCTCATTTTTCTCTGTCATTCTGTGAGAAGGAGATGCTGGCTGGACCTCCAATGTTAAGTCCCCAGTCAGGAGCATTACCAGATGCAGAAGGAGGGCATGCTACCTGCCAAAACAGTCTCTCTGCAGGACATGAAGATGGTCTGGAGCTGGCTGCATCTTCTCAGGCAGGTCTGAGGTTCAAGATTCATTAGTTACATGGAGATGATTAGGGACTTGTAGGTTTGCATAGGATTGCCCAGCATCCCTCATGTTGTCTTACCTAATTCCTGGCTATACTCAAGTTTCAGGATAGCATGGGTTGGGCTGCAAACACCAACAGGGAAGAGTGAGATGGAGAGATTATGGCTCATACATTCCCCACATTGCAACAAATCTCTTCCCAGAGGAGAAAGGATCGGGCTCACCCATGATTCTGTGCCCACCACCTGGACTCCATAGCTTCCTTTGTCACCGAGGAGAGAGAAGCTGCAGAGTGGGAGAACTACTGTACTCCTTGGGAATGCAAAGGGTGCAAGGACATAGCAGTGTAAAGGTAATTGGGAAGGAGGGAATAAAATCACCTTTGACATTTTCCTTTTCAGAGACATGCTCCATATCAAAGCCAATGCAGTAGCCTGCCATCAGGAACATTTTACTGAGCTGTGAGAAGTCTCCTATCATCTCAGCAGCCTCCTTCCTTCTCCATGCTGTGCCATGAACATCATCAAACTGATGTGCAGCCTCTGCTGCTGGTGCCAGTAAAGCATATAATGAAAAGGAAGCAAAGAGAGCAAGAGAGAGGTTGGAGGGGGACATACTGCACTGTGGTGCTCCTGAGCAGAACCCAGCAGGTGCAAGCAGTAACTGAACTGAATGTGGTCACATAAGAGGATATCAGCTGTTAGTGGCTATGAACAGGTAAACTGGAAATGATGGTTCAACACTGTTTATAGCTTTGCTGTGTTTTTTTATCCCTAACTAGAAAGACAGTAAAGAGGCAAAATATGCAGCACTTGTTTCTACAATCAAATCTCCAGTCCAAAACATGAATGTTCTGATTCCCAGTTCCCCTTATTCAACAGACTGCTGCAGTATTTCCCTACAAAATAATTATTTGCCAAACAGAGGTGGCAAGACATTTAAAAGTAATGTGCTTGACTGAGAAAACAGTGTTTAAACAGTTTGGGTGGGGTTTTTTTAAAAAAAATTGTGTCTGTTTTTTATTGCAGGTTATTTTGAATGCAGAAATAATTGCTTTGGTAAGCATGTGGATTTACTATGTATTAAATGCCCACCAATTAAATTATTGAAACATAAATTACTATTCAAGCAGTCATAGATACTTTTTAAAAACACCCATTAGTATGGCTGTCTTCCTTCACTCATCACTGCTTTCCTTCTTATGTCTCTGGAGTGGCAGTAAGAGGTAATTAGAATGGCCAGCCTCTAGCTTAACATTCAACAGAATGCCAGAAGTCAGGAAAAAAGAAACAAGGTCTGTGTCACCTGTGGTATCAATATAGTTCTTCCCGCTCCCTTTGTTCCATTTCCCTTCTGTCCCTTCCTATTCACCTGCGACAGTGAGAAGCATGCAGCATTACAAGGGTTGAGTGGAATGTCTTGCTCTGGTGCTTTTTGAGGCCTTATGTCAGACTCTGGTACCTGAAAGACTCTTCAAGACCTGATCTGAAGCAGCAGATTGTGTTTCTCTCTGACTCTGACTGCTCTGCTGACAGAGAATAGTATCCATGCTAAAAGTATTTTTACATTTTTACACTTTGGGAAGACTATGAGTATGACACTTAATTACTACTTAGCCAAATCTCTTGTTCACCATTTCCTCATTATGCCTGTAAGTGTCAACACACTCCTCAGCTGCTCTTTCTTGGTGAGCTAATTTGTATCTGATTATAGTGATGTTTCCAGAGTGTGTTGAATAACCAAGATTATAAATGAATGTTTTAATATAGTTAGGAATATTTTACAGGTTTGAAGTTAATTCCCTGTTAAGGCATTGATCTAACAGAACATAACTGCATTTTTAAGCCTGTGAGCTCTACTGAAAGGGTCTTTGTAAATTTAAGGTGAGGATAAGGGTGTAGAATATGAGTTTGGACCCAATTCAGAATGATACTTAGGAACACAGCTAGCTTCAGCCTATGTAACATTTCAGAACTTAAAACACCACATAAGTCAGAAGTAGGATCACATGATGGCCCTATCTGCCAACTCTGCCTTTTTCCCAGAACTGTGCTCAGTCTTATAATGAGTTTCACAACTTTAGTGTAACAGCTTTTAACAGCTTCAATAGTAGCAAATAATTAATAAAAACAACAACAATAATCAACAGCATCTTCCTCAATATAACAATCACCACAATAATATTAAATCCATCTTAGCCAAGAAGCTTTCAAGACTACAAACAGCTATGGTTAAAAGTTGAGGAAAAGGGTGAATAACATAAACAAATGCTAATTTTGTAAGATGAAGAAATCAAAGACATTTATTTATACACAGTGTAAGATCTAATATGTCACCTTGCCGCCGCATTGGTGATTATTTTCAGACTGCTGGGATTACGGATCAGCTTATCCAGGATGCTGACAATCTGCTCAAACTTGGGTCTGTTGTTCCTGTCTTTCTGCCAACAGTCCAGCATCAGCTGATACAAGGCAGCTGGGCAGTCCATAGGAGGTGGCAAGCGGTATCCTTCATCAACAGCCTTAATCACCTGCACAAGGAGAAAAGTTTTTTGAAACCTTCAAGGCACTTAATTTGTTTTTATCAGTCCTGTGAACCGCAATAGCGTGGACATTCCTGTGTTTAAACAAATGTGTTTATTCACTAATTGTCTTGTCGTGCAATGCCTCTAGTTTATCTACAAAGTAAACCAGGTAATAAATTAGGCATGCAGAGAAGGGAGTTAAGATACAGTGTGTGACTTTGAGGAAGGTGAAAGTCTAAAAAGGATCTCCAAAACTCACACCTGATTGAACTAAAACCATAAACAAAAGCTACAGTTAGTAAGATGCATACTTAATTATGCCAAACTTCAACAGGCCTTCAATCTCTCTTGACTGAGCACCCTGAGCAACACACACTTTCCACACTTCCCACTGGATTTCACAGAAAGCCAGCCTATCCTCTCATGGGACTTCCTGAACTGACAGATAGAAGGTCTTGAGGACATTCTCACAGGGCCAAGAAATATTTTTAAAGCACATCACAAGGGCAACTGCACATTCCTACTAGGCAGTGCAGGCCATATTCTTTTCATATTTGTCTAGATTGACAAAATTTGTCTAGATTGATTAAAAAAATAGCTTAGAATTATCACTGTTATGAAGCTTTTTAATAAAACCTTTTCACTACAACATGAATAACATTTTGATCAGTCCTACACTATTGCATTGTGAAAGCAGAAGGAAAGTTCATGACTAATTTATACAAATATGTAATTTTTTGCATAAGCCAGGGCTTTATAAGTACTAATTTGAAAGGAAGTTTTCTTTTTTGGCTTAACGCAGAGTAGCATTGAGTCTGCCTGACTTCATCTATGTCACTAACTTTCTTAAATTTCACTAAATTTCTTAAATTTAGTACTAGTAACAATAGATATGAATCACTGGAAAATGTTTTCTGTTAGTGACCATGCTTCAAAAAATCTGGTTTTTATGTAACTTCTGTGGAACAAATCTAGGATTAATTAGACAATAGAAAAAGAATACAAACTAGATATAATAAAAATTTTATTTGTGGAAATGTTATGCTCAGAAAAATACTGGAAGACATCCACTAATTATTTGGATTGGATAATTTGGATAATTTACTAATGTTGCAAAGAAGCCAATATTGAAAGTCTTCTAATCAGATCAAACTACTTTCCTATTTAGTCTACTGATTACTTAGAGAAGTATTTTCAGAAGTATTTCATCAAACCCTTAGTAAAATGCTCTGCTTCTTTTGTACACAAGCTCAGAGAGCTTACTCTGTGTATTTGATATTTACAGAAAACGACAGCAGAATATTATACATGTGGAACCAAAGGGGATTAACAGAAGTTTAACAGCGTTTTCTAACAATAAGCTAAAGAATGTAAAAGGCAATGACCTCATTGCAATGGAATTGTTTGAATCATCCTACAGAAAACCACCAGCATGATAAAATTCTCTAATACATTCCTTCAAAGGCCCAAAACATCCTGCTATAAAGATGTTGGCTTTTTATTAAGTTTATTAGAACTTTTACTTGACAAGGGAGATATGGAGATTTTGATTTTTACATCTTATTTGATGTCAATGTCAAAAACTCAGAGCCACCTGGTTTCATTATGCTTCGCTTCCTCTCACAGCTTGATCTTTTATTTGAGAACATAACTCAGACAACAATATACTCACATCTTGGTTGGACATCTCCCAGTATGGTCTTTCTCCATAAGACATCACCTCCCAGAGAACAATCCCATAGCTCCATGCGTCACTGGCTGATGTGAACTTACGATATGCAATGGCTTCTGGTGAGGTCCATCGGATAGGGATCTTGCCCCCCTAGGACAGTAACAAAGTAAACCAGTCTATTTGACAGTAATACAATGAATGGAGTTTTGCACAAGTAATTCTTTTATCTCAGAGATTCTCAGTTATCCTTACACAGGTGTAAAAAAAAAGTGTAAGCTGGAAAATGCTACTGCCATTTGTCATGAAAACATCCTGTGTATCATACAGAGTAAAATACATAACAGTGAAAAAACATATTGAAACTGCATATTATGGTATACATGCTGTATGAACACACAAATATTTATACAGTGCAATATGCAAAGGTAATAGTTTTCAGTTATAAAAATGTTTGGAAACTTTCAGGATAGTTACCATATAGACAACTTACAATACAGTGTTCAGGACATAAGTTAGTCTTCACGCTAGATCCCTTTGTAGAAGAGGACTGGATTTACCTATTTGTAAGGTATTTCAAATTAATTCCCTCTTGATGTGGAATCTGCATAATTTCACCATGTTTTCACCCATGTTTTCTAGGACATTAAAGGAAAATGAGGGACCATGATGCTACTGTTTCATAAGTGCCAAGCTTCCAATTGCACAAGGCAGTGACACAAATTTCTCATTTCAGAGCTGTCAAAGTTAGTCACAGAAAGACAGATTTAGACAGGGTCGCTTGTGCAGAGGAGAGAGTGTGAAAATGTAACCTCAGGAAGCAGTCTTAAATATTTTTTACCTTCACAAGAGGAGAAAGCCATCATTAAATTACATAACCTTGATAAGTATTAAAGCTACCTTTACAATTAATACTGCAATTAGGAGAATATCTCTTTCTGATTATGGTCGCCACTTGGGGTCACAGGCCAAAACAGTAAAACATACATGAGCAGACTGAGGCTGAGTTTTTGCAAGATGAAACTGATAGGAAAGAGACAATTTCCAATGGTGCTGGCTTTGACAGGTTTTCAAGACTCTGATTTGTGAATCATATATGAGAAAACCAAGTTCTAAAAAACATAAGTGCTAAACTTGCTAATTAAGGTAGCTATGAAATAAAAATATTAGAATATTGAAAACTGCAAGAGTTTAAAGTTTTTTCCAGTGTCAGGGATGCCCAAGATATACAGGAACAGTCTCTGAAGATTTCACACTAGAAAAGTTACTTGAAGTACCTCAGCCAGCACCATTATACTAGTCATATACCCATTGCTGTAATAACCTGTGTGGGAAGGGAATGCTCTTATTTCCACTGAATAATCAGCAACAAATAAAACATAAGGATAATCATGCTTTGCCTACACTTCATAAAGTGTACCTGCACTGAAGGTAGTCATACCCTCATACACTCATTAGCTTTAGATTAGCTAACTTAATTAACAACAGAAATGTGGATATTAGAAACATTAATAAAGTCTAAATACATTGGAGCCTAAGTATCTGCAGTTTCATGGCCAATACTGGACAAACTAGATTAAATACAAGCAACACAGATAGGATTGATTGACTAAATATGTTTTAGAGGCTTGTCCAAGTTCAAAGAAGGAATCTATCCTGGCTAATAGTTTTAAAGGATGCCATCCTGCTTAGCAGACTGCTTACCTTAACCAAAAGATAAAACTTCATTTCACACAAAACTCTGAGAACTAGTAAATTTCCATATTACTTGAGGGATAACAAATAAGACATAAAAAATAAATATTAGAAGCCAGAACGGAGGGTCTGATGTCTGTCTCTGTCAAACGTGGAAATCTATACAATATTCTTTAATCATAAAAAGTGCAATGCATTTCCTATCCATCAGATGTTTATTCACAATTCCAAGGGCTGATCCATGAAAGTACTGAGAAAGTTATTATTTTTCCCATTCTCTATTGAGAAGCAGTAGTATATCCACATTACAAATGTCCAGAAACCCTAAGTGAGCCCAAGGCACAGCCAAGAAACATGGAAAACTCTCCTGTGTCCTGGTGTTTTCGCAACAAATCCACTTAAACTCTTAAATGTGGGGATGATATAGAAATTGATCCCACTCTTTCAATCTTTCTTCTACAGATAGTGAACTTTGATTTCTATTATAGAATGTCAGTGCTGGGAGAAAGCCATACCTTGAACTTACACAAACAAAACCCGACTGACATGAACAGAGAGAGCTTCCAAACCAAGCCTCTCCTGTTCATCCCACAGGCTCAAGGGGCTGCTGGAGCCCAGGCATGAGGGACCACCACCATGACTCAATGAAACACAATTCTTTTAGCATTGTTTGTTCTAGTGAAAGATGAAGGTACATCAGCCCCAGATTTCATTGAAAAGTCTCAACTATAGCTCTATACAAGTCTACAGATATGTTGTATTATCATAAAGAAAAGTAAAAAAAATAGCGTGCAGCTAAAAAAGAAATCAACTGCCAATGAGTGTCAAATCATAACTTTGCTATTCTGCTCCTTAATTTCTCAAAAAAATGTGGGACATTGTTAACTCGCTTGTTAAAAAATTAAGAGCAAGAACATCAAAAAAGCACTGTCAAAAACTTTTTAGAGAAATAAGCACTTTAACACAAAACCATTTACCCCTGAAGGATTATGCAACATTCACATTTTAGCAGATGTCCAAATATCAATATATGCAGAAAATCTGTGGAGTCATATCAAACTAAATGCATGGTTTTCTATGACTACTACCTTTGAAAATTATAAGGCTTTCAGTAACTCTGATAGTCTGTTCTGAATTTAAAAAAACAATGATCATTCAGCATTAGAAAATCCCTTTTTCACTTTAACCAGTTTTGAGAAATACAGATCTCATTTTAATATATAACACCTCTTCAAGTTTCTGCTTTGCCAGAAATTAGGATACTCCTTGCAGCATCTTTTGTCAAGGACAAGGATATCTTACATAATTAAAACAAATACTTTCTTCTACACCACTGAGTTGTATCTGGGAAAGCTAAGTTCCCACACTTGCTTCTTTACTTGTCTTCTGGTTTTCACTTCTTCTCAGATATTTAAAATGATATCTGCTCTGTAAACTTCTATGACGAAAATGCTAATCAATCCTACCCGTTTGGACAAACCTACAGCTAGTGCAGGCAGCAGTAGCTATTAGTAATACATACATTGATCATTTTATGAAGAAAAATATGGGGTTTACATATTTTTGTCATGGTTTCCCCTTAAAAGCATGTTTGCCAGAAGCCTGCTTTTGAGCTGCTTGATTTTGAGCAGAAAGAAAGCATTACTATTCGAAATTTAAGAAGTTTGTTATTGCAGCTCAAAATCCCAGGCAATCTCAGTCAGAGAACCCCTCTTGGGGTTTGAAATTAGTGAGCCAGCAGTAACTAAAGGTTTTATCTGCTCTAGATGGAGCTGCTATTCCTACAGTATCTTGTTGCTCAGCATAATTCATCTAAAGTCGATGAAGTCCTCAATTTATTTCTAGTGCGTCTGGCACTCCAGCACAAGGCAGCTGTTTCCAGGCCTTCAAAACCCATTCCAATATTCTGATTTATAATCTGTTACAGGGTGACTGCCACGGGCTTCTGAACCACAGGCTTGGGGAAAGAAGAATCAAGAAAAATGGATTCTAACAAAATTATCAGAAGAACCTTGCAGGAAAACCAGAAGGTAAAAGCCTGACAATTCATTACTTGACTTAGGCTAGTTCAAGAGATATCTTACTGGTATAGAGCAAGAGGGTTTCACATAAGTGAGATGAATCTGACTTACCCTCTCAAGAACCTGAAAATTACCTCATGTTACTTGTTCAGTAATGAGCATTTTACTTTGACATTATCTCCCTCTTGAGTGATAAATGATAACAGAGCACTGCTTCTCTCCTCATGTTTATCAGGAAAGAGAATTTGTGTTGTTTTTTTTTTCTTTACTTATCACACCCTTCAATACATTCAGGTCATATTACCATGTTTTCGCATATAAAATGAATGAAAAATTTCTGTCAAGGACCAATATCAATAACTTGCGCATTAACAGAATGGATCTGCATGTCACATTCCTGAATCACAGACTGGAGCATCATCCTGTCATGACCTTCCTTGCTCTAGCTCCCCAGGGGCACAGGCTACCAGAACACTTGCTATCAAAACCTAGTATTTTTTGAAATGGTGTACATTTAATGAGAAGTTATCTAGGTAAATATAATAACTAAATAGTGTTTTAAATTGAAATGCCAAGAACACTAGTGATGTATCCAACTATGCATTTAATAGTCGAAGTTCGCCTACTGATTACCCAAATATTAGGCCTTTGAGAGACATAATTATAGACCCTCTACAAGTGCAGTGGTTTAAATTTACTTCCACATCACACTGTGTCATTAGTCCACCTACTTGTCATGCAGATATATAAAAATAATAAGAATAAAAAGGATATCTTTGACAATGACAATTTTAATACAATCTTGGCCTTTCAATTAAAAGTGAATAGGCACAGAGAACATAGATAATTACAGTACATCCCCTCAGGCACAAAGGCTCAGTGAAAAAAAAATTAAAAAAAAATCCAAACAGTCAGTCTAATTCACATGCTGGCTTCTGCTGCTGTAAGCAGGTAGACCACAGGCTGCCAAAGGCCTTTTGTGGTACCAAGTCAGTGACAATAATTCAAGAGGCAAAAAACGAATCTATCAGGGAGCTAAGTTTTTTTACAGATCTTGATGCTCTGTATTTCACACATGCACCTGTGATCTATGCACTGCCCTTCAGAGCTCTTGTACAATAGCATGACTGTTGCAGATTATATATTGATATATAAAGGGGTACATACATTATTGATACATAAAAGGATAGATGTTCATATCCTTTATGTAAAACTTCAGAAACAGCTTCTAAGAACAGAAAACCATGAAATTTCACCCAGTCAGTAGTGTGTACTGAAAGCCTGAGGAGCTGACTGGGCTTACTAAGGGTAGACCACACCTGAACTGGTATTGCGAATCAAAGCAATGGAATGGTTCTCAGGCTCTGGCATTTACAAAAGGAAAACAGGGGTAGAAAAGGAGGCTAAACAGATATAGCTTTTTACTTTGCAGGTAATTGTATAAATTTATCTAGCACCACTGGTATTAAATGGAGAATTGAGAGTGGAAAAAGTTGGAGCGGAAACAAAATTATCTATCCATTAATACAATATGCACTTCTCACGGAGTATTTGATATTGTGGTTATAAATTTAATTTTTTATTCTTTTTGTCTTTTCAAAGATTTTACTGAGTAATAGTTGTCATCCTTTAGTGGTAAAGGCATTAAGCTGTATGGGATGATGACACTACTTCAAAAATTGGCACTGTTTTAATTTTGGTTTTGCCATATAATTAGTGCTCATGAAATGTACTAAAAGCCCAGGAAATGGTATTGTATTTTGTGATATGACTAAACAGCTTCCTTCCAAAGGACTGGAGCTCTATTTCACACTCATGGCTCACAGTTGTTCAAGCCGGGGATCAAACACTACCTAAGCATGTACACGAGATCCACTTCAAAGGAAACTTGAGCAAAAGGATGAATACCCTTATCCTTCTCTGAGAGTCAAGAAAGGGCATGGTTCTATTCAACAGCTACTTATTAAGAAAATGAAATTTGTCCTAGTTTGTATTTGAAAGTTTTAATTATCTTAGCGTCTTCCTGCAGCAGTTTGCATATAGACCAAGAATGCCAGATGGATTCCACTGAACACAGATGATTACACCTTACAAAATAGTTTCTTTCTATCTGATTTCACAATCTAAATGTAAATAGGTAAGGGGGCTTAGAAAACAGGTGGCAGAAGGAGAAAAAGAAAAATCAATACTGCATTAGGCCATAGGAAATTCACATGTATCACTGGTCAGAAACACTGACAACCTGTGAGCTGTGGCTTGTCCTCGCTCACCTGTGAATGCAAGGCACTGACATTTGCTTTATCTTCAGGAGAAGCACTCTCCACTGATAAAGTTGGATGCTACACAGTTTGATGCATCTAAATTAAGTAGGACTCAAAGCTTTCTTCAGCTATTTATGTGAAAATCCAAAATTCCATTACTAAAATCCAGATTAGTTTGCATGTCCAGATAAATTCTGGAATAAGAGGACTGAACTTTGAAGCTTGGCAAAGGTACATTTCCCAGCAGAGGAACAGAAGCCAACCAGTTCTCAAGGCTGTATTGGGAGTGGAAGCTGACATAGAGACTTTATCCTTATGGAGATACTAACAGAAGGGGCATAAGAAATGTGAGATAGATATGCTGGGGATCAGGATCCCTTCTTGGGTATTGCATTTAGGGAAAATGTAGTCAAGTTGAAGAGAATCTAAAGGAGACTAATATGAAGAGAAATTCTGGAAAAATTTCTTAGGAAATAAAAGAATGAAGAGATGAGTGCTAATCTCCATGCACATAAGTAGCCACTTTAAAGTTGTGATCAATCACCAGCCTACGCACAGGTCACAGATCACCAACCACAGGACAGTGGCAAGACACAGAGTAAATGCCTTAGCTTGCAAGTGTACATCCGGGGGGGGGTGGGGTGGTTAAATGTGAGACTAGATAAATACTATATCTGAAACTGTTTCCTTCAGAGACGCTAACACGCATTTACCTTCTGAGGAATTTTTAAGAAAAGGGCAGGCAAACATATCTGACAAAGCAATACACCTCTGTCTGAATTATGGACAACGTTTTCTTAGGGAACTCTTGCATTATACCAATACATACTTATGAATACTCCCCCTATACTGAGCATGAAAACTGCTTTCTCCTACTAATGTCTCTTTACACTAACCATGAGAGATCTCTGTGGACAGATTTCTAACATGGTGTATATTGCATATTTCTAACAGCATGTCAAAGCTTATCAGAGGTTAATGAAAGCACTGAAAGGTCAAATAAAGAATTGTGTCTTTATGCCTGGTAAGTTATGCAGGCATGATTGATAAATATGTATCTATAAATGTATGTGTATATAATGTATATATAATGCATAAGAAAACAGCTAGGATTTCTTTACTCATTTGTCACGTTACTTTATTTTAATCATGAAGGAGGTAGCACGCAAACTACCATGGTAATTGATTGCTCCTGTCAGGGGCCACAAATGAAGTAAGCCCTAGAAAGCCCACATTAAGATTTTGCTGCTACATTCTACTCTCATCTGGTTTGTACAGTGAAAAGGAGGCAATTATTAAGCATCTCTGAAAATTACACTTGACTAAGACACTGGAGATTAATGCCAGTTACATTAGGATTAAAGTGAACAACGAGACATCCCAGCATAATATCTACACACATAAAGCTAAATGTATTAAGTTTTTCACAACAAAAACCAGAAGGGTTATTCAGGTGAGAACAGATAGTGTAGTGCAGCTATAAGCCAGTAGCACAGCTTCCAGATAGGTTTTCAGGCAGTATGAAATCCAGAAAAGGAACAAGCAGTGGTATACACTAAAATCTATCTGAGCTTCCATGTCTAACTTTGTCAAAACCAACAGAAATTTAAAAAGGCTAAACAAACACAGAAACTCACCCTTGTGGTATATGCAGCTTCTGGGTCATCTTCTAGTACACGAGAGAGACCAAAATCTGAGACTTTGCATACCAAGTTACTATTGATGAGGATATTACGAGCAGCTAGATCTCGATGGACATAACCCATATCTGACAGGTATTTCATGCCAGATGCGATCCCTCGAAGCATGCCTACTAGCTGGATGACTGTGAACTGGGCATCGTGTTTCTGTAAAACATTTGCAATGTCATTTCAGAGATTGTCCTCGCATAGAATTTTTGGTATAGACCCTGGAAGCTCCTCAAATGAAGAACTCATGAGTCAGGGGTTATGGTTTAAATGTGTGGAACTGCTTTTATCCACTAAGGATAACCTCTAGGTCTGCTGAGGGATGAGACAGATTTTCAATCCATGTAAGTTCTTGTTGTCATCAGTATTTTCATTTCCTAGATGGGAGCTGTATGAAAGTGCTTACACGACTAGAGTGTCAGGACATTAGGGAAACAGATGTCCAAATTCCCTCATAGGTGACAGGAATTGCTAGCAAAAGTCCCAGCATTATCCAATGGATTATCCATTATCCATTATCCAAGGATTTTTTTCTAACAAAACCAAGTGGTGATCTGATTCACTGGCTTTGAAATTCCATTAAATATAAGATTACTCCTCAAAATTTTCCTAAACTTTGGGAACACAAAAGCACTTAAACATGCCAAGAAACCTATAAGAGCTTATATTTCTAATAGTCTACTTCTAGACACATGTTTTAAATCTCCCAGCTCTTTCTAATGCTGTTTGTTAACATCTAGCTTTGATATTGATTTATAGATACATAGATGACAGGACAAGTGTATGTCCTAGTGCAGCTCTCAGATTAATCTCCCAGTGCTGTAAATGTATCGTGGGCAGTTCTCCAGCTT
Source organism: Turnix velox (assembly GCA_013400935.1). Lineage (NCBI taxonomy): Eukaryota > Metazoa > Chordata > Aves > Charadriiformes > Turnicidae > Turnix > Turnix velox. The sequence goes on along the minus strand of VZTY01023691.1, from coordinate 1,473,135 downwards.
TTCCTGCTTCTTTTCCCAGACTTTTATTAAATACATGGGAGCTGGCTCTGCCATGTGGGGTGAGCTCACACGAATCAGCCTGAAAGACATGTTGCATTAATTTAATATTTGATTAATATACTTAGGGGTGATATTAGCACTGTAAACACTAGACAAAATATAGCACAACAGATGCTTAAAGAGCCTCTCAAAATTCCCTTTCATGAATAAATTCATTATTATAAGAGAATCTTAGCAGTTCCTGTTATGAAACCTTAACTAGAGCCAACATGAGAGGATCTTCAGAGATTCCAGAAAAGATTTAGCAAAAAATTAGAAGGTTTCTAATCATGAAAGAAAGAGAAGAGGAGATAGCCTTTCAATAGCAATGGGGGAAACACACTATATAGTTTTAAAAGGTATTTATAAAAAGAGATATATTGCCTGGGTTACCTATGATATTAATGAGTCACAAAGTTCTTATCAATGATTCCACATAATAGTAGCAGAAAAAAATCCCAAACAATAAATCCACACTCAAATGAACAAACAAGGTAAACAATTGTTTCATACAGATAGAAATTATTTTCCTTTGCTCAGGATTTTCTTCAAGGATTTGTAGCCTAAATAAAATATATACAATTCAGTACAGATATATTTAATTCAGATATACTGACACATTATTTATACGCATTTTACATGCTCCAGTGGACATCATAACATACATAGTACATACTGAAACTGAGGTTGACAATATATCCCCTTCTGGGGTTAAATGTCTAGTTCAGTGTTATGAATTTGGAGGATAATGTCATTCAACCATGGCAGAACCAAAGCAGTCTCCCAGCCACAGCTGAGTTTGCCCTAACAAATTAAAATAAAACCAGCGTTTCCCCTCAGGTGGGATTTCATTTCTACTACATTTCTTGTTTTGCCACAAGTCAATCTCGGTGACACAGGGAGCACTCAAATTTTTATAGGCTCACTACCAACTTTGACAGAAAACAAAGATAAATCATCAATAGTATTAGTATGTCTAAGGCAGGGGAAAGAAAACAGGCCAAAAAAAGTTTTCTAGCAAAACATTTCAAACACTCTCAGTTGCGGGATTATTTCTTAAACTTTGCACATTTAGGGAAAAGGCTCTTGGCTGAGTCCTACTGGTTTACTTAAAAAATTTCCATAAATCCATTCAGTTTTGCAAATTGCAGGATAAGACATACAGGTTGATGATTTCCATTGCTGAGTTTTGGCTTGTTTTTATTGATGTGACATTCTAATAAAAATTATCTCCATTTTGGAATAATGCAGCAATTGGTCAAAAGGAATGAGTAGATCCCTACCTGGCTTTCTGAGTACAACACAATGTACACTGAACCAAATAGAAATAATGAAATTTCAATGAATCAGAGTACAGTGACAGCAAATTCATAACAAATTCGGAATAAGAGTCATTCCTGCACCATGTAATTCTCTATTGCACTTACCCGTAGGAAGCTGTCGAGGGAACCATTTTCCATATATTCAGTAACAATCATGACTGGTTTACCTGTGAATATATTACAGGGTCAGGCACTTCATATAAGTATATAATGATGAGTAAAACCAGGCATTTCAGAAGTGTGTTCAAATCTTCCAAATCCCAAGGATAATTTTGCATTTAGAAAGGAAGCAAAACCAGCTCTGTCCACAACATGACTGTGATTTCACTGACATCAACAGAAATAGTCATTTCAACATAAACTGTTACAGCTTTAAGCAGTTCAAGTCCCAAGACACAAAGATAAGCATTTTCAGTATATGATGTCTTATTCACCAGTTTTAAATATAACTCTTCATATAATTCCTGAATTTATGCAATGAAGTAGGTACATTCTGCTGTGTATTTTCCCCAGGTTCCCTCTGGAAAGGAACTGGGCTCTTGCTGTGGGAGGAGTCACAATTTATCTCCAGGGGTGCCCTGGTCTGCATAGGCATAGTCAGTTGGATCCTAGGTGCAGCAAGGGAGAGATTAAACAGTATAGATGGAGGTAATAGCATAAACCCCCTTCCTCAGGAAGGTATTTACAATGCATTTAAATTTCAGAGCTTCAGTTTTTCCTAGCACAAGCCAAGGAAAATGTTGGTGTGGAAATAGAGATGGAAGAGAAAGTGCAGACTAAAAGTAATAGGGGATGCAGAAAAGAAAAGCAGAGCTGTAACACCTCCCAGTGCTGGAGTGAGCCCTCTTTCCAGGTGGTCCTCCCTCTGTGGCAGGATCACCACTAACATGAACCTCCCCTCTCACTGAGCATGACTTAGTTGGGGTTTGAGCACAGGGCAGCGGAGCGCTCTAAAGAAACAGCCCCACATCCTGGAAAAGCCTCTGGTATCTTTCAAAACTCATCCACACAGATTCAGATCAGAATTCAGACCATTCCTTCTACCCTAAGGTATTTTGTAACAAAACCAAGATTTTACATGGAACAATGACATGTCGGGAGAAAAATGAATGCAAAAATGAATGCGATTATGGTGAAATTTCAAGAACAAGGTCATCACACTGCTAATATTTTACCATCATATGGATTTTATTATTTTGTAATATTTTCTAAAGCTTTGTTTATTTTCTTTGTGGCAGAGAGAAAGGTGGGTAAGAGCATGAAGTTATTTAAGGAGATGAATTATTATTTCTCATATGATATAGGAAGGCATCTGATGAGAAAAGCAATGAAAGGCCTGCATATTGCTTGAAAGAGTTAGTCAGTATAATTAAAAGCAAGAAAGCCATTAAAAGGACAAAGCAAACTGTAACACCTTTTTTGTTTGTTTTTCAGAAAATACAACTTCTACCATATAGAAATCCTTAGACAAAAATATTCACTTCCCAGAGTGATTTTAATATAATGAGAAGAAAATCCTTTGTCCTCATTGCATGGTTTAAGAGTCTAAAATAGCTTCTTTTGGCTGTGCAGATGAGCTGTTATACTGTGGGAATCGCACTAATGGGTAACCGACTCTGTCATCCGTTACCTAGTAGGAACAAACTCTTTATCCAAAACATTAATCTTCAATTATATAGGATATGGTAAAGATAAAAAGCCTACTGATGTAAAACCTGAAAAAATTTTCTGTTGCTTCCTTTGTCTTGTTAGTGAGAAATATGCTGTGCAAGGAAAAGTACCTCACACTGTGTGTGAAACATAAATGCAAAGGCTTTTCTGGTAATGTTCAGAAAATGCTGCTGCTGGATTTTTCAAGGAAAGGGAAGTGCAGCAATGGGGCTATCCAAAAATGCTCACGATAAAACCACATACTTAAAAATCAGGGGACAGGTGGCAGGTTTTTATATAAACTCAGTCAATTTTATGGCAATTCAGAAGACTGAAATTAGAGATGTCTAAGATACGTCTTTCAAATTTTTCAGAGAGTATCTTCCTTCCTTGCTCTTAAGGCCATCCTCTTAAAAGCACCAAGTGCAGGGTTTGACTCTTATTCAGTTGGAAATGTGTCCATAATAAGAAGCATATGCTCTGAAGCAACATGGTGCACTTTTAAAAGAACATTCTGAATTCATTTATCAAAGCACAGCCATTTATACATGATAACAACTTGTGTCAACAGTGTTGCTGAAATTTATTACAATAACAGGCTACAAATTGCTGTAAATTATTAGTAAGCTAAGCAGAACATGTGCAATGGTTATTAAGACTACTGCCTTCAGCACGTCTAGGAGACTGGTGTAGCAGGAAAATGCAGAACAGAAATCAGTGAGAAGCAGGAGAACAATTCTACATCTCTACACTGGAGCAAAGGACTGAAGTCTTATCTGTGGAAGCAACCTCCTCCATGCTACAGCTGAGTTTTCCTACCGGCAAACCACAGCAACCCCAGACCTAAAACTTCTGATACCAAACAGTCCTGCTATAGGAATTGTGACAAATGCAGTTACTAGGAGCTGCTTCAGAAAGCCTGCTTAGTATGAAAGGTCAGATCATGCTAAGGACCACCTGTCAAAAAGAATTTGTTTAATGAAGAAAAGGTCATATAGCCTGTTTATCATGCATTATCTATGCTGAGAGTGATCCAGTAAAAGTCTACAGCCTCTATACTGACTATACATAAACTGCTATTGAGAGTGATTTAGAAGCTATTGTTAAAAATTATAAACACTTGCTAATGTGCTTTTACATTATATTGGTATGTTTTTACAAAAAAACCCCAAAACCAAAAAACAACAAACCCCACAATCTTCTTGTCCTTCTAACAACCTATCTACTCAATGTCAAAGAAAAACATTATTGTAGTTACTTGCATTTGTAGGAAAGAATTTTGTTGAGTAAAATGGATACAAATAGTTCCAGGGCAGTTTTCCCAACTGTCCTATGCAAGCTGTCTGAAGAGGGTGTTGTATCCCTGAGGATTTTATTGACTTCAGCTGGGAATATTCAGAGCTTGCTCTTTCATATCTAAATGTGATAGGCAGCTGGCACTGCCAGACCCCCAAAACAGTCAGCAGTCTGCTGTGAATACAGCTGAGTAGCAAACTTACTAACAGTCACTTCTACAGAATACAGACAGAATTAGTAATGAGCATTCAAAAGCAATGCAAATTCCTGCATGCACAGCAATTAAATTATTTCCTCAAGTGTCACAAAAATATGAAATGTAACAAAATAGATTTTAGCTCAGCTGTGCACAGACTGATGCTGGCATTTCAAATAATTTAGGGAATGGAAATGTTGTTTTGACCGTACAAACTACATGTCATTAAAAAGCAAGGGATAACTTAGATTTACACTGGTAGATTTTACAATACTTTCCTGATGGGACTGCAGGACCTAAGCTGAAGAATAATTTCTTTGCTGCTCAAATCAGCAATACAGGCTTTCATGAATCACACCTAGATACTGCATTATTATTGCAGTTCTGACTTTTCATAACATTTAGGGGTTTACATATCTTTCACATCATTTTTAGACACTTTCTTGTGTGTTTTTTGTTCCATACTACTCATTGCAATAAGCTATGAAATTCTTTCATGACTGTCTATGTTTGTGAAACCTTGAATCCCACAGTTTTAAAAACAAGATTCCTTAAAGGCAATAAGGCCATCTACTTAACAAAGGATTTGGTATACTTCTACCTCGTTACACTGGAAATGCCCTCAGCACATTCCAAGCAGTTCACGGGAATGACAAGAAGCTGCTTGGCCAGCAGAATCCTCTAGGATGAGCCAGGAAGCATCCTACCAATTTTTTCCAGTCCTCTGAGAAATTTCAGACTGGCCTTGAATTACTCCTTTTAAGAATACCTGATTTAAAATATTAATGATTTCTTACATAATAACTACTGCAAGACATTGTTTATCACTTTATGCTGCAATGGAAATTTAGAAAAATCTCTGAATCTTCATCTTACAAAACAAGGCAGTTGGTGTACTTTAAGCAACTTCTGTTTTCTACTACTAATCGATTCTATTTTTCCATCTCAAGGTAGAGAACAATCAGCAGCAGAAACAACATGAACAAGAACTTGCCTAAATAAGGCAGCATCACTGGCACCAAACCCAGCAGCTGCTCATAGGAAGAGCATGCAGGATCTGTGTGGCTTCGAGGAAGCTGCGACGGGAAAACTGGGTAGGGGCTCTAAGACTGACACCATCGTTCAGGAATGCCTGTTACAGATTGCTATTATCTTAATGGAAGTTGAGCTGGAGAGGATTCCTCAAATGCATTACTTCCTGAGTGTGGATGGAGTTTTCAGTTGTATTTCTGTCTCAAAATATATGATTTGTTATCACAGACAAAATAATGATTTTAAAAAAAACCCAAACAAACTCACAACAAAATTGTCCAAAGGCAGATTTAGAAAATGTCTATTACTATAAACGTAAATATTATAAAAGAAATGAAAACAATTTCCCTACTAACCGATTAAAGCCTCAAGTTTTAGGTTTTTTTAGATTTTACACTAAGAGTTATGAATTCTAGAGGATTAGCATCTTTAGAATGCCTCATACTGGCACATTTCCGAATAATGCATGGAGTATTTCCCTATATAAAAACCAAGTAAGAAAAAGTTCAGATATATATACGTAAGTAATAGTACCTATAAATAAGTATAGTACTATACTAATACTATACTTGCAGTAGCCAAGTAGGCTGCTCATTAATTTGTACTAATGATAAATAACAGATTATCAGCAACTGCCTTTTGGCCACTTTTTCTTTTTTTCATCTCATTAACCTAGGATACTTTTTTAAAGTTTTCAGCAGTAAGGCAGAGAAGGTGCTGCCAGCTGTGCTGTGGGCAACTGCCTCCATCACCACTTCATTGGATCCATCAGTGCAGGGTTAGCTGGTCCTCGCACATGAGTAATTTTTTACATGCTTCTGAGGAAATATAATATACATTGCAAAAGCCACACTATGCACTTCTGCTGCTATCTCTTTTGAAGGATATTTGTCACATAGTAAACAGGATTCCAACATAAACATTTCTGGAAGGATTTATTGACGGATAATTCAGGATTTTTTAATTTGTTTCTGATCTACCTCTAAGGATGAGAGAATCACAGAATAATTTAGGGTGTAAGATGACTCCATTGGCACATTCTATGATAAACAGATACTTACTTTTAGTGACAACTCCCTCTAGTCGAATGATATTTGGGTGGTCAAACTGTCCCATGATGCTTGCTTCTCCCAGGAAGTCCCTCCTCTGCTTTTCTGTGTAGCCAACTTTCAGGGTTTTTATAGCCACTGAAATTTCCTTTTTAGAAGGCAGCTTTAAGCGCCCGCTGCACACTTCTCCAAATTCCCCTAAGAAATGGAAAAGTAACAAAAGAAGAGATGTAGTTATTTCACGGGGATTTAAGAAAGAAGACAGAGTCCTGCGAAAGTTCCTGAAGCATGATATTTACTGGTGGGTCACAGACCAGAGTTCCAAAGAGACCTTTGGACAACTACTTAACATTTCCATGCTTGGGTTCTCCAGCTGTCAAACTGGATAATGTCACTTATTTACACTGCATATCCAGATGACTGCAGTGCAGAGGAATGCATAAATGTCACCAGAAAATTCCTTTTTTGTTTCAGTTGATGCACTTTGAGACAACGGTAGGAGGGCTGGCCGATGAATGCAGAAATGAAGTATCAGAATGGCCATGAATCCCCACAGACATTATACTCTTTATTTCTACCCAACAAAAATAATACCATTCCCAGTTATCTCACTTATTTCAATTAAAGTATCAAGTTAATTCATAACAAAAGAATTTATCTACACAGCTGCATTGAAAAAATAAATCAATACAGATCACTTTTGTTCTATCATTAGTCATATAGATGTGTTAATGAAAATATATGCTGTCGCTAAGGAACTATAGGAACTAGAAGTTCACCATGAATATTGTGCCCACTGTACATTGTGTAAGATCTGTAAATAGGAAATGGCAGATATTCACTGTTTGTTTTCTTTTGTGCAATGAGATTTATCCTTTGTTTTGTAACATCCAAGAAGAGCACACAGGGAAGGAAAATTATCTCAGCATTCAAATGAGCAAGTATAAAACATGTTGATGAAATTTTGGAAGAAATGATCTCCTTTGAAAATTTCAGTATTTAACTAATGATTACATAAAGTATATAAAGAAATTTCAGTATCCTAAAAAACATTTGAGCAGCAAATAACTTCTGATTACCAATTAACCAACTCCCTACCTTAGATCTTAAATGATGTAATAAACTGCATGAACTATATTCCAGTAGAAATTACAATAGCAACTTTTTCTCTCTTTTAATGATAAAATAGTTGAAAAGCAAAAAACAACACAAATGGATGATAAAATGTATAACAAATGTGATGGCAAGAATTTTATATATGAAATGTTTTATACTTCAAGACAAGGAAAATACTTTACTGAACAAAGAAGAAAGGTGTTTTGTTTTGTTGGTTTTTTTTCTTTTCAAGACCAGACGGTGTTGCTGGAGGACTTCATCTGTCATTTTCCAAAAATACATACCTATTCAGGTTCTTTTGTCAAAATACAAGATGTAAATATTAATAGACCCTCATATGCCATATTTTATCAAGTGGTTTTGCATAGGAAGTTTGACTTGGAGACAAATCCCATAAATCTAAATCTAGTTGGCATAATTTTTATGCAGACTTTGCGATACTATATTCTTAAATTTGTGAGTCCACAAAAAATTCGTAACAGGTAAATTTAAATTGCATAACTCTTCATAGATTTAAAATTTAGAAGTGATAGATTGTCAGCCCTTCACCATTGAATTCAGATGTGATACCACACATATAAAATGGGATACATTTTAGATTTTACATTCAGCCCCTTTACCTCTAAATTGAAATTATTCTTTTACCAGCTTGACACCAGTGTCATGGTGCTGGAGTCCATGTCCCATTTTTGGCACTGAGATACAGGAAGGATAAAGACAGCAATAACAACAACCACAGTCTTTAAAGTCTTTAAAGGGTTTCAAGAACAAATCTCAAGGATTGGTAATATTTATACACAACAAGGAAAGGGAAGAGAGACATATGACAGTAGTTTTGGCTTGTCAAAACTATCATTATAAGTGAGATGGATACCAACTCTTTCTTTCTATATACAAGAAGCAAACCAAAGAAGAGATGCTATAAAGGTCAGTTAGATCAAGAAAAAAATTCAAGCAACAAGGCTACTCGGACAGTGCAAAGGATTTTTTTAGGGAGGCCATAAACTCCTTTATCTTGGAGATTATAAAGAATAAGCATCTATCAAGAATGGTATCTAATAAGTTTTGTTTTGGGTAAGGGCATGGGCTTAATGACCTCTTGAGGTCACTTATCATCTTTATTCTCTAAGTTTTCTCTGTTAGACAGCCAACTTAACTGAAAAAAACCCTGAATGAATGTGTCATAGGATAATGGCCTTTCTCTTTTTCTAACTCAGATTTGAGTTAGAATGGCACCGTATCTTAGCAGCTGCTGAGCTGCTTCACACTCTAGGCATGGTACTGTGTTATTAAGGTAATAACCAAAAAATTAAAACCAGGTTTTATCTTTATATACATATCTACTATTAAAATGACACATTACATCCATTATTTCTATTATTATTTGTATTTCAGGCTGCTGAGATGGGCAACAGCTCAGAAGATATATTTTAAAGTATATCACTAGTAACTAACGAGTGGCAAATTCTACCTCAGATTTCTTAATTAGAAATATTCAATCTCTGCAAGTCAAAATGACTAGCATAATTCACCAAGAGCAAACACCATAAAGAAGAGCAATGCATATCTTGGAAACAGAAGGAGGGTGGAGGTAAAGCGCTTGACATAAAGCTTGTAATGTCCAGCTTTGTATTCCACTTTCTCTATGTTTTAATGGCCCAAAAGCTAATCTCTTAAAACTTTTGTTACTGTCAATGGAGACTACAGCTATGATTTCAGCAAGCAGTCCTACATTTCTGGTCAGAATCATATATGTGATCCTTGTTTAACTTTCAAGAAGGAAAAGGTTACGGCTAATGTCCGTCAACACAGACCCATTTAGCCCTGGCTGCAAAATTTAGACCTCTGGTGATTAATTGGATTCCACAAGTGCCTAAAGGCCAGCAGATACTGCAGGAGACGAAAGGTTGTACTCTTGGTAGCACAATGGAGCTTACTGTTGTCTGTGAACAAAAATGGTCCTAGTTTCTTGTAACAGGAAAAGCTCACTGGTCATCCCAACTATATTAACACCCATAGGGACATTTTCCCTGCAAATATTGTATGGTTCTAGTAAGAAATGGACTGAATATTATCAGATATTGTTTAGGAGCAATAAGGTCTTGTGTTCAGGTTGGAAGGTGAAAAACCTGGCACTGATTTTAAGAGATTAGGTGAACAGGTTTTCGTGTATAAAATGTTTGTTTTAATTACGCTATACATATAAACATTTTAAAACCTGCCCTGCAGACCGATATGTCTACTTACATATGGAAAGCAAACAGATATTATTAGGAGGGCTGCTTGTGATATAAATATCTCTCTTCAGGAGATCTTAATTTCATTTTAAATAGGCTACTTAGTGCATCAGTCAATGGCATTTGCTGTGCATTTAGACCCAGGGGACAAGTAAAAGATGACGCTGTGAAATTAGCTACTCCCTTTAGTTTGATGTTTTATATTATGATTGCACTGCTGTGCACAGAACTCCCTTGGAGTTAGACAGGCATCGAAGCTGAATGTTTCATAAACCTCATAAACCTCAGCAATGTTCTACAAGCCTCACTGAGACGCTTACAAACCTCCACAGCAGGTTCATGGGCAGGTAGCCCCTAGATCTTAGAAATACTTTGATCAACAAGATGTTACACTACAAGTATATTTAAACTTTGAAAGAAAAGCAAACATTTGCTTTCATGCTCAGCAAAGCACATACTTAAATCTATCCAAAATCAAGAAAGTACTTTCTGTAGCATTCACTTGATATCTAATTGGATTTATACTTCCTAAGTGGTTTGCTGAATTGAATCCATAAAAACAAGTGAGTTGTTTCAGTAGAAGGAATTGCCATAAAGAAAAATCTGAAAAAGCAGCTCCTGACCACAATTTTCTTATGCTTAGCCTCCCACTAAAATCCCTTGTGTTTTTTTTTGAGGTTCTTTTGGACAAGAGTATTTCCTTATTGCATTTGGGTATGTTTTCAAAGCTATGTAAGCTGCCCTCCATTCTGAGAGAATTCTGGCTAAAGTTGTGAAAAACTTCTTGGAAAACTACCTTAGAACATCAAAATTATTTACCTGACTTGACAAACTCATTACTTATGTCACACTTCAATGAAGTTAAATGAATCCCTTCTTCTCAAATCACTGTCTTTCTATAACTTTATTCACACATTTGTAAAGGAGAAGGATGGAAAAAGACCAAGTCATTCCCTCAAATAAGTCATTGACTCAACATGAGGCAGGAAATGCCTTTCTGCTTTTGGGGAGGAAAGAAGCATTACTGAAAAAATAGCCGCAGAGGCACTCACTCCAAATGCAAAAACTACCATATGCTGAATGTGACAGCAGTGTCAAGGGATGCTACAAATGCATTTTAGAGCTCCTAGCACCATATTGTCTGATTCTCATCTGTTCTTCCCTGCCCGACTCTTCCTGTTGGCATCTCTAACTGTAATGCCATTTGCAGTTCAGATTATCTAATTCTGAATCATGGTCTCCAACAAATGGCTTTGTTATATCTTGAGTCCAGACTTCAATGTGGAGCACCTGTGGGAACCTACCATCACTTTCACTGAGGTGAAGCAAAGGACTTATTTTTAAACCATCTAACTCTTAGTACATACATCTCTCTTGAAGCCTGTCAGAAAAATTTGATCTACCTCCCTTTCTCATGTGCATTCTGATTGAAAATGAGTTGGAATAATGTGCTATAAAATATGATACATCATTCATTATTCTGATTTTTTTTTCTGGTGTCATATACTGCTTAGAAACCAAATTTAGAAAGCTTACATTTGTGAACAAAAGCTCCTGAAAATTTTCTAAGGAAACAAGCTGCTCTTGGACTTAGGTTTTAAACAGTTACTTCTCTATTCTCAAATTAATTGTTTATTATGTGCAGCAAGTAGAACTTCACTGCTTTGAATGAAGATAATGAAGAACAGTGCACTCTTGTGGGGTAAAGGAACAAAAATTCTAACACTGAACAAAATAACCTAACTTGAGTAGGTAGCTGCAGCAAGAGAATATTGCTTCTTTTTACTGGATAATTCAGGAGATGTTCTGAGTACAGTAGCTTGGTTCTACATTTTTTTTCAAATTAATATGTTTTAAACTGAACTAGAAGTCTGCCTCTCTCATCTCATTATTTTAAGTCAAATTTAGAGAGAAGAAAAAATCAACAATAAAAGAACAAGTAATTTTCAATGGATTAAAAATCAAATGCTTTAATTCAGAAGGAAAGCTAACACTTTGTGATCTTTTGACTTGATAAGATAATCACATCCTATGGGGGATCATATGCAGCATTGCAACATGGTCAACACAGTGTGATGAGACCTTCTGTAATCTGACTCCTCTGCTACAAAATCTGTACATTTCTACAGTTTGTTTTCTATAAACCAAACGATCTATGGAGTCTGTATGGTTCAGACAATTGGTTATTAGACAGACAACGCTCTCCTCCTAAATCGATAATTCAGATTCAAAGCAGTGACCAAAATCAATGCAATGACCAAAGGTCATGGCAGTCTGATGGATGCATGGTGACTGGTATGAAATGAGCTTGTGGTTTCACTGCAGACATAATAGTCAACAGTCCTTTTAAGGAAAAAAAAGAAAACATCTTCACAGTTGATACCATTTTCTGTGCTGATAGATTTTAAAGAGAAGTGAGGCTTAACTCTCTCTTCACTCCCAACAGTGCTGCATCCAAATATGGGCTGACAGGTATCCTTTGAAAAACCATCTTGATATTGCCTTTCTTTGAGAGAAAAATGGAATTTTGTACGCACTTGAGTCAGCTGCAAATACGATCTAGTAATTTGAAGACTTCAAGGTATTTTCTTCCCAGTTACAAGAATAAACTTAAAGATACAAAACAGTATATACAGCAAAAATTTATCTTTGCTTCAATAGATCCTACAGTCATTACCTGCTCCAACTACTTTATCAATGGATATATTAGAAGCATCCAGTTCCTTTGCAAATTCATGGACAGCTTGGTTGGGATCCTCATATGTATGTGGATCTACGTAAGTTCTCAGGCCTGGTAGCTTCACTGTGTAAAAACAATTTCAGAGAGAAAATGTTACTTAGACTTAATTAATCCTTCTAAAGAAAGCTCATGAGACAACAGAAATCAAATCAATAAAAAGAAGGTGTATGGTTTCTTCAAATCAAACTGCTTTTGATAGATCTTCAGGAATCTTAATATAGTTAGTAACCAGAGACATTGATATAGTTATTGCACAGAAGTTTGGAAATTGCTTTTAAATTTACCTGCTCTTGACACATATAGTTGCTTTTCAAATAATAAAATACTACACAGGCCACATAGCTTGCTATATTTAGATCCCACCCCCATTTCAAGCTAGCAACAAAAAGGCAAGGAAAAAAAATGTGATGCAGCAGTCAATTTGAAAAAAATGTAAGGAATATATTAAGGAGAGTATATTAATTCAAACTTTATCTTTCTAAGTCCTCCAACAAGATTCATAAGAAAAGAAAACCATACACGAACAAACATACCTCTGTCTCAGTCCCTCTGCTAGTACATACAAGAATGGCTGAGAGTTGTTAATAAAGTCTGGTTCTAGTGTTGTTATTTTAAAATCCATGTTATTATTTTCAGTCCCTCTCTACAGTTTCCTGGCCAGGGGTTGTTTTCTTTGCCCAGGTCAAGAGGTCCACCTCTCTTCCTCCACTAGGACTGGGTGAGGGAGGGACATACTATCATTCCCAACCATTCTCTCCAGCAAAGATGCTGAAGGCAAAGCATAGCCTCATTCTCACTCCCTGACCCAAGGCCCTGCTTCTGCTTGTACTCAGTACCTTGTGTACCTGCCTCCATATTCACTTTACAACACAAAGATGTTCTGTTAACAAAAATTAAAATGACCATTTCATCCAGCTTAAAATTTTTCACTTCTGACACCAAAGCTGAATTCATGGACATGTGTTCTATTTTTTCCTAAATGTACCAGTTGGTCTTGTAAAAGATATTAACTCCTCCCTGCAAACACTTACTCCACTCAGGAATATCCTTTCCAGCTTGGTATTATTAGACTGCATCAATTTGTTGACTGCTAGAATAATTAAAACTTCTTTTGCTGAGCTTACTACACACATGGGAAAAAACCTCACCTTTGGACCATTAGATAGAGCACACCATTGTTTTGTCAAACAATGCCAAGTGTATAAAAAAAAAATAGACATGAGTTTCATGGTAATTTATTTGCCTTAGAATTGACAAAGAAATGATAAAACTGAGTTCCCAAGCTAATTGCCTCAAAAACATTACAAGCTAAGAGCCATGCTCTTAACAGAAGGACTGACTGCATGTGCATGGCATTAAATGCTGACTGTGTTTCCTTCGAGAGCCTGATGATTACAGAATTACTTGCAAGTAAAACAAAAAATAATTGGCTGTATATTGCTCTTGGTTAAAATGTTGTAAATGCTTCTTTCCGTCCATGCTGAATGTACGTTACAGGATCCCTCATACCCCTAATAAAAATAACAGCAATTAAAAGCTTCTGCACTGTGGGGTTTTCGGCTGCACATTTTTAATGCTGACCCCAAGATCAGGTGATGGTTACTGCAAGGAGAATAATCCCTTCACACCAATAATTAAAGGCAGCCTGTATAGTAACTGGGTTCTGTCATGAAAAACAGATAATAAACACATGCACATGTGTTAAGCTGTACTACTTTACAGCTCATTCTGTGCAAACATAATAATTTACATTTTCATTTTAACAGCATGAATTGCCCTAAAGGTAGCAAAAAAATAGAAGGGTCCTAGCCAAAGAAGGCAAAGGGAGAGGATCTGAGGAGGTGAAACATTTTTGCTCCTTTGAAGTAATATTACAGGATTTGTAATAAGGCTGCAGGGAATAGTTCATGGCAGAGCCTTTTTTAAAGTAATTCAGAATAAACTCACTGAAATAAACCAGCTGCTGTATTTAAGATACTGAAAGTTTACAACAGCCATGGAAGTTACTTTATTCTTTTTTAGTTTATAGGAACTTTTTTTTTTCTTTCTTACATGAAAGACTGTAGTTTAATAGAATAAAGTTTCAACCACTACACATGTACATGCATACAAACACTAACAAATAAATATCTGCAAATTCAGTAAATAATTTTAATAAATTTCTAACAAAAGTACCAGCTCTGTGATCAGCTCTGTACTTATTACACAGTGGATCAGCATGGCACTACTCAGAAAACAGTACATAAATATCTAAAGCCAAATTAAAAGCAAGTTAATCCACAGGAATTTTACAGCACTGACATGTTTAAGAATAGTGATTGCAACTTTCCATTGTGTGGGCATGAGGAGAGCAAACTCTGACCTGTTATTTGTCTGTGACACTTTTTTTACTGGCTGCTTTTATTTTATAACCTCATTAAATTTGGATGATGAAGCATTAATTCTATGGGCCACATGTAACTGTTCAGATTTTTTTTGGAGATTAGCTGGTTATCGGTCATTTGGCTGAATGTAGCAAAGTCCCTATTACAGCTTGTATATCCCCTGACATAGCAGGAGAAGGAGCACATGTCTTGTGGATATGCATGATCTTGGCTCTCTGGAGATGAGGAGGAGCTCTAAAGTTAAAATTATAATAACATGAACAGTCGGAGAACAGTTACTCCATTATCATGGGGATTATGAAGCAGTTCTAATTTACAGCTACTGCAGGTAAATCCCTCATTAAAGTGTTAATTCAATTATATTTGGTGGGGAGGCATCTGATTATGGTACCAACAGCCCTTTTTATGCAGATGGTACAATGCCACTGTTGTATTCAAAACCCCCACATAGATTAATCTTATAACAAGCTCAGGAATAGAAATAAGTAGTTCAATATGGTTTACATGGCATAGCTAGTTATTTATCTAGAGCTGAAAGTGTTTCAAAGACAAATCTACTGCTTCGTATTACAAACATTCCTGAAACACTAAGAATTCTGTGGATAGAAAAAAGGAATTTCCAGTCTTGGTGTTTATGAAATTAATCATTGCTCTGTAAGGATGAAAACAACCCAAAATCTACTTAAATACCAAGAATTCTGCCCACCAGAATATGAAACTATTACTTTCCTCTGCTCCAGCATGTCCTACTTCAAAATTAATTAATTTCCATTTTAATTATGGTACGGATGGAGCTTTGACTGCAATCCAGTCTACGTGTCCCCCAGCTCCTCTGCTGTGGAACAGTGCTGTGGGCTTATGCATGATGCAGAAAGGATCCAGAATCAGACACGAGCTGAAATACTGATGACATTCTCTTCCAGCACAGACCATAGGAAGCTATTTTTTCTATGAAGCTAGGACACAGTTCCACACCCAGAAAACGTCTTCTCCTGACCATCTCCTAGGTGGGATCTTGCTCCATGCTGCTCCTTTCACACGTAACAGTCAAACAACACAGAGCAGCCATGAATGAAGTCTTGTTCATCCTTACTTTTAAGGAGTTCATAACATTAAAATAGAAAGGGCAAGGTTGGGCTGTTGAACACAGCCCAATGTTTTAAAAGTAGCCCAGAATCCTCAGGAAGCACAAGATCTCAAAAAAATTAATTCTGTGATACAAAGGCAATGTAAATCAATAGAAAGTCTCTCTTCTTAGTGTTGTATGAGACTCAAAGAAAGCATAGACATATTCATTCTTAGAAGTGAAAAAAGGACTTGAAAAAAGCATGGCTCCCAATAGAGCTGGATTAAAAAACACCATTAATTTGTGAAACACTTGTTCAGTTGTTATCCATAATTTAAGAAACTACTTCAAATCCTCTTTCAGTCTTTGCATAGGATAATCCCAAACTAAATTATTAGTGAGTTAACTTTGTCAAATGAGCAATTTTCACAGTCCCTTCAGCAGTCATCAAGACAGGTTTCATTGATTTTATATTTTGCCTTGCCAAAAAGAAAGTAATTTCTTCTCCGTCCTCATTATCGTCTGTATAAAGTCTACGTTACACTCTGCATTTCAGTAATGCACAGCAGAACCACTATCACCTTGCAAACCACATGCATTGTTTGAACATAGACAACAATGTTTTGCTCATTATTAACCTGAACATAAATGAAAGAATTTGAAACAAAGAATAATTGTTTGGGGAAAATCTCCTTGCCCACAAGAGAAGATATAATTCTCTTCTCAATTTCACTTTGGTTTAAAGGGAGGTATGCCTTTTTTCAAAATTAAAAAATACCAGTTATCTAGGGGATGAATTCATCAGAACTGGAAGCATTAAAACACTTAAGTAACTTACAATGGCCATTTCCAAAATGCAGTCTTTTCTCATCAGTACCATGTTTCGACTTCTTATATCCACAGAATCTACAAGCAACAGAGAAAAAAATTAACATAGAGAATTTTATGTTAACTGCAGGTGGAAACAGAATAAAATGTTTTCCCTCCACAATTAAATGCCTGTTTGAATGTTTAATGATATTTACATTCTGTGTGCCCCATAGAGGCAAGTTATGTTCTCAGGGAATTTGAGGAAATTGGCTAATGAGAGGATTTGTTGATTTTTGACCCCTACAGTTTAATTTTACAGTTGCCTAAGAATGTGTTTATAGCATTCTTTAACAACTGCTGCAAGATTGCGGCTGCTAATGTTAGCAGGCTCATTACTGAGCCTGAAGCAGTATTTGGAGCTCCTGGGCAGCAGACAAAGGAGAAGGTGCAAGCCAGCCCTGCTACTGCCCAGCTACACCCAATTTGCCATGCTTGTCAAGGCCCCTCAGGGGAAAAGAAGTTGGAGAGCAAATGTGCAAACCACACGATAAACTAACCTCCCAATCAGGATGTACACCACAACCGTGAGGAGAATAATGGCTACCGCCGCTGAAATGGCAATCATTACGACCTGGCTATTCTCACTGGAAATGGAGAATGCTGGAAAGTTAACACAAAAATATATAAATAACCCCCCCATACACAAGACACTGATTACAGCACAACTGACACTCACATAGGGATCAGACAGGTTAAGTCATCACTACATAGCATTTGGTCTTCTGCCAAATATTTAATCTACTAAGTAATTTTTCATCAGACAAATAAATACAAGGAAAGAAAACAAAATAATCCGTCCATCTTTGACAGTTCACCAAAGTTGCTTCTGCTCCACCCAATTTTCACTCTTGCTGATTATAGTAACTGCTGTTAAACTCATATTTATGTATAAACGTATATATAAATACAAACATACATATTATGACATACATATATTTTTTCATGGTCAATAAGTGAGTTTTCCCTTGTCAAGAAATCCCAGACAGTCAATATCCAATCACTCTTAGTCTCACTTCTGTGTGATGAAAAGTGCTTTAATGAATTTAGCTTCCCAGTTCAGCTTGACAGCATCCCTGTGAAGACTGTGAAAAGCCATAGCACACTGTTGCAGATAGAAGGATTATTCACGGTTACTCAGTGCCTAAAGAAAGAAGGGCTATTTCCTGCCTCATATTGGCTGCTTCCTTGCAGTCCTTAAGCATTGAGCTTTGTTGCACTAGACTGCTGTACAAGAATAGGACACCTTTAGAGCTTAGATATTATGAACAGTCTTCAGCAGATACCTATCGAACTTCAGCGTGCATAGCAGAATTAGGTTCCTCCGCATAATGCTTTAAGTTAGTCTTCAAAACTCAGATGAAAGCTAGCACTCCTGCTTCCTTCAAACCAGGTAGTATGTCTATATGACTGCTTGAAGTTACATCATTCCCCTTGGGCAGAAGCCTCTGCTTCATACACACCTACAACAGCATTCACGCAATTATGACACCATGGCAATAGGAATGAAGATATGCAATAATGAGCAACTTATATGCTCATTATTGGGATAATATGCACCACTGAATTCTATCACTTCCCATAGTTTTGGTCAGCTACATTATTATTAGTAGTCCTATGTTGCAGAGAAAACTCATTAACTTCTAAATTATGAAATTTATTACTACCACAACTGGTTTTTTTTAATCCTTGCTGTACTTGTCTATCCTATCTTGAGTTTCAGTTTCATCTGATATGGCAAACCTACATGTCAGTGTAACAGCAATTTGTAGCTTTTTTTTTTTTGTAAGAAAAAGCTTGTTTGCTTTTCATAATAAGAGCTGAGATGGGGGTGAATGAAGCAGGGATGAAATATTTATCTCAAAAAAACATGGATGCAAAGTGCAAGACCAATTGGCTTTTGTGACTCCTCTAGGTTAAACCTTCATTACTTTTAGAATACTTCTTACACCATGTTTAATTCCTCTCCTGAGTACATAAATAAGCCTTATGAGAGTGCATCAGACTTATAGTCCTCAGTTGTGTTATAAATCTGAACAACAGATACAAGCCTCCTGTGAAAGTCCTACCTTCTAAAAAGCAAACAGTCTGATTATGCAGCGTTAGACTACATCAGTAACTGAGCACATAAGTAGCAGATGACTTTTTGATGCATTAAACCACATTCTGCTGATAGCAAACAAAAGGTCTGATTTACTATAAGGTATCATCTAAAGTTAAATTTCAATGGGGAGAATACCAGTAATGGAAAATGGTTAAATAATATGATCTAGGAATTAGAAAAAAGGACTATCAGACCAGTATGTAGCTTTCTCAAGGCCACTCAGAAATGTAATAATATAGAGGATGAGATGTTCAAACTGCCCAGCTCCCTGAGCAACTACTCAACTAAATGAGAATCCTCCCCAGCCTGTGCACATTACTTTCATCTCAAGGCTATGCAACAGACATCAGCTAAGCTTTGCAGCGCTGTGGAGAATTACACACTGACCCACAGGAGCAATGGACCAATATAATATTAATCCTCTCAGAGCAAGAGTTTATAGTCTGCAGGGCCTAAGCCAAAAATTTGGAACAGCCCAAGGCCATGAATCCAGTTTTCTATCAAACTTCCTGTCTAAGCAGATATTGATTCCGACACAAGGCAGAGGTCAGGTAGGGGAATGGAAGAGAATAACAAAATGTGATATTCATAGTACACTCTTTACATGTTTCATGTTTAATGACAAAACATAAGGTTAACTCTACCCAGAAAGACACATCATAAATAGTTATAAGACACATCTATTAAACTAGAAAGGGAGTTAAAGCAGTTATTTCAAAACAGTCAGAAGCTGGGCAGGATATGAGCATAAATGATTTGAACTAATACATACAATCCGGACTAGTTTCAAATTCAAACTTGCGGCTGTTTGTCCCATATCCAGCTGCAGTTCGGGCTCGAATTTGGAAGACGTATGTGGTATCAGGTTTGAGGCCACTGATGGTAACATTTGTGCCTTTTGCTCTCAGAATAGTATAGCTTGTCTCTTGTTCCTGCTTTTGGGAAAAGAAATTTTCAGATTAAAACCACACCCTTAAAACCAGAAAGAGGCAACTAGTGCAAAATTACTATGTATCACCAGGAGATCACCAGTCCACTTTTTTAATATTTATAGCCTGTCAAATGCTTGAACAGACACTTATTTCCAATCAGCTAAAACTCTTACGATTAGCAAGAAGTCAAAATCATTGTTGTTTCTATGGCCTTGTGCTGAAAATCAAACAGTAGATGTGCTGAATCACAAAAACCACAGAATCACAAAAAAAGTTTGGGTTGGAAGGGACCTTAAAGATCATCTAGTTTCAGCCTCCTTGCCATGGGCAGGAACATCTCCCACTACCCCAGATTACACTGTCTCTCCCGACCCCACCTAGAAATCTTCCAGAGATGGGGCATTTCATTACATGGTTTTGCATTGTTTCATCTGTGGTTTGTAATATAAGAAAATGAAAACTAAAATGTTTTCTAGAAACCATAAAACAGATATACTCTCCTACTGCACTGAACCAGAAAGGCCAGCTTAGACATTTTAGAGTGCAGCAGGGCTACTGCAGGATGTAGATTTTACTGCCTCATGTTTTACAAGACAGTGTTTATCTTTATGAAGTCTGAAGAAAAACTATACTCATGCTTCTCACCTCAGCTATGTGAACAGGCAAATATAACCGTTTTTCTATTACGCTATAAAATCTATAATGCATGTGTTTGCTCCTTATTGTTTTTTGCTACAGAGCAAGGTGTGTGTCCTGTAAAGATGATACACTCACAGCCATGCTCTGCTTAATGGTCACATATTTCTGACATACAAACTTTTTACACAAAAGAAGAAATAGACCATTTTGTAATTTAGTAAGTTTGGATGCACTTCACAGTGTGTAAAAAGCTAATTCTGATACAAGTCCCACTGCAAGAATAGTCTAAAAATTGAAGCATGCATTTGGAGTTGGACATACTGCATATTTTACTAAAGCCATCCTGTACCAAAAGCATTTTTGGCTTCCTGGAAATGGTGTCTGGAATTGCCTCAGGAAAAATCTTGGACAGGGGCCACCACACGTGAGGTCCACAAGGACTACAGTTGTTCAGGTTTGCAACTATATTTTTTTAATCTGGATGTAGTGAGGATTTTTTATGATGCCCTTTTACTTTAAACAATGAAACACACTAAATATATTGATTTTTCCCTGCTTGAAAGCAGAAACTGAGTTAAATTAACATATGTAGGGTGCAAACAATCTCACCTGATTCCCACCATGTTTTATGTCATTGCATTAGCTTGGAGGGTGCTAACATTTTAAATGTGACACTATTTAAGTGTCAATGCACAAGTGCAGAATTTGGAAAATATGCCTCATTATCAAAGCCATCTCCACATGAAATGATCAAGAGACTGGAGCTGTTTTACTCTGATTACTCTGCAGTGCTGTCTAGAGTAAGAAAGATAGGTTTATTCTAATCTAGTAAGTTAACATCAGAAAATGTTCACTATTGTGTTAAGAAAGCTTAACCAACTGCTCTGCTTTTGGCAGTCTTTTCTACAGGGAAATAGAAAAATTCACTCCACATTAGGGAAATTGCAATAATAGTCACACAATATTCATTCTGCACTTGAATAATCACAATGAAGGGGAAAAAGAAGAAAAACGTAAGAAGAAAAAAATGTAAAACGAAAAAGCAGTTAAGCCTGTGTCTAAAAGTTACCATCCAGAATCAAAACCGCAATCTAGTCTTCAAAGGACAACTATAAAAATGTTTATCATGAATCATTTTCACCACACACAACGAATAATAAAAGAAGGCAGCATTGGCCCACCTTTACTTCCCTATAGTTCTCTGAAAAAGTTTTCTGTTATGAATTAAGGGGAGAAAATTTGCCAGGAGACATTCTAAGGAGCTAGCAGGTTTGCATAAAATTATGCATTTTTGAACAAACAAAGTCCTAGTATTTTAATCTGCAGCCATTCCTTATCTCATCATTCAGTTGGATATAGGCAACTATTTTAATTTCAAAGACATAATAATCTTGTCTTTAAAACATAAAACCTTTTGTGTATGCTATGACTGGACATTCATTTTGATCTCACTTCAGTCTGCTTTTATGAAACGCAAACATTTCCTTCTTGTGCAGATATATATGTGCAACGGAAAATATAGTCATGGCTCTGTCTTTTAATAATCTGCAATGGAACTTGGAAAATAAACGTTGAAAACAATGGTATGGAGGATGTCATGGTATCTTAGTTTATGGTAAGCTTTTTATACACATATTTTGTAAGTCATTTTTTATGTTACTAGTAATCAAATCAGTGAAACACCACATAAAAGCCCAAGTTTATCTTTCTTGGGGATGAAGTAGAACTTCAGAGATACAGCACTCTAGCTGCCATATGCAGAAGGAATATACAAAAAGGAGACTCAGACTTTGCCAAGAAGAACTTTAATCAAATACTCTGTCTGAGGATAAATTTGAACTTGGACGCACAAAGCGTATTCTTCCTGAATATTTCTGCATAGTTTACCAGACACAGTCCTTACTGGGAAGCAAATCCCACTTGCTGTTAGTGTCTCATTTGCAAATGTCATTTTATAATTTTAAACTATGTTTTAGAAAAGACGCAATCTGGATGCATTTAACATTAATAATGGCAGCACTAGTGAGAGTGAACAGAATGTCCTTTTTCAGATAAGAACAGTAAGTGTTTATATATGAGGATGAAAATTTTCCGCATCATCTGCATGTACATTTGTGAGGCTACACATCTTCGGGGAGAATCCACAGTCACAAAGATGCTGCTTCCTCTGACTGCCAGAAGTAAACTATTCATTGATATGACAATTCCTAGAAACCACAAAGCCAGAATAATGAGTTTAAAAGTAACTGTGTTTGCATGTAATTTACTTTTTCAGCCTCAGAAATAACAAAAACTAGATATTGTTATGTATTTGTTGTCCTTAATCTGTCTACTGAGCATACAATTTCAGTGATGGAAAAAGGCAATTCTATTTTAGTAATGTGATACTGCAATGAGATTTCATTCACTGTTTGCAGAAGACTTCACTTTAATAAACTGCATGGGATTGAGTTATCATAATTCTAAGCCATACATTTAAATGAAGCAATTAATAGTTTACAGGTGATATTTAGAAGACATGAGGCTTTTGCATGACAAGATTTTTCTTCCAGAGAACAAAATATGCAAGCAACACAATTATGCTTGTGTTAGAAAAACAAAAATAAAGACTTTTGTTGTATGTGCACTCTGACAGTTGAGACAGTTAAAATCCAGCACAGCATTATATTGATGAAATAAACTGGGATATCATTTGTACTTTTAACATAAAATAGTCTGACATACTATAAAATAAGTACCTAGAAGTCCTACAAAGCATTTCTCTGAAAGAAGATACTTCCTTTAAAGTTTTGAATAAATAGTAACTGTGCCATCAGAACCAAGCCTTTTTTTACAGAAAATACAATTCCCAGTTAATTTGAAAACTTGCCATTCTCAGTTTATAATGTTAGGTGTTAAACGCTTCCCAGAACTGTAGCTCCTAATTTTTCTAGAAATAACACATATAGCTCTACTCTCTTCCTTTGTATAAGTGAAAGCACTGGTGAAAAAAATATCCAACTGACTAGGTTAATTAACTACCCTTGCAGAAAATAAATATTTATTTACTGTATACTTTATGTCAGTAATGCAGCACAAAGACTACATGGTATCATAATTTAGATTAAATTTTGTTCCTATTCCAAATCTATCAGAACATCCTGAATGTCAGTAACATGCAGTTGCCCATAAATAATAAAGTTTTCCTTTTTTTTCCATAATAATCACATGTTCTTTGAAATTTAAGAACAACTTAACAGAGTGAAAAAGAGCCATATCACATTTGCATGAACAAGGCGTATGACCTCTATTAATCCTATGTTTCTTAATTTCTAAGTGATTACAAAAGGGATGGCAAGTCGAAACAAGCAGGAGGGAAAAGAATGCCTCAGCATAAATCATCTGCTAGCAATCACATATGACTAGTCAGAGAACATACTCAATACTGGAAACTGAGAAAAAAGTTTATTTCCTAGCAGCTGCCACAGAACTACAGTGGGATTTTTGATGAGCACAACCGAGATGATTTATGAAGCAGAAAATAAGATGGACTGGGCCAGTTTAAAAGGAGAGCTCTCATTTCAAAATGGAGGGAGAGGGGCTGCTTAGAGATCTTAGTCTGAAAAGCAGCATCTTCCAAAGGTGTCTGGAGAAGAAACAATGAGTAACAGTCCAGCATGGGCTGCTCTGATATCTCATAGACTCATAGATTAATAGAATAGTTTGGGTTGGAAGAGACCTTAAAGATCATTGAGTTCCAACCCCCCTGCCATAGGCAGGTACACCTCCCACTAGATCAGGCTGCTCAGTGCCTTGTCCAGCCTGGCCTTAAACACCTCCAGAGAGGGGGCATCCACAGCCTCCCTGGGCAACCTGTTCCAGTGTTTCCCTATGCATCAAGTTGTAGCTTTCAACCTCTTTCAATTTTCAGATCTAAAAAGGGCTATGGACTAAAGCCTCTTAACAACAAAGTGGCTCTTCTTAATAACTTCTCAAAAACCCTGAGGAAGAGGCTTCTGGCTCCCCAAGGGACTACAGACCACACATTAAAAACACCGGTGTCAGAAGACTGCTTTTTAAAAACTCTTTGCTCTAAATGGCCTGGCTCCTACTGTCAAGCATTTAGCTCTTTGGTTTAAAAAAGCTGTCTGATGCATGTGAACTCTTGATCACAGACTTCAAAGGGAAGAAACACATGTGCAAGATCAGCTTCATAAGACTGGCTGTCTAATGAAGCTGTGTTATGATGACCAGTTGCTCCATAAGATGAGATATACTTGGTGGGAACAGCAACCACATGCTCAGTCTGTGCAAACAATAGCATCATCCTGCACCCCATGGTACTTGTGAAGAGACACTCAAGCAAGACTGGTGAGACTGGAAATGGTGCTGAGACAGGACTTCCGCAAATCTCGGAAAACAAACACCATTAGCAGCAAAAGCAGCCAGGTCAGTCTCAAATGAAGCACAAATTAACCATGCAGATAAATCACAGAATGGTCTGGGTTGGAAGAGACCTTAAAGATCCCCTAGTTCCAATCCCCCTGCCATGGGCAGGGACACCACCCACTAGAAATAACCTGGACTGTGCAAAACTGCCTGAAGGTCTGGAATTCTTCAGGTATAGGTTCTTTTGAGGTAAATACGTCTTGTAAGACTTCCTAAAAAAGCAGACTCTATATTCTTTTCTTTGTAAGTAATTGGAAGCAAAAGAGCCTAAATTATTCCTGCACCTCTTCAGTGAGGATGTACAAATAAGGAGAATCTGATGTATGAGCCTGTTCTCTCTTATGTCCCAAGCCCAGGATTTGGAATTGATCCTATCCCATTGCCTCTTCAAAGACAAAAAAGTGGAGATACATAGGCTACTTTTTATAAGATGAGACTGAACTGAAATGTTTAAGAAGCTTCCTTTTTCACCTTTTATCAGTAGCACTATTTTAACCAAGGTTTTGAAGTTCCCAGAGCTCACCAAAAAAAACCCACTCAAAATCAGCTGACTTCTTAATTTGGGAGAAATCTTTTCCAAATACAGCCTTCTGGTCCACATTCTTCAGCTGGAGATCAGGCATGGACTATCAATATACACACACATCATCTACTTTTAAACTCCATGAGAAAACTTTCTAAAGATTAACTGAATATCTGTGGGATCTTTGTAACAGCAGTGGATACTGTAAATATGAAAGTGAATATCATTCTCACATTTTCCCTGGTAGGAATGAAATATAAGCCTGATTTCTAAATATGAAACACTGAATCATTACTTCTGAATTTTTTTCAAAATTTATAAACTTTACTATCAGTTTATAAACTTTACTATCAGTTTATGCTACCAAAGGCCTCTCTGATCAATCTATAAATGACTGATAGCACTCTTCACAATCTTTACAATGATTTATAGTCTTTTTTCTACTAGTAAGATTGACTAAAAACCCTCAATCTGTTCAGATCTATATTTTTCCTAAAATCAGATTTATATATGCTGCTGAATTTAACAGCTGTAAATACAAGAAAATGTCAATATAAAGCAGAATCTATTTAATGGGAAAGTTTCTTTGACTTGTTGCTACATATATAAACTTTATGAAGAATTCAGATATTTGTGAAAAGTGGAAACTTTCATAGTGCAAACCAATCATTAAAAGGATTTTAATAGCCCAGCTATTTTGTGTCCAGGATGCTTGTGCCACAAGGAAGCACCAAAACATGGATGCTGACAAATGTATACACTGACAAGAGAAGACAACTAAGATATCTGTACTCAAGGAAAAAAAAAAAGGTATTACAGCTTGCAGTTTGCCCATATTACTTTCTGTATTTGTTCTGAGATATTTGGGGATGAACTTGGTAGACAGCACAACTTATTTTCACTCCATATTTTCACATTGTTCTCCTTACCAAAAATGGAATGTTTCAACACTATGTTATTGAGGCAGACAGTCAGTAAACAAGGGTGTCTTCAAACAACATGGGCAACATGTAATAATTTAATTGCAGCAATACCAGCACTAAAACATCCCCTTAGATATTTCTTCCCACCTTTTCATAGTATTTGACCTCGTAGTCCAAGATGATCCCATTGGGATGTTCAGGTTCTTGCCAAGACAGAGACACGCTGTTCCTGGATGTCCTGTCTTTCCTTATGATGGTGATGGGTGATGGAGCTGTAAAAGGGACAAGGGGAGAAGGGAAGAGCAAAAAGCAAACTGAGTTTATCTTTGTTCCAATCCTTGGCAAAGAGTACTGTTTTCCATTTAAAAGACTCACGAGGTCTGGACTTGTATCAACATTCAGCAGCTGGATTACAGTCCTAGTGCACATTCTTTAAAGTATGCTGGCCTCAACAGAAATTAACTGATTTTTTTGGTTAAACTAGTGGACCAGTGGCAAGACAGCAGATGGTTTCGATCTGCTACTACAGTGTAAGCAATGAAATACATTTGATAGACTAAAATAGAGAACAAAATAACAGCACTACCTATTTGTTATAATGCTGAAGTATTATCATTACCAGACTCTGCAAAACTCTGATAACGTTTTCATCTGCAAGTGTAAAATGGTGCTGGAATGAATTACATACAAGGACCTCCCAGTATACATGGCTAGTCATAACTATAAGCATACTGCAGAATACAGCCTCTTTTAAAACATTATTTGGTAATCTCTACAGATACAAATTGCTCCCATATATACTGCTCCTTTACCACATGAAATTCCTTTCAAAATGAAATTTGAATAAAAAAATATAAACTGCAAAGTAACCTAATTTCTGATGTGTATTAATCAGTTAGATATGACAACTGATTGCATGCCACAGGCTCACCCGCTAGCCAAAACATGGAAGTACTACCAATATTGCACAAAAAATTCATAATTGCCTATGACTCCTGAACATCAATTCAGCTTTAGACCACACAGCTCTATGGGCTGTTCCAATACCAGGCCTGTGTTTCCTGCATTCATGAACTGATGCATTTTTTTAGATTATTTTTTCTGTTTCTTTTGGGTTGGTTTCCCATTCCAACCTTTTTTCTTCGAAGGCTTTGGCCAAAACACATCAGATCATACATTGCAGATCACACACTGCAGGTCATAGCTCACATTAAAAAAAAGAAATCTTTTACCAATAAACAGGCTTTTATCTTAACATGTAAAACAAATGTGTTTGTAAGTTCAACATTGTGCTGTCCTAATAAAAAGGCTCTAGTTGATATAAACAATTTAATTTAAGATGAATCTTATGAAGCTTTTATTGCTCATATAAAACTAGTTGCACTTGAAAGGCATTACACACTTGCATGCATTAGCCAGTGCTCTTTCTGTTTGGGTTTGCATTCCTACAAGAGAGCTTTCATAGTCCAGAAAAAAAAAAGTTTAAAAAAAAGTTTTGAAAATTCATTCTCTGTTTGGTTTTATTATACTTCCCTCAAAATATATCTTTTGTCTTGAGGCACGATCTAAATGTTTAGATGCTCCTTTAATTAAGCAGAAAGTCTAGGAAGCTACATGCATCCCCCCACACAAAAAAATATATATGTACTCCCACATTTATTCTAAGTTGTGACATATTCTCTGAGCAGCTTTTTCCCATAGTTCACAAAGGCTTTCTGAAAAATTGAAAGTCAGCAAAAATCCCTTTTTTTTGGTGTTCTTTTTCCCACAGCGGGAAAAATTGGTCCTGAATTTAAATTACTGAAACAAAACTTTGAAGTTGCTTTTGAGTCTTTGGCTTTTTAAAGTAGAATGGGAAAGAATGTCTTTCTGCTTTACACACACACCAGATCTATGCTTGCTGAAGAGCTGAAAAGCATCAGGGCAAGGTATAAAGAACTAGTATGTTATGAGCATCCTTCAGTAATTTCACTTGAATTCCATTCAGACACAAACCAGTGCTACAGCCAAAATACAAAGTGGTTAGCTGGCTGGACTGCTTTACTGCAGCCAGCTCTATGTTAACTCACATACCCATGCTTGCTGCTTTTATGCTCTTATAAGTCATTTTTATGTCTTGTTTTTAAGCCAAGCTGTTCATCTTTTCTGTATGTGAATAGGTTGCCAAGCCCAGTACCACAGCTGGTAACCCTTCCCATTAAGGTAACATTAATACAGATTTTATGAATAATTAATATATGATTAACAAAAATGGCTTTTCTGCTAATAAATTATGGTAATTTGTGCTATAAAAAATTCTCACAGCAGGCTGAAATAATCTTATATGCTCCAATACAGATGTGCTTTAGAAAAAGCATTTTTCTAACACAGTATTAATTATTTTGAGCTCATTTACACACATCTCTGCAGATGCTACCAGTAACTTAGAGCAGTTTATTAGGAAAGCGTCTGCTATGCAGCTATCAATAACATTATAAAATATTCATATACCTTTTCTAATCCCTAGGGTTCCCAAAGCTGCTTAGAAATTATACATCCACAGTGTCTGGAAGAGAGGCATCCCACTGCACGAACGAGTGGATGGGAGATGGAACACAAAGTTTCAGGCACTTTTAATCACACACACAGAACAGATCTGAGTTCTGCAACACAGTGGAATACACCAGGCCACTCCAATAGCTACAAGAGCTACAGAAATCATATCCAAACAGTCCAGAGTCTTGTAGACCAGCAAATAAGGCTTATACCATGTACTGTGCTAGTAATTTAAGAAAATTTCTTGTTCAGGTAACTCCTAATTTAAACCTACTGAGGTCGATATAAGATATACGTTACAGGAAGAATTAAGGTAATCTCTCTGTGTGTAGTGACCTACATAGCCCAGTGACAACAGAAGTACCTTTCTGACCTGCCTGCAACCCTGATCTGCAAGTTTAGGAGTGCATTTAGGAAGAATAGCTTCACATTTCCACTAATTTAAAACAATTTCTTTTTATACACATCCCTAGAATTCAACGTAATAAACCACATAAACTATGTTCTAAATAGTATCTTCTGATATATACTTATTTTTTCTTTGTTTTTCTCAGGTTAGTTCTGCTAAGAAGCAGAAAAAGATTACCTCTAATCAGGTCAACAAAGCTATGTTAATCTCAGAGCAATCATTTCTGGCCCAAAGTACAACTCAGCCTATTAGGAAGACTTTTAGATAAACAGAAGTATTAAGAATTATATTAAAGCATCAATATAAAAACCAAATCCCTTTAATTTATTATTTAGATAAGTTATTTAGGATGAAAAGTTTAATAAATACAGTTCCACTGAGTTTTGGATAAATCTTGTGGCTCTACATATTTACATTTTTACTTGTGTTTTGATTAAAATATTAGTGCTTTTAACTTCTTCACTGAATAACAGTTGAGGTGTTTTATAATTTAGGCTTGTATGGCCATGCATTAAGAGGTTTATTCTCAATAGTAACATGTAATTAATATAGAGGCATTTTTATGCATCAGATGGTTACTATTTGTCTGGCAGTACAGTCTAACTGGTTTATAACTAGTTTAAGCAGTTAATATGAACTTTCAAAAGTCCCTGGAGTCACAAGTGGAAATATACTTTGAGAACTCAATGTTAAGTAGCATTTCTGACAACTGGGAATGTGGATGTTGAAAAAGGTAACAAAAGGACTGATCCAGGGAGCTTAGACTCACAAGTGTAAAAACCTCCTCACCCATGACTACTAAAGGTGCAAGCAAATAACATGAAGGATCTAGCAGAGAGAACAATAAAACTCTGCTCAAATTGACGTCCCAGCAAAACTGACCCAAATAGATCATTTGTTCTCTTCCTGTTTAATAGCAGCTGTATATAAATCTTCTTACTGACTTTTTTCCTTATTCCTTGGTTATTGTTTTCATATGTGACTGGCTTACAGCTCTATACTTGAAGTAAATTCTCTATCCTGTGACAGACACAACTCAGTATTAACATTGGCAAACCATGTGTGTACAACTGCTGAAATATTTAGAGTCCTGTTGCCTCTTGCTTAGGTCTCTAGATCACTAATTAAATTTTAGGGAAGGACTTCATTCTAAAATAATCATGGGCTGCTCACTTCCAGCTGTTGCTTGCAACCAGTTATCAGCATTACAATGTAAAATACTCTGAGCTGTGCTGAAAAATGGTTATCAAGAACATATCTGAGCCAGCAGAACTGACTGTATTACCCAAATTCTGCACTGCTGAATGATCGGAGGGTTTGTTCCTTTTTCTTTCTGTAGAAACCTGATGATTATCTAATCATAATACTGTCATCTGATATAATGTATAAATTTTATTTAATGTCTATGCCTACCTGCCTGTAGGAGGTAATGTGGAACAGAAACATTAAATAAAGATCATAAACTCAAAATTAAATCTGCAGGCTCTGACAGTGGGACTTGAATCCAAATCTTTAAGTCTAAAAGGAAATACTAAAGTATAAAAAAACAAATAAATTTCTTGCTTACAGGCAGTTCCTCTAGGAAACTGGAGTTACATCTGCAAATTATGGATATATGAGAGAACTTACCTGGTGCAAGCAGTAGGGGACTGTGTATGGCTAGGTCTGACACTACTTGTAATGCTGGCATGCACATTTCATTTGTGGAACAAGAACTCAACCTCTGGTGTTTTGTGAACCAGCCTTTCTATCTTTTATCTACCCATTGCACCACCAGCCAACATTTAATTCATGACAATGTCCTAAGCAATGACTCGCAAATTAGTGAAATGACATCACACTTCCATGACATGATCACAATAGCTGTATGAAATGCTATGATTGTCCTTAAATTGTTTATATCTAGTCTGTAGATTAACATTGAAATGGGTTATTACAAAAGACTTCTCACAGACAGCAGGAGTTGCACTATTTTAACCCTCCTCTGGTTGCATTACTTTTTCCTTTCTCCATTAAGAACAGTTTAAGGCCCTGCATCCCTCTAGATGGCTTTGCAGAAGTAAGGTTCCCACAGGCACATTCCAAGAATGCTCAGTCAGTGCTAGGTCCCCAGTTGCCTTTCAGGGGACAGGAGGAGGCAGAAACAGTGATGCTTTAACAACACTTTGGAAACCTGCTAAAATGTACATGATCTGCATCCAGATAGAATTAGCCATCTTTTCAACACCTGCACATACAGAGCTTTGCCCTTTAATCTGCAGGACATATAGTTAAACTAGCACATTACTTGTGTTTGTGTTCCTGAAGCTTTTTCTTGAAGCAGGCCCAATATATTTTTATGAGTTGGGCTGTAAAATGTCATCCGATTCTGTAACATCATTAGGTGACTGTCAGCCTGAATGCAATACACCTTCCCTGTGCTTTTGTGTCACCAGGGATCCAGCATCAGGAAGTCTAGCCATACCAATAGCAAGAGGCACGTGTCAGCATACAGGATTCTCATGCTGGATCCCAGCAAGATGCAGTAGTAATGAAGTGGATGAAAAGGTTCACAGTTTCTATGGGCATTTACACACATCAAAATGTGCGAGGGACCTTATTGTGGCCTTACAGTACTCAAAGAAGGCCTAAGGGAAAGATGGGTACAAACTTTTAACAGGTCTTATTATGATAGGACAAGTACTACTTTTAAACTAAGGTTCCACAAAAATATAAGAAAAAACTTTTTCATAGTGAGTGTTACAGAACACTGGCATAGGCTGCCCAGAGAGGTTGTGGAGTCTCTGGAGACACTCAAAATCCCCCTGAATGCTTTCCTGTGTGACCTGGTCTAGGTGTTCCTGCTCCAGCAGAGGGATTGGACTAGATGATCTCTTGAGGTCCCTTCCAATCCCTGACATTCTGTGATTTTGTAAGAGAGGAAAGACTTAGACTAGAAATGAGGAAGAATTTTTTATGATTGGGGTGATGAAACATGGGATCAGGTTTCCCAGAGTCGGTAGATGTCTCATGTTTGTAAACATTTGAAGACAGATTGAGCAGGTCATTGAACAATATGATCTACCAGAAGATGCCCTTACTTGTTGTGGGGGAGGCTGGATTAGAACTTTAAATTTAATCTTTAAAGGTCTTTTCTAGTCCAAACTATTTGACACCTGACTGATTCAAAATGCAAAATGCAAAAGGAAAGAAATAGAATAAAAGTTTAGGGACAAATAGAAGCGGGCCAACTTTGGATGACACATACCTGTATTTATTTCTCCTAAAAAAGGATGAACCATTTTAAAGACTGCAATGTTAGTGGCTATTTTGATGGATGACTGCCTGCATCATGACAGGCAATGCATCTCAAAGGTGATGGACTCCAGCCTGTGGTCATAGACTCCAAAGTGACTACAAGCATTGCACAGCTGCCCTGAAGGAGAGGTAGCAGTGAACTAGGAAAGGGAAAACAAGCGGTTTCAAGCAGGAATTACACATTAAAAGGCAGCTGCTTCATTTTGCTCTCAAGTGTGGAGAAAGGCAACCTTCTGCGTAGCAGCTGTCACTGAACAAGTGATTTTCAGCATTAATTTCTCACTCTTACAAATAAATTCTAAATTAAAAGCAAACTTCTTTAAGTGTTCCACATTCATGTTCTCAATTCTCCTTCTTTTTATTAAAATAGATAGCAAATGTCTTCCTCAAAGCAAAAAAAATGTTAGAGTTCTCATGTGTTTAACACGTGTGTAATAAATCATGGAAATGCCATGACCATTTGGGAAGTATCAAGCTGCACAAGGCACTCACTTCAGAAACTGAAAATTATGGTGGCATGGTGTTCACAGCTGTTATTTCAGAGAGCAGACAAATGTCTTATATGTTTTCCAGCCCAAAGGTACTCATAACACAAATGTTATTCTTTCTATTCTCTGTTTGAGATGGTGGGAGCTTTGCAATACTTCCTATTTTTCACTGAACGTGTTTAACACCATATCAGTTTAAAATAAACAGTTCTGCTTTGCCTTTCCTACTCCATTGTTGCATTATTTTATAGGATGTTAGAGCCTCAGGTTTCCTAGTGGGAAGTTTTCAGAAAGAAGAATTTATTCACAATGCACATAACATCAACTGTCAGGTGCTGAGTAGGTTCTCCCATTTCCCTGAAACTGCAGTTATTTCTTCAACTGGAGACATCCTGCTCACAATTGAAGAAATATACTGAAGAGCCATGAAATGTCAGCATCCAACACTGGAGGAGACAATCAGATAAGTAACTTAGGATACAAAGTATTTCTCTGCTTTTAAGTAACCGTCAAGAGCTCTAAGTAATCTGTCAGAAAGTTTCATCAACGTTCCTCAGTTTTTTTCTGTATTTCACCAAACCAAGTTTTTAAATGAGAATCCACATGCCATTTCATGTTAAGGACTCTAATAGAAGCAAGTAAAGAGAATCATTATCCACTGACTGCTGAATACAATTTCACAAAGGTCTCTGGAAAAGGTAGCTAGAAGCCTTGGAAGTGAAAAGCACTATTTGAGCCACAAACTTCACCTGTGAACTTTCTCTAAGGTCATGAGTGTTCACATAAGGACTCCGTGTGCACAGAAGAGACCAATGTATGTCACAGCCTTTGAAGCCTTGGCAGAGCTTCCTTGACATTCAGGAGAAAAGGGATCAAAGGCTTTGCAGGCAGAACATCTCTAGCTAATAATAGGCAATACATGGAGTGACATTGTTAAAACACTTCCCTTTTATATCCCTAAAGGAGGAGTTTTATTGAGTTAAAATGATCCCTGAATAGCCTCTGGGCTGAACCGTAAAACACATCTGAAAAGCGTAAAATCTTTATTTATGCCAAGAATGTATGAAACTCAAAAGATAAATGTCATTCAAAAAAACAAGCATGTCCTAGGTATTCAGTGCATAATGGGGCACAGCTGTAATAACAGTCAGTGAACCAGAGACTCCCTACATCATGTCATTAGCTCACTTTTAATAAGTCTATCTTCTTGTCCTTTTCATAAGGACCATAGGGAAAGAAAGAAATATATCACACACCAAACATCTTTAGCTTGCTGAAATTGTCTCTCTTAGAAGACAGATCTACTTAAGGGACCTGTCTTGGGATATAGACTTTTAAGTGCATGCAGCCCTTTCTAAATATAGATTTTATTTAACAGGGAGCATCACATATTGTTTGCAAGTTGCTGAAGACTGTGCAGTCTAACTTAACAGAATAAAGGATCTGCACATAAATACCATCACAGTTTCTGCAAGTAATCAGACTTTTATTGAAATACAGCTTAGTATTCAATTTGTTGCTGCATTTATTCCCTTGAAGCCACAAATTTCAGACAAATGCAGTTCTAGTTCTGAGATTTTAACAACTTTTCCCAGCAATCAACTGAGTCTTTGCCTACAATTGCACTGAAAAAACTCCTGATTTTTTCTCCTTTTTAAATATTTGACTTCTAAGCTGAAACTAAAAGTTGGCTTGAAAGTTTCAATCTCCAAATGACACATGTAGATCAAGATATTAGAAAGCAGTAGGATCTACACTTTAAGACTCTCATCTCAATGATCTTAATTTCTGTATTTAGTGGTCAGTTTTGTTCCCAATCTTTTTTGAACAATTTTCACTCTGATTTCTTGAAAAAAATCTTCATAGTGCCTGATTGGTTAAGCTGAGTATTTATTCTTGAAAGCAGGAAAAAAATAAAACAAAAAAAAAAGAGAGAAACTTTCTGGAGAGCATCCAGACCTCACACTGCCACATGAAGGAGCACCACTGTAAGCACCTGTTTTCCTACATCTTCTCATGCATGGGTTAAACAATTAAGCAAGATGATTAAAGAGGCTACACAAATTATTCTACTTGGTGGGGTTTATAAATACAAAAGATAAAAGGAGTAGACTCCTGATAATCAGACTAATGCTCTTCGTAAGAAGCCTGAGATGATATCTGGCTTTTTGTTATTCTTTACACACTAGCTGCACATAGATACCTTGGTTTGGATCCAGGAGGGCTTATTCTCTTTAAGCACCCTACATGAAAAGAGAGATTCCAAGAAAAGAATCAACATTTTACAAATGCACAGCTGAACAGTGAGGAGACCAAAACTCAGGTAGAGGCATACTTAGACACTTCATTGAGTAGTATAACTACTTTCTATTATTACTAGGATTTTAGCCCACAGAAAGCCTTCTGTGTTTCCTTTGTGCTTCTTTCTAAAGCAGGTAAGCGGAAATTCCTATTTATACTTTGGTTTTATGCTGTTATTGCAACTATATGAATCATATATGCATCACATGGAAGAGCTGGTTTGAACTGAGGGTGTCTCCTGTTTCAACACGTCCCCTTTGTTCCTCTCCTTATGCCAGGATACGTGACTCTTTTTGAAATTGATTCAGTCCTGACACTGGCTAATTGTACTTGAACTCAATTGCTACCACTATTCACAGCTGCATTGTTGAGACCTCAGTTTTACAAGGCTTTAAGACCTCAAGAACTAATAAAACATAAAACTACACTCAAAACTGTTACCCAGTGCTTTTACTGATTAAAACAGTCTGTTTTATTATCAAGCAGGCATGCGGTGAAGAACTAAGATATAAAAAAAAAAATTAAATTTGGGCATGGGTACATTGATAAAATACATAAAATGTAACATTTCTTGTTGAACAGTTTTGCTAATAATTATTTTGCTGGAACCCTGGACACTGTAACATACTGGAAATAACAGAAGAGGTAAGAGCTCAGGAAGATGTATGTGCACAATTGAGGTTTGGAGACAAAATATTAGGCCTGATGTGGAGTAAGCTGCTCAATAGATTGAACATCTTCTTTTCTCCTATCCTATACAGGGTTTCAATTTTGCTTGTTCTCTTTGGTAAGGCCCTGTGGATCCTCGGGTCTAACCACAACAACTGAATTTGCAGTTTTACATGATGACTCAGAATCCTTTGAATGTGGTACACTGAAATTTAAGAAAAAATGTAGACAAACTCTCTTGGGACAGCATTTAATTTTCTAGAGCTTACACAGTTTTTACAGCTAGAAAGCCCGAAGACATTCTCAAACAAATTATCTGCCTCCATGGTAAAACTGTAGTAGTGTAATTTAAAGTTGTTTATAAACAACTAATTTGTTCAGATCATTTCAAATCCTGAGATGTGCTCTGTTCCTTTACAGTGTTCCAATTAATTTAACATTAAAAATGAGGAAGAAAAGTAATTCTTACAGTGGCACAAACATGATGATGCAGAAGTTTGCAGCAATTTAACTGAAATGATCACATGCAATTTAAAGCGCTTTGCCCTCATAATCAGCTATTCTAATATTCACATGGGGAAAACTAGTTAGTGGAAAGCAGGTCTCAGTTAGGTCATTGCTGACTCCAAGGTGGAGTACTATACTATAGTACCATAGCATACAATAGTGCTCAGTACAACACACAGATAAATAAGATTAGATCCTGCTGTTTCTCTGAACATCTTTCTCTCTAAGTCAGAGAGACAAGGATTTGATGGGTGGACTCTTCAGTAGACGAGGAACTGGATGGTCACATTTGTAGAGTAGCTGTCAATGGCTCAATGTCCAGATGGAGAGGAGTGACAAGTGGTGTCCCTCCTTAGGGCTCTGTGCTGGGAATGGTGTCTATATCATCTTCACAGTGGAGTTGAGTGCACCCACAGCAAGTCTGCAGAGGACACCAAGCTGAGTGGTGCAGTCAGCAAGCCAGAAAGATTGGATGTCAGAGGGACCTGTACAGGCCATGCAAATCTCATGAAGTTCAAACAGGACAAGTGCAGGGTGCTGCACTTGGGCCAGGCCAATCCTCATTACCAAATTAGACTGGGAGTTGATGTAATAGAGAGTCTTGCAGAAAAGGACTTGGGGGAACTAATGGATGAAAAGCTAGACAAGAGTCAACTATGTGTGCTTGCAGGCCAGAAGCTGACCATATCCTGGGCTGTATCAGAAACGCTGTGGCCAGCAGGTCAAGAGAGGCGATTCTGCCCCTTTACTCTGCTCTAGTGAGACCCCATTTGGAGTTCTGTGTCCAGCTCTGGATCCCTCAGCACAAGAATGACATGGACCTGTTGGAGTGTGTCCAGAGGAAATGCCATGGGGATGATCAGGGGACTGGAGCAGCTCTTCTGTGAGGACAGGCTGAGAGAGTTGGGGCGGTTCAGCCTGGAGAACAAAAGGCTGCGGGGAGACCTCATAGCAGCCTGCGAGTTCCTGAGGAGGGCCTACAGAAAAGCTGGGGAGGGACTGTTTGCAAGGGCATGTAGCAATAGAACAAGGGACAGTAGTTTTAAACTAAAGCAGGGCAGGTTTAGACAAGATGTTAGAAATAAGTTCTTCACCACGAGGGTGCTGAGGCACTGTAATAAGTTGTCAAGAGAGGTGGTGGCAGCTCCATCCCAGAAGGCATTCAAGGCCAGGCTTGATAAGGCTCTGAGCAACCTGATCTAGTGTAGAAAGTCCCTGCTCACTGCAGGGTGTTGGGCTAGATGACCTTTGAATGTCTCTCCCAAACCTATGATTCTATGAAGGATGTAGTAATGCAGAGGCAATTTAACCAAATAAAATCTCTCGAACGTCATCCCGTCTCATGGTGGTATTCTAAAAAGTAAGCCAATCCTACTGCAGCTTTCTACATTCATGTATGCATAAACTTTACCTGCTCTAAGAGTTTTGAGGTTTCCAAACAGAAAAAAAAAGTGAATCAACACCTGTCTGAATTTCTTTGATGCGAGGATACTGAGATTTACAGCCCCTCTGCACTCATAAGTTTACTCTCTCTCCATCCTGAGGAAGCATATGGGGACTTTTACTCCTGTCAGATTTCATTGAAAAGACCTCGATAAGTGATGAAAATATCAGAGTTAAACGAGGACAGTAATTACCAAACAGTCCCTTACCTGGTCTCCTTCCAGTTGCTACTGTCCTCTTTGCACTTCCATCAGACATAGATTGAGATGGGAAGGGATTCCATAGATCATTTATGCTACCACCCTACAGAAAGCAAGGTGAGCAACAGCAAACTGCTCAGGACCTTGATTAGGTTTTGAATACTTCCACGGATGAAGATAACACAGTCTCTTTGGGCTACCTTGTTCCAATGCTCCTATCTTTAAACTGAGTTTCTATATTTCAGTTTGCAACCATTGCCTTTTGTCCACTCACTAGGTATTACAGAGAAGACCCCATCTCTGTCTTCTTTAAATCTTTTCATTAAGTCTTTACATAATTTGATAAGATCTAGATCCACCTGAGCTTCTGCTCCTCCAGGGATGTTCCTCTCCTTTAATCATTGTAGTGAATTTTCAATGCTCTTGCCTCAGCACATCCACATTTCTTTTGTTCTGGGCAGATAACAGGATGACCACGTGGATTTTGAATGTCTCCAGGGGCAGACTCCACCTCCTTCCTAAGCAGAGGGATATCTTTTTCCTTTGGGTTACTTAAAAAACCACAAAGAATGCAGAACTTTCTGATTGATAAACACATTTTTTAAAAGATCATAAACTGTGATCAGAAAACCCAGAAAACCTGTAATACCTGTGCCAAGACCTTCAATCACACTAGCGACAAGCCATGCAGCACAGCACATTGGTCAGCCACTCTCTGTGGGACATCCACAACTAGTAGGCCACCTTCAAGTCTATCAAATCCCACATCCTCTCCCACAGCAGCCAGTGACCCTTTCTAAATGGGGTTGATTGGTGTTATTAGGAGATAATATCTGTGTAATACAACATATTGATGTGAGATGAGGGCCTTCTTTAGGCAGCAGAAAATTGCTTGAATATAATTCAGTGGAAGTTGCATCAGGCAGCAACTGAAGGTGTGTACTAAAGTGCAATCAAAGAGGATGATCAACAGACTAAATAAAATTGAAATGTGTCCTTTCTCTTTTACTAACACACCAAAGACAGAAAGATGTGGTTATTGAGAAATTAGAAATATTGCATACCTGTCTAGCCATATTTTGCAAGAGCTCATCAACCTTTGCTGAAATAATGTGCAATAAAAGCACAGCAAAACTCACCCAGACAGTAGAAAAAAAAAAACCAACCAATTTTCTATAATGATTAAGAATTTCCCTCAGTTCAAGGGACTAGAATTTGGCTTTACAGCAGTTTTGTACTGTAAAGAACTTTGCATTCACAGTAGCAGCAGAGTAAAACTATAGATGTCTCTAACCTTCCATGTAACAACTAAAAAATGCCTACCCTTTGCTTGTAGATCAGGTTTGAAAAATCTCCAGGAAAAGCCTGAGACTACAGAACTCAGAATTCACTACCCTGTGAATTTTTCAGCAAAATTTATGACCCTTTTTGTGTGTATATAATCTATATGCATATTTAATTTACAAATATGTTTATTCATATACATATATAATCTATTTACATACAAAAAAGAAGCTGCTGTGCAAGCCAATTGACTCCAAGCAGATCAGTTGAATTTATTTTAACACGATCTGGCAGATCTCCCAGTTGCCCCATTACAGAAAATTAGTACTATGCATGTTCTGATCTTCTGGGCTGGTTATGGATTCATAGGCAGAAATGCTCATATATGCAATGAGAAACATGAAAAGAAGTGTTTGCTCAATTTTCAGTGGCCTTTGGAGCTCAGAGACCCCACCAACTGATGCCTGTTTTGAACTGAGTTCATCTGAAGTAAAGATCAATGTCTGATTATTACCACAAAGAGAATTGCCACACAAACAACATCATATTTTTGTCATTAAAAAATACAGAACGTTTTGCAGTTCTGCCCCCAGGCTCTTGGAAACCCACATACTCAAAACCCAGCATTTTGGGTGGGTGAGGAACATTCAGCAGAATAGCTTACACTGAGCTGGGACAGGCCCTGACAGTGCTTGAAAAAAAGCACATGGATAATGAAATTCAGTATTAAATCTTTAGTTTCATCATAACCATTGAAAAGGTGAAGAGTTCTCACATCAAGCTTGGCAGAGGTGAAATAGCCTGAACTATAGAGACTGAGGAGACTTGGGCTGTAGGGCCCTTCTAAACTTCAGTCCTCCCTCAAAAATTTGCTGGCCTACTGACTGACATTTTTCATTCTGCAGGGACTTAGCAGAGGCTCTGTCCTCGTGATCAGGTTGACTGTACTGATTTGTGTCGCCCTCTGTGGTAACCCACCCTCACAAAAGCCTCCCAAAGCACTACACCTCTCCATCTTGTATTCAGCAGTGCCCAGTCATTTAACAAAAGCTTTATCCAGCTTGTGGATACCTCTGTCCTTGAAGGAGCATACCTAAAATCTGAGAGCATAGATAATAGCCCTAGAGTCATGACTGGCTTTTGGCATCTTTTGGTCTCATAAAGATACAACTCAACAGTGTTTTATTTCTTTCTTTTGAAACACACCCTGGTTAAACCCTTAATTATACTGTAATCTAAGATCTTCAGACATTTTCCCCCAACCTCCCACTCAGGTGTATAAAAATTTGATAAAAATAGGCTTCTGGTGTGTCCTTTTTGTGATCTAACCAGAAAGGAATGCATGAGAAACTGCATTTTTGTAATC
Organism: Turnix velox; assembly: GCA_013400935.1. Taxonomy (NCBI): domain Eukaryota; kingdom Metazoa; phylum Chordata; class Aves; order Charadriiformes; family Turnicidae; genus Turnix; species Turnix velox. The sequence continues at coordinate 1,432,093 of VZTY01023691.1, read as the reverse complement.
GTGCTTTAAAAATTACTTATATGCAGATTTATGAACTAATTTTAGCAACTGCCAAACTTCTAGAGGAATTCCAATGTAGTAAAGCAAAAGGCATGATCAAGAGATACTTGGGCTATCTATGCATAAAAGAAGAAAACAAACAAATGGCTGAAGCTGCCTGGGGGTTACACTAAACAAAGCTCCTCTTGCCAGCAGTGCAATGACTCAGATGTGTCTTTGGAACTGAGCATTCCAAAATAAAATCCACCTTGCATCACAGTACAAAGGCAGCCAGCCCTGGGCCCTGGGGAAGCACACTGCAAAGCAGGAGGCCTTTACAGAGAAATGTCTTCCACTGATCCTAGACAGTTCATTCTCTGGAGTGTCCTCAGGTGATTTCTAATGGCTCTGGCGATTAATAGGCTGTAAGGCAATATCTTTGATATAAAAAACATAGGAAAAGAGAGCAACTAAACAAGGGCTGCTCAAGTCGCTGACACAAATATCTAAAAAATGTAACTGCAACAGTAAAAAATTGTTTGGAATAGATATAAAATGCAAGTTTCAGAGATGAAGTCAATGCCTAAACAAGAAAGAAATCATGAGATGTTTGAATTGGATAGATTCACCTCTGTCTGCTTGCTGCATAGTCAGACATTCCTCCAGAGCATTTGGAAATGTAGTGACTGCTGTGAGTCTGTTCTCACATTTTTATAACTCCCACTAAAGCTGATCTGTGATCTGAGGAGAAGAGATATATCTCCTCAGTGAAAACCAGTGCAATAGCACAGCTTACTAAAAGTATGACTACTTAGAACAATGTTAACTTTGTGCTTTAAGGAAGACACAAATGTAGGTATTTGTAGGATGAGTGTGAGCTTGGACAAGGTAGGAGAAGAATTACTGCACACGTGTGTTTTCAGAACAGAGCTTCCTGATGGGGAATCACATGGAATAAAACTACAAAAATTCCAGCATCTAGTCTTTCTCTTCACTGAAAAATATGGCACCTGAAAAAAATGAAATCAAAACAAATGCTAGAGAAGTCAAGGTTCTTTACATATTTCAGATAAACGGAATCTTGTCAAATGAGAAGCAAATGGTAAAGTAGTGCAGCCGTGATAAAAGCTCTATCAGCCAAGTCAAGGCGTACTGCTGTGTTTGTGTAGGGCCTCAGTGACTTCAATAAGCCTCCACAGAAGCAGAGCAGTCACTTTGCACACTATCAACTATGACACCAGAACCTAAGTCAGTGTTCAGCTCCACACCCCCATTATGTTGGCAGTAACTCAGAGTTGGTGAGACAACCCGTAAAGTGAGAAAAAAAAAGAAAAAAGCAGTGTTTTAAACCTCTCTAATTTAATGTCAGCTTTTTATAGGTCTAACATCAAAGCATTTTTTCACTTCTACTTAATCAAAATTAATCACTAACATTACTACAGTAATTTATGTTGGAGATTATTGAAATGAGTGTTTTATTAAAATCTGGTTTTATTATTAAAACACATTCTGGCTAACGAGTCATGCGAGTCTGCTATTAAAGACTATTAACTGGGAACTGGGAGTTAATCATAACAGTCATGCTGCCAGGTCCTTTGACAGCAACACACACAGGGTTTGTTTCTGCTTCTACTTCTTCTAGCATATTTGAGTCAATTAGTTACTCTAGCACTTGAGCGGTCAGAAAAACTCCTGTATAACAAGGAAAGGAAACAAAGGTACATGCGTCTCAGCAGCTTTGAACAAAGAAAGGGTAATCAGAAAGAGCCTTACCAGCCTGATTTGTCGTGATGCTGACAGCAGCAAATTGTCTGGAAAGTGTACTCAAGTCAGATACCCCGTTGACTGCATCAATCTCAAAAGTGTAATTAGTATGTGCCAAAAGGTCCACTACTGTCACCGTGGTGTTGGTGAGTCCAGTCTGACGAGGTAAGAATCGTACATTGTCACTACACGGCTCACACATCTTCATGTTTCCTCCACATTTTTTGCAAACGATGTTGAAAGTGACATCTTTCCGACCTCCAGTGTCAAGAGGCCAGCTCCAGTCCAGGATAACAGATGTTTCATTGATGTTAGAGATAACATTTCTTGGAGCAGATGGTGGTCCTATAAAAGGAAACAGAAAATCAGAGGGATGAGATTTTCTGGAGTGCTGTAAGATGGGCCTGAAAACTACAAAAGTCAAAATTGTAAAAAACCCAAATTCTTCTAGCTATTCCACATAGAGACTCCAGAAATATTGGACTGATTGGCCTAGACTGCCAAGAACTATGTTTTCTTATAGGCAGACTGTACTGCTGAGGTGCAGTTCAGTGTTGAGGGCTAAACACACTGTCAGCAATTTAAAAATCTTGTCTTGAATCTGGCAAAGAACAAGAGTCATAGAACCACAGAATGGTTTGGGTTGGAAGGAACCTTAAAGGTCGTCTGGTTCCAATCCCTCGCCATGGGCAGGGACACCTCCCACTAGACCAGGTTGCTCAATCCCTCATCCAGCCTGGCCTTAAACCTCTCCAAAGAAGGGGCATCCACAAACTCTCTGGGAAGATTAAACAAAGCTTTTCAAAGTTTCCTCAACTTCTCCATGTTGCCTTAAACAGCTTTTCTTAGTTACTTTTTGGGTTACTCTGGTGTTGTCAAAGTTACAAAGCTATAAAAAAGTGACGTAGTGATGGATTCATAGATCTATGTATGGATCTGATCTATGTATGAATCCATCATAGAGACTTACATGAATCACCGTTCAAAGCTAACTGATAAGAACATGTTTGTTTTGGGGAGATACCAACCAGATATTTGGCCAGGCAAACCCTTCTCAGGAGAAATTGGGTCCCAGGGAGGATGCAGGAGGAGACATGACTGTGCAGCATCCTTTAAGAGACTCAGATGATCAAAGGTTTGCATGAACAAAGAAGGAATAAAATGAGACGTCTAACATTTATTAAATAACTCTAATGAACCTGTGTCAGAAGAACTGAGGAATATCCTGAAAAGGGGTAAGGATCCCTGCAGTAAACTCTGAGTTCTGATGTGTGAGTGGCACAGCCTGGTCTCCACTTAGGAGAACAAACCGCCTGTCCCCGGTGTTTTAGATAAACATAAACTCAACACACCAATTTTTGGTAGCCTGTCCAACATGTAAGGAGACATGGGAGACAGAAGATGGTTGACTGCAATGGGACATGAGAGGAAGCAAGCAAGCTGCTAAGATACACATGGAGGAGCAAGAATGACAGCCCCGAGCATAATGATGCTACTCACTGGTGCAAGCCATGGATGGAGGGTCTTTCTCAGAGCGAAAGTAATTCTTTTCACACCTGCAGTTCAGAGATGCTTCTTCATAGGTAGAGCTGTGAGGTGGGCATTTGGCACACTTCACATTGCCGGCAGAGGCTTTGTAGAACCCAGGTCGACAAGCTGCAAAATAATAGAAGCACAGTCTTAAATTCCATGGACATGTCCTCAATTCTATCATGAGACTTTGTTACTGTCATTGGACCTATCCTCATTTTGCAGACATTTATGGTCAAAAATACATTGTCTTCTCATAATGAAGATGCTGATGGAAAGAAAATCCCTTAGTAAAAGAGAGTTCTTCATGCATTGGCTTAGATTTACATTTAATTTGCCTGGAAAACAAACCAGTATTTTACACAGCTAATAAGAAACAGTCTTTGAAGTAAGTTACAGACATGAACAATTCATCAAATAATTTTTTATGAAAAACCCATGCAATGAAATAATGCTGTCGACTTCTTTCACCCAAGATGATATCATCACTGAAAAAAAAAGGGGAGACCAAAATCAGATAAGAATGAGCGATGGAAAGTGTTCAGCTGCTCCCATGACACCCATGACACCCATGACACATGTACTTTTCCAAATGGAATTTACCAAGTACAAACATTATGGCTGACATTGGTCACCTGCAGATCTGTATTCATACCTACAACAACCAGGCACAAGCAGACAAAGTAACATCTTAAAATAACTTCATCTTTTGCTACAGTTGGATTCCACAGCAAACTGATGCCTAATGTATGAGGACACTATGAAAAACTCCAACACATTCTGACTATAAATATAATATCAACAAAAGTATAATACAAATTAAAATATAACTACTTCTCTTGTCTGGACTCCAGAATGTCATGCTTATATAAAATTGCCCAGAACTTGTCACTGAGTTCACCAGTTTTAGCATAAGCCTAAACAGGGACACACTTTTCCATTTTGGAGATGAACTAATTTATAAACATAGTACAAAATCCAAGACACTAGACTATGTGGTCTTTTCTGTTCAGGCATGCAATGCCCAACAAAAAAGTATTCGGATGGGCAGCTGGAGGTGGAAAAAATAACAGTATAAAAATTCAGCATCTTTTTAAGTGATGCAGGAGAGAGGGAAGCTGCAGCATTAAACTGGGTGCTCAGATTCCATACTATCATCTATAACCAAGACCTCTCTGAGTAAAATTTTGTTGATTGGTTCCTGGTGCCAAGCACTGGAGAGAAAAGCACTGGCAAGGAGAGAGAACAAACCCCTGCACAGTCGTATCTCTTAATTGAAACATCTTCATAAAGGAAACCCTCCTCACACCCCAAGGAACACAAGCAAGAGAAGCAGAAAATGTTTCACAAGGAAGTGCTAATCTCAGACACTCTTCAGCACTTCACAGCTCTTGCAAACCACAGCACCTGCCTGCAGCTGCCACCTCCAACTTCTATGCTAGCAAAGCAGCTGGGAAAGACACCTCCTGCTCCAATTTCTCTCCTGCAAACACTAAGGAAACCGGTCCTGAGATTGAGCCTTTTGGGTCTCCCTCTGGCTAACGGAATAGCCTCAAACTATTTTATTGCCTCTGAACACAGCATGGCCATTCCTAGCTATAAGACAATGAGCCAGGAAAAAAGGAATGGCTGCCAATCCTGCTTCTACCAGTACTAGTGACCAGCAAACACAAGAAGGAAAAAATACCTTGCTGACCAGCTAAACACATCACTTTCATGAAAACTTTCTATGGACACCTACTGCTATGTATTAAACTCATATGGTTTTGCTGAGCAGCCGCCATTCGACTTAAAGTGATAAGCGTACACAAGATAAAGAGGAATTTATGAAAATATACGGTAAATGTATTTATTTTAAAACAATTTAATATAACAATTTAAGGGAAAGAGACTGGAAAAAGAGTAATAACCTAAAATAGAACCTTTGTCATGTTGTTGGTCTTCATACAAGACAATTTACACTGCTTATTAAATACAACTTATTCATAGCATTTTAAAATATACATAGTCATTTACAGGACATGTCTACAGAAAGACTGATTATCTGGAACATTTTAAAAGCACCTAACACCACCATTTCAATATGATAATGAATCTAATATAGGTAACCAAGCTTGAATATATTTTGTGGGTTGAGGAAGACAAAGAAAAGAATAAAAAGTACTCCATTAATAAATATCTGTCTCATCCCTCAGCTGGAAATCCATAGACCTCATTTAAGAAAAATGGGTCGTCGAGTGGGGGTAGGGAAAAATACAAGGAGAGGAATATGCATGGTAACATGGCATTATGCTTTTGCATTCTCAGAGGGACAGAGATTTCATCATTTCATCCTTCTATCACAGGACAGATTGAGCCATCACGGCATGGGGATGAGCCAGCTGCCCCAGTATGCCCTAGTGAGGGCATCTCAATCTCATGTCTTCCCCTCAGGCTGTCTCATGCATTCTGTCTTTGTCTGTCAAACTAATTCACAACTGCAGCTCAAAGGAGAAAAAAACCTGCAAATATACTTGAAATTGAAGCTGGGAAAAGGGAATGACAATAGAAAATGCTGTAAATTATTATTTTCTTAGACATTTTAAAGTTCAGATATATAAGAGAAAAAAATTAAGCTGTTACTTCAAAAGGCTTTTTTTTGTTTTCATGTTGGAAATGGATTAACTTAACTTTTTTCAAGTCAGTTCATGGATTACATAAATTTATGGAAGAAGGTTTGGCTTTTTGAAGTGAATGCCATGCCTTTGGTTTCAGTCAGCTTGAAAATGAAAGCACTAACACACAAATTCTGCACAGAATCTGTAATTTCAGCATGGGAAGCAGCAGTGAGCAGTACTGGCTTTTTCTCAACAGTTTCTTCCAGAAGATAAATTTTTTTGCTTTCTTTCACAAGGGAAAACAATACAAGAAGAAGCAGATGAACAGGCCAGGAAGAAAAATCTCTCACCACACTAAAAGCAAGGAAAACTTCAATCATTTCTACATTTATGATACAAACTCTACATCAAAGATTTGTTTTTTGAGAAAATATCAGGCATCCTCAAGCCTGATAGATGCCTGATATCTGTCAATCCTGATAAACCCCTATGATAACTCCAACCTGAAATATTATTTTAAAACTGTCCGCAATCTGATTTCAATCTTTCTTATTTCAGCACAAGCCACACTGACTTTATTGAAGTCACCTCCTGGTAAGAGTTTCAGGACTGCAGTTATGCTTGTTCCTGTCTGAAAATGAATTTCCTTAAGCTATAACTGATAAGCCTGTCTCAGAGACAGAGAGCAAGGAAAGCTATTTCAATGAAAGAAAAACATATACATGTAAAAAACTACAGTTATTACTGCTAAAAGAAACGTGACTGTCTTTTTAACAGTAAATTTAATTTTTCCTCTGTTTGACTAATCTGTTTGAGATGAAAACATGGTCTCAATTAAGGGTTAAATGATTCATTTCAATTTGAATTAATTTTAAATTAAAATATAAAGCTGTTAGCAAATAGGAGCATTTTAGTATTCAGACCTCATAGCCCCTATACACAGAGCAATATCAACAATTCCCAACCGTAAACACCAACTAACAACCTATGCTTGTATTGCCTGAGCCAGACCCAGTACCCTAGGCCTAACAGTGTTCATTTCCCTGCACAAGGTCAAAGCAACTATTTATCTGTAAAATGAGCCACACTGCCCAGTTTTACAGGAACTCTGTTTTTTGTGCTCTGAACAGAGGTGTGGTGCTTCAAGGCAAAGCCCAAGCACTGTGGTGCACTGGGAGTGGGCATATGCAGCCACAAAACTGGGCATGCAATGGGCAGCATCCACCAAGGAACCAGTGTTTCTTTTTGTTGTTCTGCTTTTCAGTAAAACAGGCCATGGGCAAAATGCCTCCCTGGCACTAAACAACAGCCTTTAGAAAAGAAGGGAATTTAATCATAAACCTGTACAGGTCATGTATACCTTAATAATTCACTATCATGTGCATTAGCAAGATGGATGACAGCAACCCTGGGACCAGCTTCCTACCCCAGTACCCAGCAGAAAGCACAGAGAGGCATCTCACACACATGTAGCCCATGTTGAGGTCCCTTCCAACCCGGGTCGTTCTGTGATTCTGTGATTCTGTGATTCCCTTTATCATCGCTTGTAGAAATAGTGCACCAGTGAGCAGCAACAGAGGTTCTTGTGCCGGACCTGAAGCCACAGGATGACCTCTAGCTGTCCAAGAGAGCTGGGAAGTGAAGGTGACTGACTGGCTAACTGCAATGCCCATGAAGAGCACTGCCTGTTTGCAAACTCTTCAAGTCCCTTTTAAAAGTATTACAGGGCTCTTCTTCCTCACTGTGCATATTGCGGTCATGTTCTGGAGAGGCCAACAGCACTATGTTTATCACTAGGAACAGAATTGCACATTCAGCACCCCACACATGCATAATGCACATGCAAAATGAGCCTGTAACAAAGCTGTCAGCTTGTGAAAATGGATGGCATAAAAAGCAGCACAGATTAATCTTACAAAACCCTCAAAACCATTTTATATTCCTTGGGCGAGTAATTTCTCTTCTTGCACTTGCTTATATCTTTGAGAAACAACACAAAGGTGAAAATCATGATTAAGTTTAAATTAAGATTTCAAAATAATTCATTTCACATTTCTGTCACAAATTACATAGAGCCATATGTGTCATTCTTGCTATCTTAAAAATAACACAATACTGGCTCAGATGCATCAAGCATAGGAAAGGAATGTAGACTGCTATCTGTGCTCAGGAGAGGTGGGATATCAGACTTATAAAGACCTTAACTGGAGCTGAAAGCTCTGACGTAGATGGACTCTGTCATCACCAAGGTAAGACTACCCACAGGTCAAGGTAAGGATGTGTGTTTTCTCTCATTGCCCATCAGAGCCTGTTCTGTTTCTTAGGGAAATAGAAAATTACAGTAATTCTTTGCAGTGTTTGTGTTTTTACATTGTCATTCCTGTAGTCTTCAGCACACTACACAATACCCATAATGTAGTCTTCAGCCATACAAAAACAGGTATCACTGGAACTAGAAGTAACCCAGTTGTTTTTGCTAAATATTATAAACAAATCATAACAATTTAACGTATTTTCTGTGCACAAATTATATTTTTCACTATGAAAATCCAGGTAGAAAATTATAAGTCACATTTTAAACACTGGAGTGACTTCCTACCACTCTTTACATTATTAGCTTTGCAATAGCAGATGCAGCTGTTTCTTAGTGCAACTTATCTTCAGAGGGAAAACTACTGCAAATGGAAACATGCTTCATGTGTACTTCTGCATCTCTATTCTGGAAATAAAGCAACCACAGCCAAAGCCACTGACAGATTTGGAGAACCACTGAAGCTGTCCACTGCTATGATTAACTGAACTGGTTCAATTTCTTTCCTATCACTAGGCCTCCTCCAATAGTAAGAGGCCAATAAATTGGGGTCTAAAAAGCTCTCTCCTCTCCACTGTTTCCTACTCCTCCAGCCTTTGTGCCAGCAGGACAGACTATGTGGTATGCACAGGGCAAGGAGGCAGTGCAAAATCCTCTTCAGAACGAGCACTTTTCATTTTTCACACCTGAAAGCCTCTGCTAGCACAAAAACACACATTCAGTACTATTTAATCTTACTCACGAGTAAATTTCTGCTTTTTCCTCCACACTTCATATTTTATGGTGATCTGTGACCTTAACTTATTTTAATCAGATGCTTTTTAAATTGGCTTTACTCCCAGGTCAAGGCATTCATCAGGAACAATTCCTGTTCTTTGTTTAATAACTGTTACCAGCAGACGTATTAATTATACGTATGTAAAGAGATAGCCTTATCCTGTGGGAATAACACAGCACCTTTCAACTGCAGCCTGAAATCGCTTCATGTGATGCTTTGCAGGCTTCTATCTCTTTTTATGAACTGCATTACAGCCACGATTGCTACCAGCAATATTGTTGGAAGTACCATGTCAAAGATAGCAGGTCTAAACCACAGCCTTGCAGCAAAGATTTGAAACATGGAGAACTACAGTCTTAACTGAAAATTAAAGCAAAATAAACAATGCTCTACCTTAATTCCATCCATATTTAGTGAATCATTTAAGCAGGGAATTTAATAAATCTTTGTTTATAAGCAATGTCATTCACTTTCCCTAAACAAGCTGTTTCTCTTAAGCAAAGCATGGATGAACTGCAATCTGTTAAGCTATCATTTTGGCAATTAAAGATATGCCACTTTCACTTTCTGTTTTTTAAAAACTTAGTTAAATCTACCAAAAGAGACCAAAAAAATAGCATTGCAAAAAAAAAAAATCTAAATGAAAGAAATTCCAGAAAAATATGCACCAGCATCAACCTGAACAAGAACAAAAAAAGTTGTCCAAGCACACACTCAGAAGGAATATGGAAGTTTTAAATTACAATTTCACAATGATTAAAACTGGAGAGACTTTACCCTTGAACTAAAACTACACTGTGCACTCCACAAAGGCAAAGTAGACATAGGATCCCAATATCTTCAAGCAGTAAAGGTTTTCTAATGTCACGCTGAGAGTGCCACATGACAGTGCTCTGATTTAATCTTTCTTCAAAATCCCCTCTCTGTGTCAGAACTTTCTGAAAAACAAGTGCAGAAGAACAAGCAACCACTGCCACCCCCCAAAGCAAGTGCCTGTCTTGCATCTAATGAGAACACCATATCAAAGAACAACCCAGACATTATTTCAAAGACTTAGTAACCCAAGGTATGACATAACTGCTGTTTTCTTTCTTTTAACAAAGATAAACTGATACAATCCACCAATTTACTATCTTTTATGTAGAATATATAACAGGTTCTTGCTAACTACTGGTCTCAATGAATTTATCTGACATTCCTCTCCAGTCTAGACAGTCCATGTGAAGTCTATCCTTCCTTTGGTTTATCTTCAGATTCGATACTTTTTCAGCCAAATCTACATATCCTCATTTTTTACTATGAGACAGGGAGAAGAGCTAGTCCTGATGCATCCTCTTTAAGCCGTTCTTTGCCTTATAAAGATGTATCATTACCTGTCTTAAAGAATCACAAACGTCTCAGTCAGCTTTTATGGGAATATCTTCATTTCAAAGCACTTCTGATGAAACTGATTGATTTCTACATTTGACTAAGTTTTATCTCTTGCTTTCTGTTTTTAATACATTTGTGACTTTGCTGTTACTTACAGCAATCTACTGACCATGCTTATCTTCCCAGTCATCTAAATCAATGCACATATATTCCAAACCAAAGCAATTTAGACATACAAAAAAAACTACCTTTCCTCTCTAAGGGAGGGAAGATGATTTTGCATTTACTAAGGAAGAATAGAATGTTTTGCAACTTTTAGATCGTGATAATGCACACAGGAGAGTCATGCTCTCCCCATTTTGCAGGTGAAAAAATTAATGCAGAAGAGGTTCCAAACTGAGTGTTCTCTCTTCCAGTGACACCTCCTAATCAAAATGCTGCCTGGTGAATTGTGTGATGTTACAAAGAACTTCGCTCAGCTCTCCAGTGACATAGGTCCTCTACTGCAATTAGCATGAATTAGTACTTTTGTTAGCAGTCTCAGCAGAGCTGTCAAATTAATTGGAAAAGAAATTTAACAAATGCCTTCCCCCTTTGAGATATTCTTTCAGGTCAGAGTTGAGGGACATTGATTGAGCAGTGTGGGGGAAGCTTATATTCCTTATGCCCTCACTGAACCTGCTTTGTTGGTAAAAAGAGAGAACTTTGGTTTCTGGAGCTGCTAATCTGTTGCCTGCCACAAGCAGCCTACTGACATAAAAGAGAGAATCAATTTTACAATATAATACTCCAGCTGCTGGTAAAAAGTGCCCTAAAAATAAAGAGGCTCCACTGATGACCACTGGCTAAAATACCTACACATTAATTTTCTCCCACCTCAAAGTCAGTTCTTCCAGTTTATCTCTTTTTGCCAGAGGTATCCAGAAAATAGTGCACTGTTTAACAAATTTTAAGATAATTTTGAATTCTGGAGAAAAGACATGGCTAGATGTACATAAGCTTTAAGGTTTAGGGAGGAAGTGCTAGATAGCCTATCCTACCCTCTTACCAAAAATTTTAAAAAAAAATTGTCATTTTTAAGCACCTAAATCAAAAGAAGATGATGGCGTGGTTATATCTTATTCAGTGAGGGCTACTGAATCTCTTAATATTAATTTCAATGTCACTTACTGATGTTTTGTTGCTTGAAGTCACCAAAGATGGTGCAGAGAAAAATATGCTCTTAAAAAGAGAAACAGTGCTGCAATTGTAGGTGCTTAAACCTGTATGAAAAAACTTCTATGGTTTAAGCCACTACCATTACTCAGTGACACAATTATAGGATATAATTTAGTGTATCAGAACACAGTTGGAATTTGTAACAGCATACAAGAAACTGGGTGCATCTATATAAGTGCATTTAATTCAGATTCAGAGAATATTTCTGAAGCAAAATTCTCATTCACGATTTAAAGCATCTCTAGAGCACACAAATAGAGACACTGGACGATGCATTCCCTGCTATAGGGAGTCTGGTGGGCCAAACTAAAGATAAACTGGAGTAGAACATGTTCAAATGGTTATGCTGTTATGGTATATTATATGGAAGGTAGGGTCCTTCATACCAACTGCTTAGTGCTCCTACTTGGCCACAGCATCTGCTAATGCAGACTTAACTCATGATTATCAGTCTTCAACTATCTCAGTACAATAAGCACAGCTGAAATTGTTAGGTATTTTCATAAGAAGAAAGACTCAAAATGTGCTGGTAATGGAAAAAAAAGGATGGTTTTATTCTTAGAAAGCCATTAAACATATAACCATAAATAAGCAGACAATATAGTCTGTATTTCACCATGTTTAGTAGGATATGGAACAGGAACAGAGATGTTTCAGTGATTACTGAAGAAAGGCTTTATCCAGAAAACTGAAACATTATGGCTTGTCATTGTCCTAACAGCCTCTCTTCTTGTGCCTTTTTCTCTGACTGTATTTTCACCCTTCCAGTGGAAAGCCTGAAAATTAAACGGCTATGGCCTCTGGGGACATCTGTGCACTGACAATCTCATTCTCACAGCTGAAAGAAAAAGCCCAAGGCTTTTGCAAAACTATCTAAACACTCAAATGCAGTATTTATATACTGTGAGCTTTAGCTGTTATCTGTGCTTCCTTGGTATTTTACCTTTTTCTGAGAGAACTCTTAATTACTTAACACACATTTTCTATGCATGTATTAAAAATGTCTAGCTTTGCAGCGTAAGCAATTACTCACTAAACAAAAGCCCAGTTAAATGCAAATTACAAAAAAACCCTCATAGTTCAGCATTTTTATTCACTAGCCTGATACCTGTGTGAATTCAAGTGGGTAGAATCTTAGCTGGTTAGAAAACAAAGAATGTGATGTAAAGCATTTTGCACGGTACTTGCTACAAAATTAAATCTGGTGGAGAAACTTTACAAACAGTAACAGCAAGAATTCAATATACTCCAAAATTATTCATTTTGCAATGCAGAAAAAACAATGGAAGGGCGAGGAAACTAAGTTTTCAGCATAGCATTCTAAATTTCTCTAAGAAATGGTACTGTGTGCTAATATAAAATCCTGCAAGTTCAAATAACAATTTGAGATTCTACTGCAGCTCAATACTAGCAGCAAGTTAACATCACTGCATTTTATGGGGAAAAGAACTGAAGAACAGCATTAGACTATGTTTTTCAACTATGTATTGTTTTATATAAAACCATATGCTGTACAGACTTCATATTATTTCCTGACTGAAGAAAGAATACTACAAAGACAAAGGATCTACCAACACCTTTGTTTTTATTTTAATTTTTTCACTTTCTGCCTTAAAAATTCAAAAGCAGAAAACAAGGAAACCAAGCAGAAACCATACACACTCCTCAAAACTCAAAAGCATTTAGGCAAATCCACCATGGGTACAAAAAAAAGATGTGGATAGATTTTTTGTACTAGGAATATTTCCACATACTCCCAGTAGAATCCTTTGGCGTTGACCAAGAGATTTGAGCCACACTCCAATTGAGCTGAAGTAAGACATCTGCTTTATCTTGGAAATAAAGAAATCAAGTTATGGTTGGTTACTTTGCTTAGGAAAACTCATACCATTGTTCTGTTTCTAAAAAACCTATTTTCCATTTTCAGACAAATCAGGTCATGAAACCTAATAGCACATTTGATAATGAAGTTAATTATATGGTAGGATATTAAACCAAAATTGAATCTTACTGGGTCAGGGCATTTCTTTGCTGTCTAAATTATAAGTGATATACCATCATGGTGATGTATATAAAACACAGGAAATTGTTGTGTATTAATAAAATAGTAGTTTAATCAACCCACTGGAGAATATTCAATGTATTCAAGCACAGACATATTTTGATCTGCTTGTAAGTGTAGTGAAAAGCCTATATTTTACCATTTAATAAAGCCTTTAAAATCTTCTATTATGTAAAAAAATTAAAACAAGTTACAGCTATAAAGAGTAGAGCAATTATCAAGACAATAAAAAAGGTTTTCTTTCATGGCAAAGTCATATATTCAGCATTTGAATTTATATTGGTTTAAGGAACAAAAAAGGATCTAGGAGGGAGTCCTTTGCACTCTCTAAACTTAAAGACAAATAGTACAAAATAACACATAAAATCAAATAATACCATGTTTGTTGTATCAAAGTGACTGGACAAAATATATATGTTATTGTTAACTGAAAAACTCAAATTAAACTAATCAGTTCGGATAGTTGAAAAATATTGTTCTCAGATTGCTTTTCAGAAAGGTGTTAAGAAAATATACCTGTCTTCTATTCATTTCACTTTCACCACTCTGTATGTCAATATGTCAAGAAACTTTCTCCATATAGAAAATTTCAAAGATTTCCTTGCAAAATCAGGGGCATCCAAAGGTTCAAAACAAAGCAGGTGGAGACAACACTGGGTATTGTACAAGAAACTGCTCTTCCAGATCCTGATTCTTAAATCAGAATCCCATTGAGACAGATAAATTGAAGGTGATACCATTACCTTCCTTTGCAGGAAAGATCCTAAGGTATACCACTCTAAAAAGAATGGGTTTTTTTCAGCAAACAAGATATTAAATCCAGAGAAAAGGAGATGCTAAGGATCCTTCCTGTCTTTCGAAGATCATACAGAGAGGAGAACAGGAAAAGGCTTCCTCCCTGTCTCAGTAAGTGGTTACACATCCCACACTGATTACAAACTCGGTGCACTTCTGAGAACCCAGGACTGACAGATTTACATCTACACCTAAAGTAAATGCTTTGCAGGCTGCTTACATCATATATAAAATGAAGCTCTCAATCCCATGCTGGGAGACTCTGTGTGTGACACAGAAAAGAGCCAGTGTCTGAGTCAACCTGCTGCTCTGGTGTAGCATGTCCAGAGCACAATCAAGGATTCAACTCTAAACCACACTGGACTATACTAGAAGAGGTGAATAAAATGTGCCTTTCTGTAAAGCCACGAGCCAGCAGGTCATGAACTCTCATTTCACTGCCAACCCCACTGAAGAAGTGTGTACATCGGTTGTGAACATATATTCTCATTTTCTCCTATCTCCAGATGAATCCAGTTAGCTGAAGTATCATAGAAACCTCACAATAATAAATGCAAAAACTTTCATAAACATGCTCTCCAGCCAATATAAACCTCAATGTCCATGTAAGTCAGTGAAGCTTTTATATGTTGTTTTTCTTGCTCTTCTACATGCTGCCTGTGCTATAAGTCAGATTAAAAGCACAGAACAAGTGATTACGATAGGCAAGAGTAACTGTATTTTGAAAGTACTGTCAAATACATTAGTGAAATGTCACACAAGAGCTTAACTGATCTGAAATGATCTTCCACTAATATGAACATCATTAATACTGTGACGCCGTACTGACATAATGAAGTAAGCCTAAGACAACTTTTCACAGTTACAAACCCGGCACTGCAGATCCTGCCACAGCAGCTGATTAAGCATTCACATCCCTACTGGATGCCAAGAAAATAGCACACACAACCTTTCATTTTGGCTTGTTCCCATCTTATAAATTAACCATGCTGAGAAAATCCTTTGGACTGTCTTCAGTTCTGACAAAATACCCCAAAATATTAGTTCTTAACATCACATTACCAAATTCTAGACTTATATTTGATATTGAAATTACCCCTTCTGCCCCCCACTCAATTCATTCTCCAACGTCCCCAATAAGGTGTTTTTATCTCATTCTTCTTGTAGTCTTTTCTCCCTTTTTTACAACTGTTGCATATCAAAGTTAGAAGTTATGGCTCAGCCAGCAGTGTATTCTATAAAATACATTCAATTTGTTCTTTAAAAATCATCTTTCCTCCGTATTGTAACCCCCCCTGGTTACAGTATGGTCATCTCACAAGGTTAAGATGACACAATTCCAGCCTCTGCAACAGCTTAACAAGACTTCGAAAGAGGTAAGGGTAAGAAAATAAAGCCCTCAGACATTAGCAATGCTTATCAGTGCTGGTTTCATTCCACATGGCTAATGTTCAACTATTTTAAGAAAGCCTTAACACCAAGCAAAACCAACTAATTATCCCCTTGTATCTGAAACACATAGGAAAAAATAAAGTGGAGCCTCCCCTTCATTTTTTTCTCTACTTTTGCCTACTTTAATTTCTTCTTACACAAAGAACTTTCTCTGAGAAAAGGTTTAGAAGAAGAAACCAGTGGCTTTTGATTAGGCAATTTCTATCTCAGAATAGTGCTGAAAACAAGTCTCAAGTTGTTTCTTTCCCTCAAACAGAGGGAAGGAAATATATAAAGAAAAGAGTAGAAAACAATAATAAAGCAGCAACAGGAGAGACTACATATTATTAGTTAGCATTTTATCTGTCAAATTTCTATCATTGTTTAATGTCTACTACTTCAACACTCATTTGCACTAACATACCACAGCCCAAGTAAAAATATCTAATTAGAATCAATAACTAATTAGTATGCTTCCTAATAAACAGAAAGTTACGATGGTATTTTCACAGCCCAATGTTCTCTGAATTCCAGATTACTAAAATAATTATGCATAATAAGAGTTCCCGAAGCAGTTCCAACTTAAGCAAGAGAATAGTTGGCCTGGATGAGCTGTTAGTTCAAGTCATTATTTGCATTTCACATTCACTGAATTTAACATTGTCTCTTTGGGGAAGAACTCCCAAAGACAAGACAGAAGAAGGCCAGTTAAACTATGCCAAGTTCAGTGATGAGAAACCTGTAGTGACAACCCAGTTATCTAACTGTTGGCAGGAGGTAGCAGTGGTTTTAAGCAGCAAATTAATATGATCAGAGGGTATGCAAAACAAGAATAATTTACAACAAACTGTATCCAAAGCAATTTTTAATCAGCCACAATCTGAAAATCCTGAATTCCCATTAAAATAAATTGGATTTGCATTTACTTCTACCTAGACTGATTCTGACTGCAGGAATGTTGGAGCGGCAAAAAATAGCTTAGTGGGGGTTCGACTTTATCTATAGATTTTATCTCTTTAATTATGTACTCAAGAGTGGGGGAAATGAGTACACAAACAAAATTGAAAAGTTATTAAAAAGTTATTAAACAGGCCAAATTTTGCTCATATACAGAAAAGGGGTCCAGATCTGAGTGTAAGAGACCTGAAGTGACCGCTTAGCTACTGAAGTGGTGGCTGAGTTGAGGAGTATATGAAGAGAACAGAAAACATAAAAAGGAGGAAACCTATCCTCCATAAAATTTAAAAGGTTGATTCCAAGGGTGACACTAGTGAAAGGGAACATGATGGGATTACAAACAATAAATAACCAGTTAGCAAGGGGAAAGTATGAAAGGGATATTGTCTCTGGGGAGGGAATAGAAGTCCTCTCAAGACCTATGCCTACCTAATTAAGGTCCTTCCTTACTCTCTCCCTCCCTCAGATGAGTAGTGGAACTTCCTGGATGTATCTTCAGAATCCATTCACAAACAACAAGCAGAAAGGATTGATCACAGATTAGGAAATCATTCTATATGATAGTCTCTAAATTTTGCTGAATTACATCAGTATAATTTGCTATCATATATGTTTTTATTTCAGCAATTGACATAGATCCTTCATTGTATCAATACTTTTCATAGCTATATCTTCAAGTCAGAAACTTGCATTTTTATAGCCAGCAATAAAACAAGACACATCTGCACAGAAGGACTTACTCAGCTATGGCAACTCCCATGCACTGCTGAGCTCTACGGTAACAACTACAACCTGAATTAAGCCATTACAAGAGGTTTCAGAACACCCAAAGTAAGTCAGCAGTGTGACTGCTCTGTGTTGAAATATTTAATACAATTTTACTTTGTTTTGCTGATGCTAATCACATTTCAGGTAACAACTAGAAAAAGATGGATCACCTAAATGTGTGCATGAACCTGTTTTTGTTTCATGACTGTAAATCACCCTAGCCATCTTTTACTTAACAGTCATTTATATCAGCTTATCTTAAATAGTTTCTTAATCAGTCGTAGTTAAAACAAAATTAGGCTGAAATTAAGCCAGGATCCATACAAGAGTAGAACTAACTTAAATAAATCAATTCTAAGCAGTTATCTTACCTAAAGCTAGACTGCTTGCTGATGCACTAAACAAGAACATAAGCACTAAATCCAAGCAAGAGTTTCTTAAATCAGAATATCTACTTGTGCATTCACAATTATCTAATTAAGCTGTTCTCCCTAATCAGAACATCAGCATATTTAATGGAATACCTGTCCTGTGAGCCCGTAGGATTTCCTGATAAACACACATCAAAAATTTAAGCTAAAATATATATTATGCTACAACATATATTACAAAATGACCGATTCTGGAATTACTAAAATATGTGTGAAAATATCAATACATGCTAGTATAAAAAGAGGCCAAAACCATACAAATTCTACAGCAGTAGTTTAATCAATCCTCAAATTTTAGGCTAGGACAGCTGAAACCCATCTTGTCTAATTTTTTAATTCTCATTGTCAGAAGCATCCCAGGACCTCTCTGTTTTTTTCACTTTACTTAGCTAAGCTTTTCTTGAGTCTACTTCCACGGCTCAGAGGAATGCCACCATTCTAGCTACTGTGAAAGCTCTCACAAACATTTGTTCTGTCCTAGCTTGTCACCCTAGAGTGTAAAACAAACTTCACCAAGACATCATATTTGTGGTTATATTCTCCTTTCCACCTGTACAATTATATTACAAGAAGTATTTTCAGTGATTTCCTAGAGACTTATTATCAAATAGGTACAGCAGAATAATTCTGTAATTTTTCAAAGAACAACTCTTAATTTTCCTTATAGGTGGTGGCCAGGAAGGACTTCCCAGTTGTCCTGCAAACAAGACTTTGTCTTCACAGATGCCCATATAAGGGCTAGTCATCCAGCATTCTCTACCTAGCTTACTTAGTGTTTTACTTCAGTTAAAGTAAAATTTGATTGCAGCTGTTTCAAGGATAACTTCCAATGTGGACAATGATTGATTTCTGTTAGCTTGATCTATGATGATCCATGTGGTTCTTGTTAAACGATATTTACTCTGAAAAATATGAGTATTTATTTATTTATGCATTTTTTTCCTATATAATGACAAATCTATAAGCACTAATAAATTAATGTAGTATTTGCAGGAATTTCTTATTAGGAAGAATAATGCGTATATTCCATTATTTACTGCTTTATATTCCTATACATAAAGTATTAGAGGTTTAACATACTAATTTTTAGTATTAGTGGGTTGATTCCCTTTAGCTATCTGCTGTTTAATTAAGCTAAGCATAGTTGTTTGAATATCTGACCTACAGTTACACCAGATATTAGTAAAAGCAAACTTTACTACTGTGCAGAATTTCAGGTTCTCTACCACATAAATCTGATTTAAGCAGTAGACTAACATATGTGTTTCCATTTCAGAATAACCCTTTATTTGACTTAAAAATTTATGAGAGAAATAGCCCCCTGATATCCAGTCTTTTCCATCTCTTCAGAAATATCAACTGATTATCCAGTTCCAAGGCCTGCAACAACTCCTTACAGAGCTCCCGAGGCTGCAGGTTGCTGTAACACATGATGGCAACTGGGCATAAGCAATGGAAAGTTATTTTGTCATTTCACCTGCTAATCTTCTGCTACCAAGATTAAGACCTAGCACAGAACAAAGGCAAGAAAAAATTTTCTCATTCTACTGATTTTACTGGTGAACTTTGGTATTCATAAGGAATGAGATAAAACAAAAAATACAGAAAAACGGAACAAGAAAGAGAATGATGATCAGTTCTCCTTTTGAATAGAAAGGATTTGATGCATGGGAGCTATCAAATAAAAAACAAAACAGTATTTGGAACAGCACTGTCAAAGTATAGAATAAGAACCTACATGGAAGATACTTTGTGGGATAAAGGAGTAAGTTGGCAGAGCAAGCTCATGCACTGACTAACGTTAAAATAAATAAAACTGCATTCAGCAACATACTGGAATGTCATCAAGGTAGTTTGTGAATTCTCCAAGGACAACTAGACTACTCTGGAATATTACCCATTCCCAGAAAATGTCCTGGGCTAATGCTGTTGCAGATGTGGCAAATGCAGTTGAGAAGACTAGACACATGAATTTATTACTTCAGTTGGTCCACATGGGGCATTTCAGAAAAATTAAGGCTGCACAGAGTATACAAACTCACCAAAAGCAGCCAGTACTAAACTAAGGCCATACATAGCTGTACAGAGGGATACTTCTGCAGAGAATAGCTGATACAGGGTCAGTATATAGAATAACATGGTGCTTCTAGATCATACTTTTTAACTTCGTGTAACAACCAAATCAAAGCTACAAATAGAGCCTTTTACATTGTTAAGAAATTCATCAATAATAGTATGTGTTAGAGAGTAGGCAGATAAATTGCTGTTGGAGCTGAAGAAAGAGTACTATTCCCAAGCATGTCCAATCTCTCACCCTGCATTCTGGGACAGTTTGGTCCATTGACCCATTACCTGGCAATGAAGAGTATGTGTGCTGTGTTTACACTAGAAATGCCCAGTCCTTTCCAGAAAAGCAGGCAGAATATGTCAGGAAACAAAATACTGAATTTGTTTAGAAAGTCCAGTTTTTTAAAAGTGGTTTCAACAGCTAACCAGAGGAAAAGAAAAACCCGCTAAAATGTAACCTTTTTGTATAAGCCTAGGAGGTATTAATAAAATGTGAAGCAAGTGCAAGAGAAAAATGCCTGTAGTCAAGAAACCAAAGCTAACATCTTAAAAGATGAAAAGGAAACTACTAAAAACAAATAGCGTAATGATTTGGCAAAGGAGATTCTGAGATCACCATTTCAAATAGAAGTTTCAAGGTTGGATGTGACAAAGAACTACTGTAGAAAACTAGCTGTGCTATCATGTAATAACCCAAAGTTAAGTAGAAAATTACTCCAGAAGCTCTTTTTCAGTCCTAATATCTCTATCTCGTATTTTCAACATGCCATGACATGATTTTGTTATAAACAAAGCAGCATAATGACCTTGCTCCCTGTCAGCCACTAGACATGCAAGTGTGAGCACCAAGCACTGAAAAGTGGTTAAGCTCCACATCTTGAGAACACGTGTTCTGGGACCTTAGAATCTCCTCTTGCAAAGTATAATTTAAATTACTTGAACAGCTTTGTTCTTACCAACTAAAACTCAAGTGTCTTGGCAGAGTGGTTGAGAAATGCTGTTGCAGCATTTCCCTACTCTAATCCTGGCATGAGCTACTGTTGTTAATCCTTTGGTTCCTAAGAACCAAATTCACAATTGTTTTAAATAGACGTGGCCGATGCTGAATTGGTGCTATTCATGCATGCACAGAGAGAGACTGAGGGTCTCTCTTCTTGACCAAGTGATGCAACTGCTCTGAAAGTTAATATCCTTCAAGCATGCCCTTCAATCCTAAGACTCTCATAAATAAGATACTTTGGACTCTTGCCAAAAAAAGAAGAAAAGGAAAAATGAGGTTAACAGTAAAAAAGAGAAAGATTATAAAGGTAGATTATAGACTGAGCAAAGTACTATCCACAGTTCACTATTCATATTTTCATATAGGACAGTGAGATTCTTCCAAGTCTTTATTGTCAATATTATATTAGGCAAAAGCAAGAGGGAAAAAAAATCACAAAACATTACAAAAATAAACCAAAAAATACTGTGACAGGTCTATGTCAGTTACACCAGAAGTATTTTGTTTATGTGGCTGTGGAAACTTTGGAAAAATTATCTTCCTTTCCCTGATTATTTATTTGTTCATTGTAATTTTGTTAACCTTAAAGAAATGTATCAAGGTAGCCACACAAGCAGCCCCCCAGTCCTGTAGTTAGGGCTATATCACAAATAATCCAATATTTTAAAACTAAATTCCTTCATTTAAAATAATAATTCTCCATAAAGACAGAGAAAATTTAATGCCTTTTTGATGTAGGAATTCCTTATTGCATTTCCACTATATTTCGGGAAGAGGCTGCTACATCACAGCTACTGAAACAGGACTACTTTTGAACTGGCAATGTGTAAGCAGGAGGGGATGTAATACAAGCAGGAAAAGAAAAACAGAATCAGAAAGCAAAAAAAAAAAAGGAGATAAAAACTCAACCATCCCCAAAGGAGAGAATAGTAGTCTTCAGCAAAAAAGAAATGCTATTAGACAGCTGAAGATGCATTTTTAAAATGTTAAATAAAGCTATTACTCACTGCCCCATGACAAGTTTAAAGCTTATTTTCTGAGGAATTATATAATGTCTTTTAAGTGGTACAGCAAAAGGAACAAATTTTCCCCCCAAAAGGAGGCATCTTACCTTTTAGACATGGGAAAAGGAAGCTCTTATTGTTCTTATACCAAAGTTAAGAAACACACGTGAAGAAACACAAAATCTGCTAGTTACATTTTCCACCTCTATAAACGAAGACTCTACCATGGGAAGACTTTTTAAATATTTCTGAAGAGTTAGCAGTGACTTTTCACAGTAATTCTGACAATTTAGCATTCTATATTGATATCTTCCTTTAATTAGGTGGCTTTTCCCTGCTAGTAAATAGCATCCTCTTGGGACTGCTGTACCAGTTTGCATGGCCTTTGGATTGATGAAATCACTATTTGATGAATCTCTGGATGAAACCATTCTTCAAATATTTCTTGTTTCCCATGTCACTGCTCCAAACTCTGCACTCCATTTGGAATTTCGCCTTCACATGCTGAGTATTATTTTAATCTAAGATCAAGGGCTTCATGGACACGGTGCTGCTGCTTTGGCTTTCAAAAAGCTTCAGTAACTGTATGCTTAAACATAACAGGGAAGACATGCTTTGATGAGAAACACTAACTTCCATGACATGGTAACAAGATGCTGCCTATTTCTGTCCAGGTACACAAAAACACAGTGTAGGAGATCATCAAGAAAGAAATGCAGTTCACCTTATCATATGTTATTTAATCATTATTTTATTTCAGGTTAAAAGTCATACGAAATAAACCCAAAACAACAGAAACAAAAAAAAACCAAACAAAGTTGCAGCTGAATACCCAGCACAAGAGAGCAGCAGGACTTGTCTCTTTAAAATTGGATCTAGCTAGATCCTGTGTAGGATTTGGGGTACACATATCCCTTTCTTCACAACAGCCTGAAGCAACATTGAGAGCAAATAAATTTTTGTATTCCGATGGTCAGAAACACATCTGAGCAGAGTCAGCTGCAGTGACTAGGGTCAGTTAAAAAATGAAGACTCAGTTGTTGCCTTCGCAGTTCCCAGCTCTGGGTACAGGGGAGAACCATTGCACTCTGAAGCTTTGTTTTTGTAAGAGAAAGAAATGCCAGGCTAAGCCTTTTTCCTTAACTGTATCAGATGCGAGGAAAAACCCAAAGGTTGAAATTACACATGGAAGTAGCTCTTTTATTGGGGTATCTTGTGCTGCATAAATTAACACGACTTTGAGTGCTGACTGCTGCTATAGCATAACCAGAATAATTAAAAGAGGAAAAAAGAAATATGGAAATTTTACAAGGCTTTCCTTCATATAGCCCATTAAGTCAAGCACTGGCAGATGCCAGAATTATTTCTTCAGTTCCTTCTCCTTTATTTAGTTTCAGAAATAAGCCTGACTAAACAAAGTTGAAAAGCAATGGTGGAGGCTGTACAGGCTTTATAATTACACTAGAGGGAAACAGATGAGAAAGTGCTGACTATGGATTACAACATCTGAGATCACACTACATCAAAAAGCTGCCCAGACTGGGGTTTACAATAGTAAGTGAAAACAAGTAAAGTTTGTAACACCAGCATTAGTGCTGAGTGAAAAGAGCACTCTGATGTATTTCAGCTTACATCAATTAAAAACATTCATCTCCTGAGGCTTATGGAGTAGAGGGGCCTCAAGTGACAGCAAGATTCTGCATGTACCCAGAATCAGAAGACTAGAAAAAAAAAAATAAATAAAAATCAATCAATCAAATCATATGCCTGTGGTCTAGCTGAGATGTCAGCACATTTGTTACGATTTCACTGCCAGCCATCTCCAATTTATCTCCAATGACTGGGCACTGAAGCTGTCACAGGGCAGATTGTAAACCTGCTCAAAATACATCAAGCCTTTCACAAAACAACAAGAAGTTCATCAGGAGAAGAGACATTTTCATATATCATGCCAGTCAGGCACCCACGTCACATAAATCAGCCCAAACTTTTAGCCATGCAAGACAAAGTTTCTTTCTTTTTGCTGTCAGTAAGCAACAGACTTATAAAGTACAGGAAATGATCCCTGCACATAATCTCATGCAACATTGCACTTCAAGGTCCTCAGTTAGGGGTTTGATAATAACTCTTCAGCCTAAGCACCTAAATTGCATAAAAGGTATCTTCAATATGCGATCTTGTTCTGATCTCATTATTCAAATATTTTGTAAAAAAATCTCCTGTTTCCTCCCCTTTCTTCCAGGCTTGAGCTTTTGTTCAGAGCTAAAAGTGCATCTATTATTTTCCTAACGAATCTTTCCATATGCATCAAGCTGATCTAATAATTGGGTTCCATGAGTTTAGAACATCATGATTTTCCTTACAGGCTACACATCCCTTGCACGCTTCAGGAATACTAAAGAAAGCAGATTCTTCTATAACCCAGCTGTTTGCAAATGGCTTGTCCTTCGGGAAAGGTCAGAATTAGTCTTCTCAGAACCAAGTGCCCAGTAAGAAGTGCTAATAAATGAGCATGAGAGATAAACTACTTACTTATCTAACATGGTGGGAGGTAGGGGCTTGCTTTGCTAGCTGGGCCAAACATTTTGCCTCCTATTAGAACAACTACAACAACAACCACAAAAATGAGAGCACCACTCTCACTGACTCAAGTCTGCACCTCTGAGCAGACTCTGCAGTCTCCAAGTCACTTGTTTTCATCCATTTTCACAGCTTTGATATAAGGGCTTCAGATGCTTTTGAGATGCTGTGTCCAGTTAGGGGAGGCTTTACCATCCCCTGTTATTGAAAGAATTTATCCATGACAACCCCTTCTTGTGCATAACGTGGTTGGAAAGCTTTTAACTTTTACAAGAAATAGTTTGATTTATCTGAACTCTACTAACCTTTATTCACTGAATTACATTTAATTACATATCCAAATGCCACTAATTGGACATGTTCATGGATGATGCAAAAAGAAGATGTTCCTTTCACTTGTTATCATTTTGCAGACTTACAGGAGTGTAAGTCTGGGTCACAGAAAATCAGCCAGGCTTCCAAAAATTTAGCCTCCAAAGCAAAAACTTATGCTGGTAAATGCATTCTACCTCACCTTATATTCTTCAAAAGCAAAAAAAGATGCATTACCAACTTCATGTGGCCCCAAGCTGAACTTTGAGAGAAGACATTATCTTTTCTTACAACATAACTTCAGCAAAATCCGATTACACGCATATGCGCAAATAGCTGAAATATATTTTACAAAATTTATAGATAGAATGTCATAAATTATACTCAGGTTCAGAAAAGAAAACCCACCCCCACCATCAAAAAGCACGACTTCAAAAATTACAGGACCAGTTCATTTAAATATAGAATTCAGCTTTGCATGGGAATAAGAGAAAGATCTTCTGTTCAAAATATTGTGTATAAATATATTATTTCTCTGACATGCTTTGAAGCCAAAGCATTTCTGAGAAATGTGTAGGGTGAAGCTCCTCTTTCTGCCAGACAAAGCTTCAAGTAAAGCTGAACAAACTAATCTCTCCCCAAAACCTCAAAGAAAAGGTACAGGCAAGAGAAAAGCAAGGTTAAACCTTTATTCAGAACTGTTCAGGAAACTACTTTAATGAGAGACATTAGGGGGAAAAAAATACATTCAAAGACAGTGTTGCAAAGAGACGAAGTCCACCTGCACAGAGAGCCTAACATAGAAAGTTGAAGGAATTAATATTACAGTCACACAATGACATTTTCTAATCAAGACTTTCTGTACAAATTGGAAAAAAAAAAACAAACCACCAAACCGTTTTTCTCCAATTTAAGGTGTTCAGTTTTGTATTAAAAAGTTAAATATTTCTATTCAGAAGACACATTTATCAGAATTAAAGTTTCTACCAAAAAAAATATTTTTCTGCTGTAACTGACCTCTGGAATACTATTTGTAACTGGCATCAGCCATATCTCTATGCATAGAGATTTGTGTTGCCATGTATGTGTTCCTACAGCTTCGCAAGACCCACATGAAAAACAACAGGTCTCTGTATGTTAATAGTCAATGCCTAATTTCTCATTCCCATACCCTGTCTAATCAAGAGAAATTTATTACATACTTTGCCTGGTAAAGGCTATGTTACCTTTCAGCAGGAAACCAATAATCCTTATCAGCAAACCAAACGAGTTCAGCATATGTACACCCATTTCTTTTTCATATATTCATGTTCAAACTGATCAAAATCCTTAAAATTCTTTGAAATAGTTTCTTTTCTGAAATGGTAGCTGTGTACCATTGTTATATTTCTATAAATGTTTTAAAATAAGAGGTTAAAAGCTTTTCCTTAGCTTATAGCTACAGTCAATGGCAGAAACTACTACAAGCCTCCTGATAGCACGTATTTTACATCTGACATAATGACAAGTCTTCTGATGTTTCTGCTGATGCCTTAATTTTCCACCAAGTATTTACATCAGAAAGCCCCTGTGGCTCTTTAAAGAGTCAGTTGGAGCAAGGCCACATAAAACATGCATTTGAAGGTTTCTAAAACATTGCAATTTCATTTTAAAGGTTTTGCCTTAAGTTTCATTGCTTCACGAATACCTGTGTGATAACACTCCTCTGTGTTGTTGTGAGGTACTTTGTATGTTCACAGAGAGACCAGATCAACAATCATCTTCCCCAATGGAGGCTGCAGAGAGATTGCTTTAAAAATAACCAACTCCATGGTTAATCATACAAATTAATTTTTTTAACCAACATTGTCTTCTCAGTTAAAGGTATATGAGGACTATGGGATGGAAAATGTGTGAATGTTCCAACTAATTATCAGCTGTTAAAATGGACTTTTCATCTCAAAGTGAATCCCACAAAACTTTAACTCAAAGACATCTATTTTATAAAAATGCAGTCCACTGCATTTCTGCTACTGTCCTCGTTACAGCAGTGAAACTATCATTTCTGCAAATCATACAGTGCAGTAAGATTTCAGCCTTTGAAAAGAGGAAAGAAAAAGGCTTTCATGCTGAAAGAAAAGAAACAAGGTATATTAGGAGAAAGAGCCACAAAAAGTCTGATTTTTTTTGTTTTTGCTTTTCTCCCCCTCAGGACTCTATTACCACTGCACTGCCATGTCTTAAACTACATCATGCACATACTCTACAAAAAAATATCATGCTAACTTTGTCAGATTTATGCAAACAGCATTTTTCTTCCAGTAATGACTGACAAATTTTTCCTAGCCAGTCATACAGTAAGAGACAACTCATTTATAATATGCTTTTCATTCTATACATCTAAATGGATGCCAAATACATATTTCTGGATAGGTTAAATATTTAACATGCCTTCTCTAACACAAATGAAGTACTATGGGGCTGTATCATATTGGCATTTACAGCCCTTCTCATAAACTAACTCAAATAGCTGTAGACAATATGAAGTCTACTGTACTGAAGCACAGTATATTGGCAAACACAGTGGTCTTTGTCCTGTGATCACCATTATATCAATGAATGCTTGCATTAGTAGCATTTATTCTACAAGAAATGGAGAGACAAACAAAAACTGTGACTTAATACAATTCCAATTGCACAGTCCTTCATCTATAAATGCATAATACTCTAGTATCACCAGCCTGAAATAATGATATACAGTTTGCAAGTAAATGCTGCTTTCATTAGACTCTTATGACTCTTCACATGGAAGCATATCAAACACAAGTACACTGTACTAGTTACATATCTATAGTTAGATGTAGTTTAGAATCCTGTCTTATCACTGTATATCATACAGGGTAGCTCTTGAGTACTGTCTCCTTCAAAAGCATAAGAATCTACCAAAACCCATATATGTTGAGTCCTTTTCTCCTCCAAGCACAGGAAGCAAAGGAAAAGATCATGGCATACCCTGCTCTGCTTACTGAGCAAGGTTAGGGCACAGAAAAAGTCTAAGGAGCGATGTGCTTTCTAGTCTCACAGAGCTACTATTTGGGTAGCCCAATGTTCCATGTAATTAACAGCTTGTTAAAACTGAGTCCTTGCCCAGTTACTTCATATGAGAGGTCACTCCCTTAACCTGTAATCTAACACGATCCACTCATATTGATCTGCTCTAGGAAAAAAAACCTGCTTGGCTACTTCTGTCAGAGGTGAAGTATAAAAGCTGTCAAGTCAAGATACTGAGATCTTGTAAGGCATACAAAAACTATCTTGGTTTGAAGCCAGACTACCACAAGTAGATTCTCTCAACCTCTATTGACTAAACCATAGTCACGCCAAAGTGGCTGCAAAGAATAAAGATGGTTTAGGGCAAATCACATAAGCGTAGTTTGAAAATCTATAAGTCATCTCAACTCCAAGTTAGAAAAATAAGTTTTCATCTGTGCAATAACATTTTTGGCTTCTGAAAATGAACATAACACCTGCACAGTCATAGCTCCTTCCAGAATTACAGTTGTTTTGAACATTTATGTAAGGCAGCTAGTGCCAGGACAACTGGCCCATTTCCATTACATACAAACCACTTGTGCTAAGAATATGCTCACACATCTAGAGTAAAAAAAGAGAAAATAACAAAAACATAAAAGAAACAACAAATTACTGTGTATTACATTTAAGGGAACTCAGTCACATGATAACTAATCTCAAACCCATTGCTAACCATCAGATATAAGTACTTGGTATCATAGTCAGGGAACTGAGGGAGAGATATGGGGATTCAGTTTCCAAAGGGATCTGAGACAGCCAGAAACTCAACTACACAAAATTCAGGGATTTATCCACAAGACTATTATTTTTCACCTTTAAAAGGAAAAAGTCAAAGAAAAAAAGAAAGATAAACTCATTATTACATTGATCATCTAGATGGTCAGAATAAAAATAAACATTTACTCCCCAACAGATCACCTGTGAGACAGCTTCCATAAGAATTTGCACAGACCTCTTCAGAGAAACAAAATACAGAAGGTTTTACTCTTTCATGAATGGAAAAAAACACCTCAACCACATTGAATTATGAGAAGGATGCATGAACCAAATAATTTATCATAAAAGAACACCTAGAGAGATGTTAACACACATTTCCCACATTACAAGAAGAGCTTTAAGTAATAATAAAAACTGCTTCCTGCTGAGCAAGATAACCAGGCAATTCAGATCAACTTAAAAGGTACCCTCCTCATTTTTCTGGTGTATTTTATTAATGTCACAACTTACTGAAAATAGAATATAAATGTTGCCCGAGAACAAAAGCAAGGGATAACCATTTTCCAACCAGTTTTAGACACTCCTTTTTATAGATACAGTTCTAAGATAAAAATTTTTCAATTTGAAATCAGTAAAGATTGTTGAAAATTAATAGAGAAGGTACTGGAATGTACATCATAAATGTAGCTACACTGTGTACACAGAAATTCAGAGGTTAGAGTGTAGATCATCTTACATCAATAACACAGTCCTCTGAGGTACATGTCCATCATCTTACAGCTTCTATCTAGAGAACATCATCTGTAAAAGTAAGCCTACGGGTAGATTTGGGAACAAGAATTTTTCTTATTGTTGGATAGTCAAGAAAACAGAGCACAAAAATAATACTAAACCTGACACGCCTAATAATAAACCAAGCAGACAAAGCAACAATTCTGTTTCTTCTATCTCATGCTTTTCTCTGAGTTTTCTCAGTATGTTCGGTCACCAAACTCCCTTTAAGGCAGAGCAACTCCAATGCAAGGAAACACAAGTTAGTGTAAAGACTCTCTTTTTAGTAAGGAGAAAAAAAAAAGTGAGACTGTAAATCTATCAAAAACCATCTCTCCTAAAAGGGTAGACTAGATATTGAAATGGTAATTGCCCTGGTTCCTTCATTGCTCCCTCTAAACCAACAGTGAGTTTGTACCATACAGAACATTTTGTGAAGAGCTTCTGTCCCTCTCGCCACAAAAAGTCTGATGTGATCATCAGAATTTTACTGAATAAAATAAAATAAATAAAATAAAATAAACAAATTCTGCCTCAATAGATATCATAAGGCAAATAAATTTACAGGAAGTTCTGAGACAGACTGATTTGAGTAGTCATTATGGAAATTCCAAGAAGAAGCAATATTTTTACTTATTTGTCAATACCGAAAAAAAGAGCACATCATAAATACTTCTGCACTTAAGACAGTGTGCTTATCGAAGTAGCACAGGACTGCCTAGATGGTAAGTACCCCAAGGCTGGGTATGAGGCTTTAAAACATGCAGTAAGGCCACCAATAAGGAAATGGGAAGAGAGTAAAAAATATTACTTTGCATTTTCTGTCACTTTTCTTCCATATGTCTTTGAGACATTTATACCAGGGAGTACAGTTCTTATAGTGTAGCTGTGGTAGCTGAGACACTGCATGGATGAATAATGTTTCTAAGGTTATGCAGTAAGTCAAAAATGGAGCAAGGGAGCCAAGAAGCCTCGATTCCCTTCTGCCAGCTGCAACTTATCTTTTCACCACCGTTTCCTCTTTATCACTTCTATGTGCTCAAGTTAAAACTGGATTTCTGGAGGTACCCAAAACTAGCTGCACTAACCACTGCCAACAGCCCAACTTCATCTGTTCAAATATCTCCTGAAAATTAACTTGCTGCAAGCAGGAAATAGACAGTATGCATTTAGTGCAAATCACCATCAGAATTTAAGTACTGGTGTACAATCAGCAAATAAATAAACTAAGGAATGTCTCTTGATTCTGACTAAAACTGTCATACACTGATCTTGGGGAAAAAAAAAAAAGAAAGAAAGAAAAAAGAAAAAGGTAGCTTGTAGCTTTGATATTGATATCTGTGTGCTGAAGGCAACATTTCCATTGCCACCCAGCAAAATAGTCATCATTAATGGTACAGACATTATAACTTATAAGAAAGATACTTTGACAGAATTTTGCATGGTTTTGGCACAGATGCTTTGTTCAAAAATAGATTTATGGTGACAGATGTCCTCGTTTTCATCAAAACTCAACAGTTCCTACATGCAATTCCAACAGTAAGGAGTAAAGGCAAAATGGTGCCAATCAAGAACTCCATTCCAGCTATTGTAAAACTTGCACAACTCGTATAACTCTCAGCTTACTATATATCAATTTCCAAAACTCTATGTTGTAAGATCAATTCTGCTTAGCGCTGCCAGTGTCTCACATGGATTTCTTCTGCTGTATGACATGTAGCAATTCAAACCTGTGTGAAATACTACCACTGTCATACTCTTCAGTCTCCTCTTCACAGAGTTAATAATGACATAAAACAGGAGGTAGGTGAGTATTGCAAACCCATATAGATGTCTAGAAATTAATAACATGGGATTTTTTTTACTTTCATTCCCCTTAAAGCAGGATTTACAGAGAATGAAGATCCTGATGACTTAGGGACCAGACAACTGAGCAGAAAAATCATGAACAACAGATCCACTATTTTCAGATTACTTACTGCAGTAAAATCATAGAAATCTGGCAAATTTCTCAGTCTTAAAAGGATGAGATTCCATGCTGCAGAACATTTCAACACCTCAAATAACAGTGCTCATGGATGCCGGTAAAAATCAAATAGACATAAATTTGTATCATCTCCTTTGCTTTCTGGCTTATCTCCATTTGGAGCCCACAAGTATGGGAAAATTTCACTGATATTGTTTATAGAGTACTAGCTAAATTCTTCATGGCTGCCACCAAGCAGGAAAACCAGAGTGACTCCTGTTTTCCTCGGCAGCACATTACAACTTTAAATTACATTACAGCTCAATATTTTTCCTTGTCAAAACACCAGAAATTGCATATCAAAATTGCAGGTAGTAATTCAAACAGAAAAACTATTAAGACAACAAATAAATATTTATTGCAGACTTCTTTTGTTCGCTGAATTGGAAATTCATTCCCCATTGGTAAAACTTCTTAATGCTGATGCAATAAACAGAAGTGCTGAACTCCCTTCATCTAGTGCTGTAGCTGCAAAGGATTCCAAAAGAAAAATCTGAATCACATGCAACCAGGTAAGATGGAATGCTGAAAAGAGGTACCAGTACTAGTAAGTTTTTGATTCAGTCATTCAGTCTCAGCTTTGATTCTAATTATTTTTTTTGTTGTGGAAAGGAAAAAAAAATCAGCTGAAGTGATGCTTGGTTACGTTTATCATCCCATCCTGGGGCAAAAGAAGAAAAAAAGCCTAAATTCCTGTAATGATGAGGCCTGTTGACCTTTGAAGGATGATCTCCTGCTGTGTGTTCTCCTGCTGGGAGACTTTTTGGAGAAGATATAATCATTCTTTACTTAAAATCTGAAAGAATTTACCAGCTGGTCTAAAAGACCGTGAAAAGTAGCATTTGATGACCAGCTACTTCTGAAGTTGACATAGTTTTCCCATTTCCCATCTTCGATTTTTGTGTTTAATTTGCACATGTTGCTTTTGGGACTCAAACTTCGGCTCTGTTGGCTGCTTGTGGCATGTCTGCCTTCAGGCCAGGCTCACCAATACTGCAAACACACCAGTGGCTTCTACCCAGCTCCCACATCATCTTACTTGGTCTCTGTTTCAGGCTGTTGGATAAACTGATTAAAAAACATATAGCAAGAACTCTAACACTTTCCACAGTACGTGTGCATTGCACACGTGCAACATCACAGAGGTAAGTAGGTATCTACACAAACCATTTCTAACAGAGGCACTGATGAGGCTCGCAATATGTCTGAAACTCAGTCATAGGATATCTGACACTGAAAAACAGTCATTCCCTCCAGGATAATTCACTCAGTTGAGATCGATAGGAATAGAAACATCACTTGTCACTACTGAAGCGCTTTGATTTGTATGAGCTGTACAACAGGCAGTAGAGACAAGATGACAATGGGTCCGCTGGTTTGCTTCAGCAGACCCTGGCAGCTTTCATATTGATCCGGTGTTAAATCTGAGAAGCTCTCCCTACACCATGATCATGAGGATGCAGGCAGGCTGCCTACCACTACACTTACCCTTAGACTACGTTGAAAGGTCTCAGCATTCTAGACTTATTTTTCTCAATTTCTGCAGAACAACTTGCTGAGACTTCTGTGAAATATAATGCTGTACTGAAAGAATTCCATAGAGTTTTCCTGAGACTGGATAATGCATAGTGTGAGTGAAAGTGATGGATTTAATGCCACTCTGTGCACTTAAGGATCATGGATAGACTTTAGACTTTGTTTAGTTTGCCTTGTACTTCCCAAAGAACTGATCACAACAGGTCCAGATGTCTCAGTTTGCAGTTCTTGTCTTGTTAGTTTTCATGGGTTTTACTAACTCTACATAATATATACAATGAGAGAAAAGTGTTTTCTTTAGGGAATTTAAGACAAAACGATGGTTATCGGTTTTTGATTCTCAAATAGAAGGACAGGATAGAAAAAATAAAGTAAACTAGACTAATTTATATCTATAAAACATTGTTATCATGAAGAAACAGCACGTGTGGTGATCTAAAAGGTATTAGGCATATTTATTGCACTCAAGTTATATTTTTTTCCCCTTTTAAAACATTTCAAAATAGAGTGAAAAGAGAATATTTTTCAGTAATTATGCTAGAAACTCTGGATGGTCCTCATAATGGTCTCTATACTCCAAACTCACATGATGGCATTTTTAAAGGCTTTAACCTTAGTTTATGCTAAAAATTAATGAAGAAAGGATATTGCATCTAAAAGGGGTAATACACATTTACCTTAGATATACTATAGATACTGTACCAACTATGCACTTTTGTAGGACACTACTGAAGATGAATGCCCTCATTTAAGAAACAGTGCAATGTCACTTGTGATCAATTAGTCAAAATCCTATGTGTACAACAGGCTGACGCATCAGCTTATTTCACTGAATACTGAGCAAATTGAGCCATTTCTCTGAATTTTCAGCTCCATTTACCCTAGGCATTTATTAAACAAATCTTAAGCCCTTAATTAATTATCTATAGACAGCTGTTTAAAAGGAAAGTATAAAATTAATTAATGATGGATAGTCCATGATGGTTTTTTTACAAATTAGGTCTCCCCTTGTACTTTATCTGTAAATATTACAGAACACCAATTGTACCTCATTGACCTTTTCTGTCTTCTCCTTGAAAGACGAGCAGACCGGCTACTGTATTCACCAGGGCTGCACAGCCTGTTAAGCATATTGCTTATTGCTCAGAGAAGAATCTATAGGTGACTGGAAACAATTTGCTTTTAATTCAGAAAAGGCCACTTTTAGCTTAACAGAACATGATACGTATCATTAGGAAGAAGGCCACTCTTTCTGGTTACAAACACATAAATAAGTAACAATGGAAAGCACCCTGCATCTCTTCAAAAACCTTTTAAAGGATGATTTTTTAAGAGGGCATAAAGAATGACGAAAACTGACTCCTAATGAATGTTGATGGCAGATAAACAAAGGCATTTTCAAGTGCCCTTGAAAGCCCACAGAACAGTTTCAGTTTGGTTGGTTTTATTTTCAGTAATACAGCTGATAACAAACTGGAAAATATGAAACATATATATGACAATACTTCTAATAGGAATGAGTTCCTAGACCATGTTTTTGGCACGAGAGAACCCCTCAAGGGGAGCTTCCATAGTAGGCTGATGTCAGATCCTGCAGCCCTTTTATCTACAAGTAGTCCCATTCACTGAAGGAGGACTGGTTCATGAAAAAGGGCAGCACATAGCAGTGAACCTATGATAAAAGTAAACAGGTACCACATTTCAATTCCTTGCTGACAATAAGTGAAATTTATCACTGTGTCTAAAATGGGGAGCTCTTAAGCTGCTCAAAGCAGCAAAGGACAGCAACATCTGGAGCTAGAGAGATCCTCCTTTATTAAATCTTGCACCATATTCTGTTTTAAAGATTTCTTGTGGGGATTCAGCGCTTGGGCTGCAAATGCCCCATATCTAAGTGAGTATCAGTACACGTTTTCCTTACTCAGTAAAATATTTTAAGGCAAAATGTAACGGTCTGATCAAGATACTGTGTTATGTACCAGCCTTCCACATTTATCTAAACACTACTTTGTTCATATACACAACAGCAAGAGAGCAAGACAAAAGATAAATGACAATACAGATACATGACACCAACTAGATGACAAAACAACTTTCTGGTAGAGGAAATCAACGGGGAATCTGGAATGTCCTCCCACTGTGTGTACACATGGTATTCTACTCAGTGAATGAAAAACTGGATTGTTTCACTGTAACAAACACAGTGAGCAAAGGGAACCCAGAACTGCAAAAGTTTTTATTTAATGAACTCGGTAAACTAATCATGTTTCCATAACTCAGTCTGACAGGTTGATTTCCCACCTGAAGGAAGGCAGCTTCTTCAACCTGAAACCACCTACAGAGCTAACCACATGCTTGCTGCTGCCTTTATTTGAAAGAGATGACATACTTGGATACTGATACAGAACCCGCAGAGCACTGGAATAAGATCAAGCAATATGCATCATGATCCATACTTGGGTTTGGAAAAATATCATCAAAAAGCAAAAGGCAACTTATCACAAACCTGTCTTGAGGGTAATCTTCATTCAGCAACAGGGTTACCCAAGTCCATTAAAAAAAGTTTCAAGGGAATTCAAAAGGTGCTGTTTCAAAGACACATTGTAAAAAATAAAAACCCATTAAGAAGTTTCTAAAAAGAGAGGCAAATAGCATCTGTGATTTCTTTTTTCTTTTCAGAGAAGCATGACCAGCTGCCTAGTAAAATAAGATGTTGCCCCTCTTCTCATAAAGACTAAACTCGTTGTGACCTGAGCTGGCATCTTACACAAAACTTCCAGAAACAACATTGTTTAAGTATTAATAGCATTTATCAAGAGAAAATCAAGACGCTGTGCATTGCTCCAACTTTTGTTTAGACTTTCAAAAGTTCAGGCTTGTAACCTTCTCCTCAACGCCAAACCATTTTTCAATGACAAGTCACTTTGCTTCCCATTAGAAAAAGGCAGACAGAGATGTCATGTCCTCATGCTAGATCAAAGCTTTAAAAATAAGAACTGGCACAACCAACTGTTCTTTCCATAACAGCCACTATTCATGCTTTTAAAAAAAAAATCTGAATTCTATTCCCTTTCCTTGCCTGAACTCATGGACTCCTTATTTTTCAATCTTCACTATGCATAGTCCAGAAGCTCTTGCTCTCGACTGCTCTGGTTCAGGAAGTGTGTTTAAAGTGTGTTTTAATTTAAACACCAACCTACATCTTATGGAGTGAGCTATATACTTAAGTGCTGTTGCAGATGAATGCCTTTTTCACCCCTCTCTGCCATTTTTATCCTCCAGAGGGTCTTTATCAGGTAGAACACAGATCCAGTTGTGTTAATCCAACTAATTTAGAGTTCATTCAGAATTAATCAAGACAATTTTAAAACTACTTACTGCTTAAAAACTCTTGTCTTCTATCATGTTGATATTGCTAATTAGTTGAAAATGTAGATGAACTAAACGTATTCAAATTCTAGTCTTACCTAGATTAAAATTAGGGTAACCAGCACTGAACTTTCATCCTTAGAGGAAAAAAATGAAAAGGGGCTCTTTTGATGCTGCAACTTCTGAAAATAAAGGTCTATATTGAAATATGAAGTGGTGAGAAACCACAAAAAGCTGGCAACTTATTACTGCAGTTGGCAACTTATTACTACAGTACAAAGTTCTGTTTGAAAAAACTAAAATGTGTGTGGAAATGCTTCTACAATTTAAGCAGTTGGGAGACCGTCATCATTTTAAATGCAACCGTTGACTAGCAAAATTAACACTTAAATTCCATGCTTAAGTACTCAAAACTTTGAAAAGTCTGATTTTTTTTGTGTAAAAATATTCTTTTCCTAATTCTCAGGAATTAAATATGGCCCAGGATTTTAGCCTTCTATTCAATGACAAAAATAGTCCACTAGAAAATTCATAGTAGAACTTCCTTTTAACAATAAGGACCTGGTCTCCTCAGAAAAAGATCACCCTCAGCTGCCACGCCTGTTGATTACATGCTGTACAACAAATGACAACCTACAAAGTTTTAAGGGAAGGTAATTTCATAAGACAATTAGTTAAAAAATAAGTTACTGCACTAAATGACTTGACTTTAGTGCTTCAATGTAATGTTTGCTTAGAAGAGAGAGAGCAGCACATAGATAGCTCTGTTACAGTTTTAGCCAAAATGTGATCTTCTGGAATTTCTGTAACAATCTATATTCATATTTGGTAAATTAAACAGTAATCATGAAAGCAAGTTTGAAATAATACATCTTTAATCATAGTTTCCATCTCACTTGGAGTGCTTGTGCTTTGTCAGATGTCAGGGGCAGAATGAGGCTATCAACTGCAACAGTAAAAGCACACCCAGTAAAAGCTTAAACACTTGGTGTTTCAGAAAAAAAATAAATTTCTCAGATCAAATACTGTACTTCAGTAGAAACAAAGAGCTGTCAAGATGGCAGAAAAGCACAAGGTTTTTGAAATATTCATGCTGAAGAAGAGCTCTAACACTTATTGGAAACAATGTGATGGAGAGAAATGGGGAGGTAAATTACTTAAAGATTACAGATTAAAACTAATTGTCTTGTTTGAATCTTCACTTAACAGCATTTGCCAAAGACATAGGTAAATCCATCCTTGATAATTTTATTTTTTTAAATTGGAGTAAAATTGCAGTGGTCTGGATCAATATCACAGCTGCACTCCCTCAGAACATCAGTGACTCACAGATGCGCCTCTTAATGCAGACCATTTTCTTTAGTGTTACAGAAAAAAATGTGATTTCCTGTGTTGTGTGGGAACTTTGGCTTCCTGAGGGCACTGCTTAGCTTATTCTCATAAATCTTCCTACTAAATGCTTAAAACTCAGTAAAACTTACTCTCTTACTTATCAAACTTACAAAATAAGTCTTTTTTTGAACAACGTCTAAATAGTTAAACTACCTCTCTACCAATCATTTCTGGCCTCAGCTCCTGTGTTTTTTAATTTATATGACCATATGAAATTGCTATCTCAAACAAAGCAGACAGCAAGTTACCCTCATACATGTTATTATTCAGGCTTCAATTAGACATATTGTATAAAGGATATACAATACTATTCTCTTAACAGGCAGGCAGCCACTTAAAAATCCTCTTCCATGAAGACACCTTTTATTATGTCCATAACTTGTAGCTTGTGACAGGTAGAATGATCAATAATCCATGAAGGCTAGATGTGAAGTTTCAGCATGGCATATGGCTCTTCCTCACACTGAGAGCTCAGCTGAAACTTAGTAAAGATCTTTTCAAGTAGCACAGTAGCAAAGTATTTTCATTGCTATAAGTCGAGTCAGCATCAGCATCATAAAATCCTATTCTTAGTAATTTGTAAGTTAGACAAAGGTGGCCAAATCACAGAAGTGACCATGGAGTCACAAAAGGGAAGCTATATTACCAAATATATTTAGGGCAATTAACTCACCACACTGTTGACAAAGCAAGAAAGCTTTCTTCCAGATACAAATTTTCCAGCAATATTATAGCAAAATATGATAATCTGGAATAAGACAACTAGCATTAAAAAATATGAGGGTCCATTCAGCTCTTTATTAAAATTTGTAAAGAATGAAGATTATTCTGTCATATTTTATGAGATACAAACAGAACTCAACATTGCATAGGAAAACTTTATTCATAGGTTAAATAAGCAAACAAACGTATTTAAATATACCTTTATGCAAAGCAAAAATATACTTTCAACCAAATAGAGAAATTGTGTGAGACTACCAGGAAACTTTTTTAAGTGATTCAAATTGAATTTTCTCAAAACAATGACAGAGTCTATTTGTCAACAGTAGTTCAGTGCTGGAAGAGACATACAAGAGTAAATTTTTAAAGCTGCATTTAATCCTCTCTAAATTAGACATGAAACAGAGTTTGTAGTCTTGCTGTGCTTCTCAAGTTCCTTACATAAAAAGTAATGTATAAGTCATTAATAAACAATACCCCAAAAAAATGTAAAAATAGTGAGAGACATGCCACATCCTTGTGTTCCATGATTCTCAAGGGAATTACATGGCTGCATGTAAAGTGATAATCCATTTACAATAGTACTGTTTTTAACAGTTAAAGGGTCCTATTAGCCCTTTGGAAGTCCCACTGGGATTTCAAACAGTAGATTTTGTGATTACATGTAGGTAACATTGTAAAATTGTGATGAACAAAATTGTTATATTCCTATTTCACTTAGTACTCATTTAGCAATCTCTAACACGGCTATATGAACACTGCTGACAAAATTGTAAAGAAACTGCATTTCATTTGTTTATGATAGGATACACTTCTCACTCCAGAATTTTTTTTCTTAAAACCTTGGAGAGAGCCAAAGCTTTTATTATTTAGTGCAAATCACTTTTACTTTAGAACATCATGTTCCTGAAGAAGGAACCTTATAATTTATTCCACAGTTCCCCCAAAAGATAGATCACAGTCAGAGAAGACTGTGTGAACAAAGAAAACATCATGAAGATCTGCATATAGATAGCCACAGTAGCAGCTTAATCATAATAAGCTTTGTTGAACCTTTCGTAAAACGCTAGGTTAGAAGACATGTTTTCTTTCAGGAGAACATTATTTATTGAAAATAAAGGATTCAGCTGTAAATACATTAAAGTTTCCTCTCTTGAATTGTCCAGGAACATTGTTCTGAGATTTCCTGTGTTACCCTAGTCATTAAGTCATTACCAACTGCAGGATATCAGGATATACCTAATCCTCCTGCAAATACTCGTACAGAAGAGGAAAAAAAAAAAAAAGAAAAAGAAAAAGAAAAGTGGGTGGGAAGATGTAGCAGACAGGAAGAAACCAGCTCAGATCACAACAGAAGATCGACCAGCAAAATCTATAATGCAAGATGCAGCATTCTTACCCCAGAGGTCTGATAGAGCTGCTTCTGTTATCTAAACATAAGTGAGCTAATCCTGTTGCCTTAGTATCACAAAGGGAAACTAACTTGTTACTGCAATGCACTCATCAGGACAGGGCACATATGCTGCTTTTCAGAAGCAGAATACCAAGGTCTAAAGAAAGTCTCAAAACTATCTTAAATATGGAGGGGGATTTGATAGAGTT
This sequence comes from Turnix velox, assembly GCA_013400935.1. NCBI lineage: Eukaryota > Metazoa > Chordata > Aves > Charadriiformes > Turnicidae > Turnix > Turnix velox. The sequence goes on along the minus strand of VZTY01023691.1, from coordinate 1,391,933 downwards.
CAGGGCTCAAATCCTTGATAATAAAGCACTTCTATTCTGAAGCAGGAGTGTCTTGCCTATTGGCACTTCAGCACAAGCAAAAGCGCACAATTCCATGCCACTCCTGGAGTGCTTTGGCAGTGGTTTTTCTGACTCTGCCTCGTAAATGCAGTGGGAAGGGATTCAAACGTTTTCCTTCCAGAACTACAGCAACTCTGCTGGCAGAAAAGCTGACATTTCTACTATGCTCTACATGCAGCCAAAGGCAGAGGTACAACCTCTTGCCTTACAGCTGCCCTGTTCTGACCTCAGGTATAGGAATTACGCACAAACACAGTGCACGAACAGCTAGGAATGTAGTCAATGAGTGGAAATAGTCTGAGGAGCAATGGTCCTTAAGATACAATGCTAAAAGATGCTTCAAAAAAGCTTCAAAAAAGCATCATGTGGCCAATGATGGGAAAAGCCTCAGAACACAGAGCAACATTGACTGGAAAACAAACCAGGGAAGGAAACAACATGGACAATAATAAAGGCAATCTTACAGAAGAATTGCCCTTATCAATAGTTTTCTTCCTTAAAGCCTCTGAACAGTTTGGTTAGGAGAGATGACAGCAGAACCAGTTGATTAATGGCAGTTTTAATTAGAAAATGAGGGCTAGTCTACAGTACAGTGCACATGTGTTTGATTCAGTATCTTGAACTACTGCCTGACTTTATTATACAGGACACTCAAAACATCTTCTTACAGTAAAAAGCATCTTATTTCTATGCCTTTCATATAGCCTTCCATACTATCACACCGACTCCCCAGGCGCTAAAAGCAAAGAGCAGTTGTCAGAAGTTAAATACAAAGGAAGAAGAGAAATGACACAGCTCACAAACGCACTACAAGCATCACAAAGAAACAAAAGCATTGATCATGCCATGATCTAACCATGTCATGTAGAAGTTTTACAGTTTCACATTTTCTTTCCACTCTGCTCAATATATGTACCCAAAGAATAACAGACACCAAGAAAACGAAGGGAAACCAAAAAGGTTGTATGATCTGGAAGCAAAAAGGAAAATGGTTAATGAGCTCCTGGAGAAAGAAATACATACGTGAGACTGACAACTTTTAGACCCTGGAATAAATTCTCAAAAGAAACAATGGAACTCAGCACTTTGGATCTATTTAATGTAGGATCAAGCAAAGAACAAAAAATTTCCTGTACTGCAGAGAGCAAACAACACTGAAAGATAGAACCACTGGGTGGTCTTTCATCTTCAGCTTAGCCATTTCTAAATTTATCAGAAATTTTTCCTATGCATTTCCTTATTTTTTTTTTTAAATCATTAGAATAACTGATGAAATTGAGAGTGGAATCCTTAGTACTACAAGCCTGCTGGCCTGCATATATTCATTTAATTTAGGAAAATACTAAAATTTCTGAACATAATCTCTGCAAATATATGATCTTGACAATGCTTCTTTAAAAAAATTCTTTGCACAGAAAAATAAATAAACAAATGTCTCTGAAGAATGTTCATCACCTGTTTCAACAAAAAGAAAAGCTGGTATTTGGAAGATATCTGTTCAGCACTGAGAAGCTGCTAAAAATAAGGCTGCGTGAAATGCTTCTGTTGAAACACAGACCACATAACCCTTATGCCATCAGAGATTTTCTCCAGCCTCGTTTCTGGTTTTTGTTCAAGGTTTTGGGCCAGTTTTAGGAAAGCCCATGAAGCTAGACTTCATAGAAAAATTATGCCCTATATCCATGCCAGTGCTTCCGCATAACCACTGAAGGCAGAGAAGAGTGACAGAGGTGCAGAATCAATGCGTACAAGCAGTGAAACCTGAACACTTAGATTTTTCACATTCCTGGCTTTGGGCAATTCATTTTATTGGTAAAAGGAAACCAGCTGGAATCCAAAAAGCCTCTGGGTTTTACACTTAGGGCAAAAACATAGCACTGGCAAATGGGACTGTCCCAAGAGCTGGCCCTCCTTCGCGACCCACAGGTACCAAAGTCCAAGCAGGTAACCCAGAGGCAGCCTCTGGTTGCCAGGCAAGATGCCTGGCTCTGCCTGCAGCCAAGCATCCCTGGCGGAGGGAGGGAAGGATGGGGATGGCCAAGGCTCACTGTGCCAGAGAGGGGAGACCAATTGAAGGAAGGCTGAGGCAACAGGAGATAGGACAGTATCCCAGCACGAAACAGTGCTTGCTTTGCTTTCCCAGGTGAATCAATTTAGATCATTCTTTAATCATAAATTAGTACAAAGCCACACCACATATCTGACCTAAGAAGCTTTAAAAAGGTACACAGACCGTATGTACAGTTCAAAGTCACAGCAAGAAGAGTTTCACTGAAGCTTCAAAAGACTTATAAAACCCCTTAAAAATAGGCAGAGGCAAACAGAAGAGGATATGCTGCTAAACACAGAAGTCTATCACAATGTAGATCTTCAGTTTCTAACACTGTATTACAAGTGCAGTATTTTTTTGTTATTCTACACGGAAACTTTTGAAAGTATGCTGAATTTTAGCAATATAGGTTATGTAACATGGTCTAGTTGATACCCTCCCTGTGACTGGTACACTAAGGCCTGAGCCTAGCATTTCCTGACACTTATTTCTTCTTCTATAATTTCCTTCTTTGACTTTCATCAGGAATCACAGTGTGGTTGTTCATGCTGTGCATCTGAGGAGCATTTGCAGACTATTCATTTTTTTAATGAGAATATTCCAGGGCATCAATAAGCCTATTTCATAGATTCATAGAAGCGGGAGATGGAAAAGACATAAGTCATCCAGCCCATGTCTCCTCTTCTCCTCCCTCCTCCCTCATTTGGCCAATACGTGATTGTTTCCTACAGCAAATTTCTTTCCTGTTTGCTGGCCCAGAATTGTCTGTTTTAGCCTCCACCTAAAATAACCGCAGATAATTAATTATATGCTTTCAGTGAACATATAGCAAACTGCCTACCCAGAACTCAAGCTCCCACACCAGCAGACAGACAACCGAAATAATTTGCAAAGCAAGCAATAATGCTGCTTACCAGCTCCTTAAATTACTTCTGGAGGCCTTGGAACATTTTCCATAACTTTCAGAATCTGGCTTTCTGAGGATCAGGTTACCTTTTCCCAGTAATCCTGTTTGATTTCTCCTAATTTCCCACTATGTGTTTTACTGAGTTTCATTTACAATTTTGTTCCTAAAGAATAAAGAGCAGTCTCAGGATCTGGATCCCTTCCTCTCAACTTCTACTAGCAAGCCTGGCTGTGCTGTAATAACAAGAGAGCATAAAATGTGTTTAAGCAATGAATAATAACTGAGGAAAGGAATGTAGGGAAAAGAGTTTCACTTAAAAAAACTCATTTGGCATTTTGTTTAAAATATTTTTTAAAGGTCAGCTACTCTTGAAGGACTTTAAAGGTTGAGTAGGAGGATTTCAGTATCTGAGCAAAATAGAATATATCATAAGGTAGTGAAGCAGTGCAACAGCGTTATGCATGGGGAGTTTGACAAATTACAAGGTCAGTGACTATCATACTTCACCTACTTTATTTTTGCACTTACTATTTATGCTCCATGCTGCAAAAAATACAGTTTTTCTTACATTTCCTTTGCCACTTCACACATAGTCCCTCTCTGTTCCCTAGATGCATATTGGTCAGCAATACCAAAGCCACAGTATATTTGGCATTTTACTACAAAGGTACCCCAAGCTTTCTTGAAAGAGGTACCTTTCAAAGGTACAACAGAACAATTGTAAAACGTGGCAAAACAGGAAACAGCTACTTAGATCCTTTGTTTTCAACAAGCTCTGTTCAGTGTAGGTATTACATGGTCACACTGCAAGACACAGACTGTATCAATGCATTTTTCCACATCCAACAACTTGTGCCAAGGCTCCCACTTTTGGCCCTGGATAAACATTTTTAATGGATGGGGCAATTTTCATTCCAACCCTGGGGAAACCAATCCATTAGTGCTAACCTGAAGCTGTTAATTCTGCCTTGAGTTAATGGGGAAATTCACAGTTAGTAGCTGCCCACAAGTTTCATTCCACTTCTTGACTCTTTTGCATTATTTCCTTTGTTGGTCTTTACCTCCTTTTCTGCTTCTTCCCCCACCAGTCTCCTGAGTGTAACTTTAAAACAGCATGAAAACAAGCAGGTAAACTGAAGCATACAAGAGATTTAAAAAAAAAAAATCCATCTCATTCTTCCTCATAGTTCATTTTTGGAGGGGGAGGGAAATTTATGAGGATATGAGAAATAGGTAACACCCTGAACAAGGGGATTGACTTATTAGGGAAACTTCTCACAGTCCAGCAACCTGTGACTATATGAGTAACCTGAAGAGCAACCAGAGGATTCTCAAGAAGGCATGCTTCATTCTCTTTGAAATAATAAATAAATAATTGCAAACAAAAACATTGCTGCATCTATGAACCCTTCCTTTAAATCACACAGGATAAAATATGTCTAAACCAAATCCTAACGCATAGAGAAAAGATAACAACAGCATGCTGACTGACAGTACCTTAACAGACTGGTTCCTCCTGTGTTAGGAAAAGAAATGCTCCTCTTAGGATGTCATGTCTCCAAAAATAAACACCTCCATTTGTGAACTGGGGATTGGTCATTTATTATTTATTAAAATAAGCTGTGTCTTCTCCTGAGCCCTTTAAAATTTCAAAGGATAAACAGCTAACAGCAAAGTGGGTTCAGACCAATAACTTACCAAAGAAGACAGAAGAACACATTCACATTGACTGTCTATCTGTTGGTCTTATTTTCAATTGTATCAAGAAAAACATTATGTATATAGCTTTGAATATGGGTCAGTGACAGGTTAAAATTATGTTAGTGCCATTTAGGCATACAAAATACTTAGATACCTCAAAGACATCCTTACTGCATCTGAACATTCTTTTATGGGCTTGTTTCACTCTAATCCCTTAAAAGACTTTGAAATCCAGCTCTGGAGCTGCCTAGTCCTAAACCTGCAAACTCCTATATGCCACTGTGGCTTTAACTGTAAACATCCTTAATATGAAAGCACATCTGGAGGATTTGGGGTGGCAGTAATGAAAACACAGTCGCTATCAGCTTGTTTGAGGACAGGAGGGGCAATCCGTGAGCCCCTGTGATCATTACCAGTATTTTCTAATGAGATTTTTTAAATACAAGCTTTTTTTTTTACTGCAGAATATGGAAATCTTTAAGCTCCAAGCCCGTGGTCTTGGATGCTGTCATTGTGGGGAGTGAACTAGACTTCCTCCTCTTTTGTTAATGTAAAAATGTGGATGAAGAGCCTCATACAATTCAGATGATAATAATTTCAATTTCCTCAACTACTAAGAACAAGCAAGATACATACACTATGTTCAGAAGGAAACAACCTTGAAACAAGATATAGTATAGGCTGATACCCATTGGTTTTACAATGCTACCAGAAAGAAAAGTTTAAATTCAACTATTTCTTAAATACACCCACCATATCCTCATTCATTAAACGTACAGCCCAAACTTTTATGATTTGCGCTTTATGTTGTTCAGGCTTTTTTCCTACTGAGAATCTTCCTTCTATCAGCAAGGGCTTTTGAAACTCATTCAAAATCACAAACACTTGGAAGTGCAGCCTATGCTCTACCAATCAAGGCAAGTGCTTATTCATAACATTGCTGCTCAAGTCAGTAATCTCCCCCAAAATCTCCTCTCTTTTCTTTATATGTGAGACCTGAAACTACTCCTTATTTTAATACACCATGAAACCAGGACCTGATCTCACCCCATTATAAATAGGGTAATTTCTGAAACACATTGTCTTTTTGATGCATTCAATCTATGCTACAGCTCTCAAGAGACTAACTGCAGCTAGAGCACGATCATAGAAACTAAGGCTTACACTTGAGTCCTTAAAAGCTTAGGGATTTTTTTTTCCTCTCTGTCTTTGTTTGGATAGGTTTTTCTAATTCCTTTCTTTCTTAAAGAAAGTAGTGGGTAGAAGGAATAAGAAGTATTCAAACTATTATGTGATGGTAATTGTTCTTATTTCATAAGCCTGAAAATCCTCTTTTTTCATATACTAAAACCCTTTCAGATCCTCTCAGCACAAATGTACTGGATTAACTTCCATTATGCACCTAAGAAATCTCTAGGCCAGAAAAGGTAACATTAGCTTGAACAAGAAAAATCTCAAGAGAACAATTTATGGTTATTTACAAGGGAAAACTTTGCAAAATCTTCCAAAAATGCAAGCACGTCAGCAACTCCTGCTGGGATCAGGAGTATCACTTGCAGCACTACATTTACCACTGTTTCACCTCCACTCTTGTCAACACATAAATCTTTCATTATCACTGGAAATAACTGAATGACACCTGGGAGCAGTATCGAAGGAGGATGAAAAAAAAACCAACCTAAAGACTTCTACATTTCCTTAAACCAGATGAATTTGAGAAGAGACATCCAAAAATACTGTGGTAAGACTCATCTCCATTTCATATGCCATTTCAAGAATGCTCTAAATAAGAGACAAGGATGTTCATTTTCAACAGTTAACAAGCACAGTATTGTAATTAATATTAACTAAATTTTTCATTAATGACATGAAGAACCCATGTTTAGAGAAACCATTGTTCCCATATCAAAATGTATTTTAAGTCCACTTTTAAATAAAAAGAGATAAAACTCAACAGATTTCAAAAATTAGACTATGGGCTTTGCACTCCCATGAAATTTACTGGATTAATGTTTAGGATATTAAACAATCTAGGAAAGCATGGTTCAAACTTTTCTCAAATGCGACATCTGAAGCATGCTTTGTGGGAAGAATATATGAAGATTATTGAGATTATATATGAAATCTCATCCATATGTCAATCCTACACAATCAGATCAGTCAGCTCACTATTAGAAAAAACCCTAACAATTCAACTTCTTGTCTCTACTAGTCCAATATATCTGGAATATAATACATTTCTGTTCTTGGAAATATATGATTAAAACACAGTCAAAACTTAAAGCAATTATAATCTCATTGCCAGCTATCAGACTGGAAAGAAGGATCTGAAAGAAAAACATTAATTTTATGCATCTTGCTTCAGCCTACAGTTCTTAAGTTACTTGTAAAATACTTTCTAAAAGTTAGAATAAAAGGAAACCCACCGTCAAGTTTATATTCCCTATATACTTATATTTGTATATATATGCTTTTCCAATAGGAAAATAATATCCAACAGGATCTAATAATAATTTTTAAAAAATGGAAAACACTAATTTGTGCTGTTGCGTAATTTACGCATTATGTTGGGCTAGCAAAAACAATTGAGAAAGCAAGGTATTCAGGAATGCAAACTGTCTGTCTCCCTGTGTCTCTGAGATATCTGTTAAAAGCACAATGAGTGTCAATGTAAATATTAATAACTGTCACTGTCATTAATAGCAAAAACATTATTACTCCATAATCTATATTTCTCAAAGCAGATCAAAAATATGTGCATTTATGTATAAATAATGATATATGGTGGTATTTCAAGTACAAACCCTTATCTCCACAGATTTGTAAGTCACTTCATTACATGTGTGACAGACACGGGGATGAACCCATACAGGACATTTATGAATGCATTTGTCCGTGCATTGCTGATTTTATCTTTAGTTTTTATATAGATTGAATAAGTATCTTTTCTTATAGCCATGATGAGCAGAAAGAAGCTGGGAAGGTCACCCTTCATGGCTCTGCCTATCAAACAGCCCCACAGAAACAGCCATAAATATTTTCCCATATATCACATGTCCTTCCCAAATGACGCTCCTGGTGAAGTTGGGTTATAGTTCTATAGTTTGCTAGCTTATGTCTGACAATACATCAATTCCATTTAGACAGACTCAAATACAACATTTAAACAGACCAAGTACCCAACAGTTTTGCATCAATCATGATCATGTTTGCAGGGAAAAAGTAAATGCAGTCACCTTTATTTTTAGCTACCTCCCATCTCATGTATTAATACCTCAATTGAGTATTTAATGCAGATTGAATATTCAGCTCAAGGTAAAATTTCAAATGTACAGACTTACATTTGCTGTGCTTCATTACAATGGAGTCAGCATTTATTGTATAACATCTTAGAAAATAGAATCATAGAATGGTTTGGGTTGGATGGGACCTTAAAGATCATCTAGTTTCAACCCCCCTGCCATGGGCAGGGAGACCTCCCACCAGACCAGGTAGCTCAATGCCTTGTACCTCTTTTTTAAAATGTCTGTTTTTCTCGCAACATCTCTAAAGAAGGTAAAACATCTAAATTATCAGATTTGCTCAAACTAACCTACCTTCCTTCAGCAGAAGAGAAAACTTGCAATGGTTTTAGAGATATTTTATAATATGTGCATACATATAAATATTTACACTTGCGAAAACACTTATGCTCACAGGATGATATTTTTGAAATTGAGGTATTTCTAAAGGATACTACATGAGATTATAACTCTGCTTTTCTTGCTCTGCCCAGATTCTTGAATAAATAGAAGAATGCTGTACAGCGTGAAGATGGGAGATACATACTCATTAATGCATACATTTGTCCTGAGCCTTCAAAAAATTAAAGTGACCTTCAAAGCTGATTACATAAAGCATGGTTGCATACCTACTAGTCACAGAACCGATAATGGCAGTTTAGCATCCCTGTGAGCTAGACCTATTCTTTCTACTTAATTTTCTATCAGGAGCAACCTAGATGGCTTTATGCCACTAGATATGAACCGAGTCTGATAAAGAGTAATGGAGATATTTTTTTGTCAGGAGATTTTAGTTTTTTTTAAGTTGTTTTAAAACATTCCATAGAATCATATGGCTAAACTCAACTACCACATCAACTTCATTGACGTTTTCATATTAAAAAAATGCAACCATCTCTTCTAGAAGCTCTTTTTCTTGAACAGAGAGAAACGGCTATACCCTAAATTCCTACATCATCAGAATCCAAGCCACCAGAAAAGTGGAAGTATGATGAACAGCAGGGGACAAGAAAGGAATGCACACCAGGCTAGTACTACATCTTTCTTCTTTTTTAACCTACTCTTTCTGTGGATATTGGAAACATTAGTTCACAGGCTATTATTGCCTTGTAATACACCACAAATGTGTTTGAGAAAGCAACTGAGACAAGCAATGTGCTGTGGCATTTTATTCCTCTGCCACAGAAACAAACAGAGAAGTTGATGAAGAACTAGTGCATTTTTCTCGCATGTTACCATTTGACAGGAACAATTCCCAGGAAAAGACCAACCCAAAAGTACAAGAATCACTGTGAAAAAGAGGGGTGGTTTAATTTTTTTCTTACTTTTTTTTCACAGGATGGATTCAATCATGACAAATTTATGACATACAGAATGCTTCATATCACTGAGCATTTAGTGGTCTCTTTACTGCTTACTGAAATGTTTTTAACTTGTTTGCTGTAAAGGAGGCTGTAGCTTGCCCAGGGTAGAAGGGAGCACAAAGCAGCATCCAAATTTCTGCTGCAACTAGTATAAACGACTCACCTGATCTACATAAACATACCTTTCCTGAAAAGATTTCTGAAGTGCTGCATGCCACTCACAAGACACAGTAAGGACAAAATTATTACTTTCAGAAAGCAAATTGTTTTTTCAAATGTTTCACTCCTGTAGGTCAGCATATAACTTAGTCTATTACTCCAAACTATGCAAAAGTATTTAAGCATATCAAGAAACCTGCAAGAGGAGATACCAAAGATTAACAACAAAACTACTCACCGAGTCTTCTCTTATGACTGTCCTACTAATGTATAATCTTAACAAGCAGTTACACTTTCCTCCTTAACCTGAAATGTGAGGAGAAAGCCTGGACACAGTGGGGATTGCCAATGAAACCCCAAGCCATTGCCTATGTTCAGATGTCACTGTTGCCTGTGCTGCTGATCCTGCCCTGTGAGGCATCAGCTGGCTGAAGCAAGACAGACAGGAGACCTATTAACACCTCCACAGCTAAGGCCAGTCTGCCTGATTACAAATTCATTGCAATTAATTAATTTTTAATTTCACATTAACCCAAGCTATTATAAATCAAGCCAACCAAGCCAAGGAAACATTCACTGAAATATGAAACTGTTTGTCAAAGAAGCACCTGATCACAGGTTCAACATCAGCAATCTGTCACTTCAGAGACAAGAAGGAAGCAAATTACTTTTCACATATATGACCAGAAAATACTGCCTTGATTAATTATGCTGCTTCAGAAAGGGCACAAAAGGAAAAAGTACTGTATCGGTTATGATGTGTGTAAGCCAGGGTCTGGTATTCCAGCCTGATGAATGATTTAATCATCTGGAAAATCAGGTTGTTTTTATTTAAAAAACCCCACAACTATTTTTTCAAATGAAGGAGTAAAAGTCCTTCTACATAATAGTAATAATGAAAAATAATAGAAAATATCCCCATGTCTGTGAAAAGAGTATCTAGGCTCTTCATAGATTTTTTTTTCACTGTCCTCAAACTTATCTACCACAGCTTGAGGGAAAGAGAAATCATCTTACTTTAAGATATTGACAGGTTTGATAAAGAATGAGTTGATATCCTTCTTTCTGCCTTCTAGCATTCTTTTAACATAAAGCAGTTACCTATATATCACTGCAGCGCCAGAATTCCATCAGAATTAAATCTCATCCAAGATACACTACCTTCCCTCACCAACAAAATTCAGGAAGGGGCAGGGGAATGTTGCTTGCTTTCTAACTTTTGAAGTTCAAACCTATTTTGTTGGAAATAGGAGTTCAAACCTTGGTTAGACCTGGTGTGATCACACTAGAGTAAGTGGAAGGGCAACTACTTTCATAAAATAACAACCAAGGTCACTGTATGGCTGCTCATCACTTTAGCACATATACATGGAAAGGATGTGACTTTTTTTTCTTATAAATAATGGAAATATAGCAAATATACTACTTCAACTATGGTCCTCCAAGGATAGAAACAGAAGATTCAGTGAAAAGGAGATAAAACTCTTATATCAAACTTAGTTTGCATTAGTATTTAAATTTAAAGATCAATGCCTTTACTAACTATACCATTTATGCAAATTTAAAACTATGATACTTTTAAAAATAAGAAAGTTATCCCTGACTGAATTTTACTTCCTTTTGGACAGAGACTGTTTCTGTAGCAGGATTCAAGATTTGAAGCAGGAAATGTATTTCTTTTCCAAACCCAGAATAACTTCAAAGCTATTCAAACATATAAGATTAGACCTGATTGGAAAATCCTTCACCAAACAATTTTCTGCTCAAAAATACTGTTACATCAAGATTGAAATCCCTTCTCAAAACTGACAAGATGTGTGCGTCTGCATACATATTTGGGTGACTGTGAGAAAGCAAATGAACAATCTTTGCTTAAGCGTACAAACCCAAGAATGTCATCCCAAAAAGCAGGGTTATTGCAAGCTTACCATCTGGTATTTCAAAAGTAATCACTTTTTTGAGTGTGTTTAAATTATGGATCCTGATATTTCTAACCTGTTTCATATTCCATACATACACTAGCCCTACACTGTCAGCTGGAAAAAAAACACTGAGTTGTTATGACAGAATATGCATGAGGCACGATCGTTCTGTATGAATAGGAAAGGAGAAGGTTGAAAGACTGCTCATGGCTGCATATATTTCAATAAAACTATTGTGCCTTGCCACCGTTAAACAGCCTAATGTAAATGTGTGCAAGTGCACTTCACAGCAGTGCCAGTTATGTATGTATGTATGTATCAGATACATGCAGGTAAATGGAGAAAAAAAACACCCAAGATAGGTACAAACAGATTAAAAGTTTTGCTCTGAAACACATACCTAAGAACCTACACTGCTGTCCACAAATACTGGACAAGAAAACAAGAGATGAGTAAACTAGGACCCATTTAAGCACCACTGTCCTCAATGTGGCTTAAATCTATCTACTTGGCAATTACTCAAAAAATTCACTGTCACAAGTAATTAAAAAAAAAAAAAAGAAACAAGAATTAACCTTTTTTAGTACTGGTTTTGTAAGTACTTTGTGTTACATATCCTAATTTTATGCTCAACTTTGACTTAATTCCCTTCTCAAAAAAACCACTTTTTTTTTGTACAAAATATCTAAAGATAAACATAGAAAGATTAAAGACCAAACAACAGGAAGACAGACTATGCTGTCAAAGGAAAACATGGAAATACAAGCATGTCAGGTTTTACAAGCAGCTATGATCAATGAATAGGATGAGAGGAAGAGATTATTGCATGTTAGAATACAGACATCCACTTATCTGTGCTAGGACCAGTGCTGTTTTATATCTTCATAGGTGATACAGTCAGTGGAGCTGAGTGCACCCTCAGAATGTCTGCAGATGACACCAAGCTAAGTGGTGTGGCTGACAAGCCAGGGGAATGGAATGTCATCCAGAGGAACCTGGACAGGCTGGAGAGTTGAGCCAATGCAAGTTGGATGAAGTTCAACAAGGACAAGTGCAGGGTGCTGCACTTGGGCCAGTCCAGTCCTTGTTACCAATACAGACTGGGAGGGGATGTGACAGAGAGGAGCCTTGCACAAAAGGACTAGGTGGTACTGATGAATGAAAAGTTGGACATGAGCCAGTAGTGCTGCTTGCAACCTGAATAAGGGGCAATGGTTTTACACTAGAGCGGGGTAGGTTTAGATTTGACATGAGGAGAAAGTTCTTCACCACAAGGGTGCTGAGGCACTGAAAGAGTTTGCCTAGAGAGGTGGTGGAGGCCCTATCCTTGGAACATTCAAAGCCAGGCTTGATGTGGCTCTGAGCAACTAGATTTAGTGCAGGTTGTCCCTGTTTACTGCAGGGGGGTCAGACTAGACAGCCTTTGAATGTTCCTTCCAACTCTATGATTCTATGATTATGTATAGGAGGAGAGGAAATTAAAATAATTATTCTTATGTTTTTGTATCATCACAATACTCTAAGATATCTTCAACTCCAGAATGCTTTCCTGGTAAAGCCTGGGCGGTTTAGGTAGTGGTTGGGTTTTTTTAGAAAAAAAACTGTCCATGATAATTTTTTTTAATCTCCATATGATTAAAGTTTAACAGCCTGGAGAATACAGAAGCTGAATTTGTAATAGAATCATAAAATCAATTTGGTGGGAAAAGACCTTTAAGAAATAATATCTTCTATTTGAATCAAAGCCCAATTACTGCATCTGCAAAAATCCGGTAAATGTGAGACCCTTCACTAAACCTTTATTTTATTTCATAGAATATGAATTAGAAGTAGCACTCATCAAATTTATATGTAATTTATTAAGCAAATAAATGAAACACCTCTTCTGTAAGTCACTAGACAGATGAACTATGAATGTTAAACCTTAACGAAACCTATTTTAAGAATAGCAAAAGGCAGCTCACTTGTGTAGCAAGGGGCTTTCTCATACGATCCATAGTGATACAACATTTACTCTCTTCCATTCAACATGGAAAAAAACCCACCTCACTTGTGATTTGTTTCAAACTATGTTTTCCTCCCCTGAGAAGGTTTAAACACACATTATGAGCTTGGTCCACTAATCATTCAGAGCAAAAATTCTTACTGAAGCCTGCAAGAACTTTGTCTGGGTAAGGACCACAGGCTTGGTCTCTTGTGAATACTTTCACTTAATACTGAAAGGTTTCATTGTTTATGGTACTACCAGAACATGCATATGTGCTTATAAATGGGAGGCATTTATCATTCTCAAACAGTGATGAGGTGGTCATGGTTCATGAAGCAAGCAGAGAGATGAGACTCAAGAAATCTGGGTTCTGTTTCTCACTGGACAACAGATTTATGTGACTAAGCAACTGCGTCTTCTCCTATTTTAATATTCTATTTGTAAACTGTAGATGGTATTTTATTATGCTGCAGAGTGCTATCAGTTTAATGAATTAAATTCCCTGATTGATCATTAAACAAAGAGACTTCTTTGCAAATACAATCATCAGCACAATGAAATACAAATGAGATGCTATTCTATGAGATGCAGAGGAAGTAGGAAATTTTTCACTTCCTAGAGCTAAGGTATTTCCATAATATCAATATATATTTTAGTTCATCTTCACTAAAAGACTATTTTCTACAATTATCAAATTTCGTGGTCTTTGTTCGAACTGCAATCTTACTGTATTCTCCTCCAAATATGCAAAAAAACCCCCAAAACTAACTATATAGGTAAGAAGCACTTTAAGGGATGTAGGTTCTCATGATTCTTCTGGTATGGCCACTCTTCTTTGAGTGGCCATGTACTTCAAGTCCTTTGAACTTTTAGATGTTTTGCTTCAGCAGTATCTCTAAAGCAAAAATATCAGTATGACCCATAGGAAGGGTCTCATTGCAGTTCTCAGCCCCCTCCCCAGCAGTGAGCTCCAGTGTGAAAAGTCAGTGACTGAGGCCAGCTGAATGAAGGACAGCACAGGAGGACAGAACATCAGAAAAAGAGCTCTCACTACTCAGGAAAAACAGAAGACATGCTCTCCAAATGTGAAGAGAAGTTGCACTACAGTAAATTTTTTAACATATTTCAAACAAAAATAGAACATGTTGGAGTTTAGAAAGTAATAAGCAATGCTATTCTTGGTCAGTCATCTTCCTCTACCAGTGTCCCTGTGTGTGTGTTTACCAGAAATGCTAAAACAATTATTTCCCTGAACGTAGAAAATGAGCTGCAACCAGTCTGAGCATTGTTTGAATCCAGTTGTGATAAGAAAAGATGACATGAACCAACAGTCAAAAATGTGTCGTATTGGTGAGCTATACAGCCACCAGACACTGAAGAAAGAAAAGGGAGGTTAAAAAGGAAACAGGTATAAACACAGAAAAGAAGGGAGGTAATGAGACCAAGACACAGAAGTGCTTGCAGGAGAGCCTAGAAGAGCCACCCTGAGGTGAAGATGCAAATTTAGGTGTGGAGCAGGAGCAGCACCTTGCACTGCACTAGAGCCAGGCACCCACATAGGCTGAAGCCATCACTTTCAGCAGCCTGGCACCTTGCAATGGCTGCATGCATACAGACAAACTATTAGGAGGAGCCTTCTTTTTTCCCCCCTTCCAAGAAGAGATGAAATCTTGTATGGAACATGCTTGCATGACAATACTTTGATAGTGAAAGAAGTTAAATCAGCAGTCTTGTTTGTCCAGCTTCACCTCACTGAAGGTGCCCACCACCCACTTCCCAAGAAGATCCTGGGGCAGTAACTGAATCACAGTTCCAATTAAGCCCAGAAAACAAACTAGAGTTGCTAGAGGGTTTAACTAATACTAGCTAATACTAATCAATTTCTGCACCAAATTTTGATTCTTTTTACTGCATATGCCTTGGCAGACAAATCTTTAAAAAAGAATTTTAAAACACAACTCCTACATTCAAAAGCCTCAGACAAAATTTGGCATAAAATAATAATTTTCTCCCTCAATTCAGTTAAATTCACATAAATTAAATTTCTTTTTGCTTTAGCACCATGTGGTTTTTGGATAAAATGTCTAACACCACTCTAATGCTTTTAAACATACCTTGCATTAGGTGAAATTCCTCAGCTCCAAGTTTTGTAACTTGGCATTACTGGCAGGGCAATTCATTACATGGCAACAGTGGCCTGTGAGCCAAATATTAAGCTTAGTTCATGCAGACTGCCAGCCCCAGCATGGGGTCATCTAGTCTGATCTAGCAGCTTCTGTTCAGGTTGAGATGGAGAATCCCATGCTGGGACAAGTAGCCTCTTCAGGCTTCAGCCCCACAGTTTCCATATGGTTTCAAATAAATCTCCCTGTCCTGCATTTTATAAATTACTTTTAGAAGACACGCAGAGGAAGTAAAGGCTAGACTTTCAGTCTCTTTGTGGGGTGCATTTATGCATATTCATACAGATATATATGCGTAGGTATAAAAGAGAAAAAAATATATATTAAGACTAAATACACATTAAGACAAAAATAGATGAAAAGGGCAGTTTCCCTTTTAAGGCATTGAAAGGACTTATTTGAAGCAGAAGACCAGACCAAAAGCCCTCAGGCACGCTGGAAATGCAGTCCTGTGACTGTAGAAACTTACACTGTAGAAATTATAGGGAAAGTGCATGACAGTTGCAAACCACTTAAATATCTTGATAATTGAAGCATTTTTCATGCACCCAGCTATAATGAAACTTTAATCACGAGGAATCTGCAAAACTTATAAAAACAAATCCTTCAGGTTATTTCAGTTCTTCTGTAATGAGTCATGTTAGGACAATTTAAAGTATTTTTTGCAAATGATAGCAAATCTTTTTTTAAAAAGGTCTTGATGTACAAACATTACAGTAAGTTTCTTACAAATACCCATTATACACAAGGCTGGCAGAAATGGACCCTGAACAATAACAGTACCAATGTGTACATAGCTATCTATATTCTAACCCAGGTTTCAGCTGGAACAAGTTTAATTTACAAATACACTATAAATTAAAATATTTGTGCTGGTGAAGCTCAGCTACTGCTTTTTTTTTAAAGACAATTTTTACATTAAACACTTGCTAAAGAATCTCTTTAACTACTTATTTGTTTATTAAATTGATTTATTAAATTTGAAAGCTGGACTCCATCTATTAGTAAAATCACACAGCCAATTTTGTTTGTATTTTAATTGGATAATATACACTTGAATTAATATCACACTAACATTACATATGTCACTAAAATGTTCATAAGTCCATGCTGATGATAGTTTTGGAGGCTGGCAAGCTAGAAGCTAAAATGATACTACCTGACCAATATAATTACCTCACAAACTGTCATGTATTTTATATTACAATTCAATGACTGACAGAGTTTAAGATGAACAACTGATTAATTCCTAATTCTGCAGATTTCATAATCGGATTTCTAAAAATTATTCCCTGATTTATTGTACTGCTTTCCCCATCTGTAGAGTGATCCACAGCTCTTCAAGAGGAATATCATTTTAGCAAAAAGCCTTATGTTCTCATCTGTCCAGTAAATTCTTATCATTTGAAATGCTTGGCTTGTTCCCATACAATCAGTGCAAACCTTGCAACTGATTTCAGAGATGCCACAAGCAACCCCTACATACGGTCAGAATCTTTGCACGTTGAAATGCAAAGACTTAAAAAAAAAAAGACCATACTCCACCAGGCAACTATTCCCCATGCCCCTACCTTTAGAAAAGGTGAAAGCAAGCTTTGCTGATGAGGAAAGCATTCCTCCTCATTCAGACTGCTACCGTTTTCAGCTGACAGGCTCCGCATGCCATCATCTGTCTCTGTCATGGGTTCCACAGACTCCTACTGAGAGCCAGCAACGAGCATCAATCCTCAGCCAAACAGCCTGCCAGCTATTTGAGATGGGAAAGCTGGCTTTCTCTACTCACAACTCTCTTTTACCAGAACAGGAACAGGGGAGACAAGGATAAAAAAGTAGCATGTGCAAAGGTCTGTAGGACCATCACACCATGAGAAGGTGAATTAAAAAGTTATGTCAACAACAACAAAGAAAAAATGATTGCTTTCATTTTAAGAATAGCTGCGACTGACAGAGATTAGGTGTGCAGTGTGCACCACAACTACTTCCTCAGCCTTTGGACATGTCCCTCAGGAAAAATTAGCCACAGAGTCACTGACCATTTCTAGTAGTTTCTTTTCAGGTGAACAACACCAGAATTCTTTTTTAGGAAAAGCTTTATTAGATATTATGAAAGGCTTGCAAGTAAGCTCTTGATGACTCACCAACAGGACTCTAAAAAACTTTTCATGCCTCTATCAGTGACTGTTTTCATAAATATTTTTTTTCTATGTGAAATTGCAATTGCCACTCATTTTCATGTTTTCAGTGTGGCATAAAAGAAACTGCAAATGGGACGTGGGGTGAATGATTCTGCTTAAACCAGGAGTTCCCATATATTATGGTCAAAACTTCAAACTTCTTCATAATTACAGTAGGAAGGGAAGAATAATGCATTTTCTTTTCCTTCAACTAAAAACCTCCTCAGATAACTGCAGGACATGACTGTTATCCAAAAATAACAAGTGTTTCTAAATTGGTTGCAGAGACAGCAAGCAACATTGGTTTTATTCTTTGGTTTGTTCTTGAAACAACTTTTGGCTACAGATAGATTTTCAGCTCATATTCTACAGAAAGTCAACAAAACACATCATCAGGCACCACAAAACAAGATGCAGTACCACAAAATCAGATATTTACAATCCACGGTAAAAGACCAAACCCCACAATCATATCAAAACATGTTATCTCTAGCATGTCAAGAACATTTCCAAAGTCCTAAACTAACAGCAATAGCAAGGGGGGGTTTTGTTGTTTTTTTTTTTGTTTTGTTTTAGAGTCTTCCAAATGATCCTAATAAAACCAGATGTACCCTACATTACAGTGAATACATAAACTCATGTTTGCATGTGACTTGATCATTTTTGTCCAGGGAAAAAATCCCCTTACCACCTTCAAACCCCAAATCTAGCAACAAGATTGATGTAGAAGGCAGAAACAGAACATGGCATCAAAGGTCTCTGTGAAATGTCAGCTTGGAGGAACATCAGTATTCTCAAGCTACATATGAGTGCTAGCTGTTTCAGAGGAAAATGCAACAACTCAAAAGCCAAATAACAATTGAAGTGGTAAAATAAGTTTAAGAATTATGGACGTTTCAAAGCATAGTATGAAAATAATGTAGACTATTAATGGCAAATAATCTATGAGAAATCCACAGATCAGTATGATTTTTATTCTGGTATCTTTCTGAGGAAACTATAACTTGAAATTTCTTTCTATAGCAGAGAGAAACTACTTACACATCACCATGTGTGTATTCGTGAATGCAATATAACATATATATTGTATGTATTAGATTGCATTCTTAAATAACAGTAACATATTTCTTGCCATACAAAAATAAGAAAATACCTAGAGATTGGATGATTATTTCAACTTGGTGGATGTGCAATCTGTGGATACACATCTGGAGATCTAACATAGACGTGTGAGGTAACAACTACACTGCTATGATGGAAGCTTCTTAGCAGATGGACAACTGACAAGCTATAAAATAATCCCTAATTATATGAGAATTTGGGATAGATGGCACGCCTGGGCTTTAAGGCACTAATTTCAACATATCAGCCCATGAAACTAATTATTGCACAGGAAAACAGTGTACTCAGTTCCAACAGAAGCCCTTAATCCATGCTTAAACAAGCTCTCTACTAAACAGACTTCTGCCTGAACACCTGCTTTTACCACAGGATTTAGAGCGTTTTTGTCTTTTTTTCAATTAAGAGACTAATATTTAACTTTTGGGGTGAAAAGCAGGGTCTACTTGTTCAGGGAAGCAATTAAGAATTAAAAGCTTAGGTTGTTTATCACACTGCAGAAGTGAATCAGAAGTAAAACTGGATATCTGAGTGAAAACTAATGTAATACATATTACAAGCATATCACAGATTCACTGGGTGGGAGTAAACACAGATTATCCCAAAAACTGTTGCTTCCCTCTTCCTCAAGTTCTTTTGGGGATTCATCACCTGATAATCCTCATCATCACCCCTGTAAGCAAGTGGTTAGAGAGGACAGAGATCCAGAGGTCTCAGGACTTCCCTTGCCACAGCCGGGCTCCACACAAACCTCCTCTCTGGCCACAGCAGCTGTTTGTCTGCCAACATGGCATGAAGCAGCTGTTCCCAAAGGATGCAGATGATAAACTGCACTTCTGAATAATACCTACAATGGGAAACTGTATAGATACACAGCCACTGGCAAGTGCTTTATCTCATGTCTCTCTATTAAGTACTCCACAGAGCAGGGCCAAGTCCACAGGACAGAAGGCTCTTTGAAACACTGTACCCTGAAAAAAAATACTGATTTCAAGATCCAGCCCTTTGGCTCTGAAGTTGGTTCCATAGTTTCTGAGATACTGCTAGGTATGCACTCAGAAGTCTTGAAAATACAGTGATGTAAAGAAACATCAAAGAACCATTCTTCAAATACTGGCTAGAACATTTGCACACCACCTTCCCTCTGAGTGGAAGGAAAACAAGAAATCTTTGCTAGGCTGCAGCTTCATTTAAACAGTGACATTCAGGCTGAAACACAGATGTGTCCCTGCTTACTGTAGCTTAGATCAACTTCAAATCTTTAAGTGTGACACACTCATTATTGCAATTTTATTGTCATTACTTGCAGAATAATTCAGTGCAAGATCTATCACCTACCTAAACAAAGACTGCAGTGGCTACATTTTTCCCCAGTGAAACTTCAGTATCTTTTATAGCAGTTAGGTAGCAACTGAACTTGCACAGAGATGCTTTTCTTCCTTTGAAGACACTAGTAAATCATACTCCTGTCCAAACTCAAATTAGTATCCTTCCTTTTCTCAAAGAGCCTCTAACTTTTTTTTAAAAAAGAATACCTACTGTAGCATTTAGCATTCAATGAATCAATTACACAGACATATTTTACTTACCTTGGTATATTTTTTCCCTCCATTCTTCTCTCCTCATTTTTTTTTCTGTTCTGGCCCTTTTAAAAAGAGCTTTTATTTTTCTATGTTCCACCATCTCCTATGGTTAGTATGGACAGAGAAAAGATACCAAAGCTGATTTCTTTTTTTACTGTTCATTGCACTGTTTCATTGCACTGCTAATTCATCTCCTCAAATAGCATGAGAAACAGCATCACTGCTTACTAAATATCAGGCACAGTTAGCAAATTTGCGTCTTTCTATTTCCATTCTGTGTTAACAAATAAGTATTTATACCACCTTGAGATGAAAGCTCTGGGCACCCCACCTTCACAGTGAGAGAAGTCAGAGAGGTTATACACCATAAAAATAGCACCTTAAGGAAAGGGCTACTAATGTATGAAACAGAAGGTTCATTACTCGTGGCTAACTGAGATTTATCAGCTTTTTCTTCTGATAAGATGTCTTGCTTCCTACACAATTCATAGTTCATATTTTTATATTTTCAGGATGTACACCAGCTTTACAGATGGAACACTGATCTCACATTCATGGTTAACATACTTTGACCTCACTTCTAGTCACAATCCCTCAGAGCCCTGCTTTAGTTTCCCAAGTTATTCTTTTGAGAGCACAACCTGGAAATTCCTAGAAGAGATTTAAAGAGCAGCTTGTTTAAATAACTGCCCGTATCGTTTATCTCAGTATTTGGATCTACTACCAAAATAAGAAAAAAAATCCTGCTAGACCATTAGAGAATCAAGTTGTTATGTGATCTAAAGAATAATACAGCAGCTGGAAATGCCTCTGCTAAACTCAAATCATATACTGCTGAAAAAATGGTTTGCATTCATTTGTAAAGTAATAATAACTACATTGTGTAATTGAAAATTAAAGCAAAGGAGCAATTCTTATTTAATGTCCTATGGTTTCTTACTGCAAATGTGACATTAAAAAATACTACAGAATATATTTATAAATAAAAAAAATCTGTGCACGCATACCTGAATCTTAGAATTATATCTAAAGATATCAAGGGACTGCAAAATCGTGTAAAAATGAATTCTGTCTAAGGTTGAAGAACATCAAAGAACATGTTTAATATCTGACTTTAATATGCTTGACAAACTATATGTCTTTTCTTACTTCAGCTGGGCAACAGATGACCATTTCAACATATTTTATTGCTTTATAATAATCACCTTAGATATATTCTCTTTTTTGCTAAGAGAATAAAAGACAATTTTTTTCTTCCTTAAACAAGAATTCTGTGACACATTCTCATTATACAGAGTGGGGGCAACAAATAAATATGCATTGTTTCAGGTAAATGCAATGCTGGTGGAAGGTTTCTGGTCATTTGTTTACAGGTATTTCTTAGAGATAAGTGCTATGTACTTCTGAGTAATTTCTTCTGTTACTTGCCTTCCATTAAAAATCTCTGCCAAACCAGAGAGCAGAGTCCATGTGTTTTTTATCTAGAATTAATTACTTAAAAGTGGCTCCTACAAATTGGAGGACAAGTTGATTCTTCCTAGGACTTTGAACTACTAGGATTTTGACCACCTTATTCCCAGACATAAACTGACCATTACAGACTAGGTTGAACACAGTAAATTATTACTTTCATTAGGTCTCATGCTTCACAAGTACCCAAGTTATTAGAATTTAAATGTGTACTAAGGCACTGTGACTTTAGTGAATTCTTTAATACTCTGCTAATAGCATATGAACTGAGGAATCAGACATCCCTTTCAACATTCTGTCATTTTGGCTGAAAATTTCAGAACGATCCTTCCATGAAACTCTGATATGATGTTACAGCACAAAGAGTGGCCTAAACAGAGTTATGAACAAACTGTTTATTTTCACACTCCATAAGCCTTGTCTATCACGTAGTCACTGCTATTAATAAAAAAATAATACTTAAAAACAAGTGTGAAAGGAGTATCATGGGATAAGGTAAGAAACAAAAAAGCATACAGACTGAAAATTCCAATGGCATGTAAAGATGCATTACTTCAACCACGTTATTGAAGAGAACTGTCCTGTATCACTTCTGCAGTTATTCAGGCTTGGCACAGTGTCAACTTATACCATATGGCTTTTTCTTCCCTTGTTGAAAGTGAATCTTTCTGTCAAAGAGCAGCTGTTCTAAATTATCACATCAAATTTTAACCTTACAGTAGACAACCACTGAACCCACAGATTCATGGACAGTGAAATAGTTTGCCTCCTTGACCTATGGAGGATTTGTGGTTGCTTAGGTCTATTTCTGCCTTAGCAAAACAGCTACAGCAATTGTCAGAGCATCCAATGGAAGCAGGTACTTACACCTGAAGCTATAAACAAATTCAAGGCAAGGAACTTCTTCTCTCCAACAAAAGGCCGTGTGAAGTCCAAGTTACTGTTTCTGTATTGCATTTCAAATGCAAAGAAAATGAGGCATTAAGAATGCAACCTTGTCATTCAATTTGTAATCCAAAGAAACAGTCTGATACTTTTCCTGCAGTCTGTTTAAATAAAGTCTGATATCAATTACTAGTTATTTAGATGTCTGCCAACAGCATGTTTTGACAACATCCTGTGCTTCACACTGAGAAGCGGCAGTTATACAGAAGATTCTTGTCATCTTGTACTCATCTTTCAAGATGGTTCTTACTTTAAGAGCATTTTCATCAAGCGTTATCAAAACTTATAGCTCTCACTACAATTGCTCTCTATTAAAGTCTAGTACCAGCTGTCAGTTGTAATGCAAACCCCCGTTAGCTTTTATAAGTCCCACTCTGGAACTAATAAGGGATTGACAAATAGCTCTATACACAGACAGAGGTGGCAAAGAAACCAATGGAAAAAGTGTATGTTCAACAAATTCACACAGACAAAACCATCTTTGTGAAACTCCAAGCTAAGCTGATATTGAAAGTCACCAAAGACAGTACAAGGAAAACATGTCCAGGATGATACTATTCATTTAGTTTTTAATCTTTTGAAAGCTTGCAAAGAAGCAAAGCCATTAAAATGAAAAGGTTAAAGAAATGCCAGCAAGATCCCTTAGGATTTTCTGTAATAGACATCTGTAAGACCTTCACAGTAAAGTTCTGCACAAAAATTCAACAGCAGTGGTCTTGAACATATATGTGACAGACAACTAAAGAAAAATTTCTAAGTTAAAAATACGAAGCAAATGTCTCACATGCACTGTAGAGAGCCTGAATAAATATCCAGCCTATTTCCATGACTTTGGGAAGTGCTTGCAGGTTGTTGTTTCATTTTTGTTTTGTTTGGGTTTTGTGAGAGGTGCTTTTTGTTACTTAAAAAAGGGGACAACCAAGAAATTGCCAAACAAATGTAAAATGTGGCATAACAAGCCCCACCTAGGAGATCTAGAGAACTGGATTGAAAAAATACATGGTGCAATTGGATTAAGTTGCATAAGTGAAACACCAGCACTTTTTCAAATATTTAATTTTTTGAGAGAACTTTTACATTTCCTTACTCATTTCAAATATAAAAATTAAATTCTGAATTGCATAATTGTGTCGTACATTGACACCGTAGTACGAAACAAATTGACGTATTAAAGAATGCTA
Source organism: Turnix velox (assembly GCA_013400935.1). Lineage (NCBI taxonomy): Eukaryota > Metazoa > Chordata > Aves > Charadriiformes > Turnicidae > Turnix > Turnix velox. The sequence goes on along the minus strand of VZTY01023691.1, from coordinate 1,367,847 downwards.
ACACTAGTGTTCTTTAATATTCCCAATCACTGAGCATTAAAATAAACAGAAATATTTCTAATCATGGGTTTTTTTGCAAACATTTCTGTCACAATCTGCAAGAAATTTAGTAACAATCATTCTTAAGTAATTACAAAGCATCAAGTTCACATTTTTCTAACTTGAGAATATGTATAATGTCCTATCAAAAATAGTCATAGTCCTATCAAAGATAGTCATAGTCATAGTCATCTAGTATGTTTGTATTCTACTAATTTCAGAATTTTTATTTTTAATTTCTGACAAATGTGCTACAAATTCTAAGATCTTACCTAAAAAATTTTGCTTTTAAAACACGTATCTTAAAACTGTGGGTTATGACTGACAAACTGTAGAACGTTATCAAAATATTTGACAATGAGGAAAAAGTCAGCTGTGATCTTTCCAATATATTCAGTGCATCACAGTTCTTACCGTATGAAAAAACATCTGGAAATATCTGACATGAATTTTTTTTATGTGTTAAATAAATGCTAAGTGGGAAACTAAATCCTTCATTGTGTGCTCTGTTTCAGTATTTATATAATATAAAGCGGATGAAAACAATGAATATTTTACAAATAAAGTGATTCATAATTTATAGCTGCTGTCATTTTAGTTTACTAGCTTGGAGGATTAAGAATCCCTTTTAAAAAGCATCATTCTTGCTTTTTAACATCAAAACAATACTTTAAACTGAAGAAAAAAACACACATCAGAATTCTGCTTTGAAAAATGTGAATCCCTAGCCTTTTTATATTTCATGTAAAAGGAAGGTCTTTTAATAACTGTGTTATTAGATGTCATATGATAAGTTCCTGAATTTTATTAAACATAACTGTCCCTCTGCAGAGCATAAGAGTTCAAACCATACATTTTTGTAATCACACACGCTAGCCATTTGGCTACTTCCATGGCAAAACATTATCACCTTTGCAGCTGCATTAAGCACATTTGCCTTCAACCTGTTTCCACTTGCATGAAGTTGAGAACCTTTTTCTCTTCATATTTTAAATTATCTTTTATCTACTGATATAAGAAAGGATAAAGTATATTTACCTATGAAGAGACAAAATGGCTATTCACAGCATGGGGGGAGAAAAAAGACAGTGATTTAGAGAAATGGTTTTCCTCATCAGTATTAATGCTGCTTTACATACCTCTACTTCAAGTACAGCATTCACTCTACAAATAGAATGAAGCAATGTATGCAATGGTTCAGATTTAGCAGTCACAGATGGCATTCCTTTCATATCTCCACAAACTCAGAGAAAGAATAAGATTTAGGGTATGCTCGCTATATATCTTGAAGCACTGAATAATTTAATGCTAGGAGCAATTTTGCAAAACATTTTTGCAAGAGTCACAGTGGATGAACTTCAACTCTCCCTCCTTTACCTTTTACTCCCTCCCATTCAATCCACCTGATTAATTGCTAAAAATTACTTGCACAAGAAAGGACTGTTGGATTCTATTTTCTTTTTTCTTCTGCCTTTGTTATAGAAAATGTGTCAGTCACTTGTGGTTAAAATTTATAAGTTTATTAGGTAGTAGTACACAGGAAATTTACAATTCAATTTACTTACTCAATTCCAGCAACTGAAATTTAGAAACTGTATCTATGATAGCATGCAGAAAAGGTATCTCTCTGCTTTTCAAGTCATTCTGTTCAGGCTCACAAATTTAATCTTCCATTTGACAACTGGAGCCACAAAGCTTCATTTTAGTCTAAAGCATCACCTGTTGGAAGCATTCAAAAGAGCATCCAAGCTCTCTTGCACTCCCATATGGATATACAATTGACCACTGCATGTATGCTAATTAAGTATATCATAGTGAAAAATATCATTCTTTATGTCCAGTTAGTCTTTCTTAAGTGCACAAAATAAATCAACAACAAAATAGACATATTCAGGATGGAATAGATTTATTAGTCCAAGCCTGACAGTGCAGGTTTTCGTTTATCAACTGGTTAGCACATCTTTAAAAAAACATCTCCTCAAATGAGGTTCCATTATTCTCCAAGGAGACTTCCAGATTATTACAGAACTAAAGACATTTTTTTCCTAACATTTAACCTACATTTTCCCATTTATTTTGATATTATTACCTCAACTAGCCAACCTTCACATCATGAGATTTATTTCCTCCTTGTAGCATTCAAAACAAACCTCAGCCTAGCTTCTCCATGTACAAATCACTCACTGGGCAGGTGATGTGAATGCTCCTTTCATTCCATTGATCTTTAGTTTGCTCCAAACACTATGCCACCTCATAATCTCCTGGTGTACTTGCAACAAAACTAGACACACATAAACTTCGTTGTCCTTTACATAAAAATCACATTGCTAGCTTTGGAGATGTACAGATATACTCAAAAAGGATGAGCAGAGGTACGTAGCAGTTATGCTCTCCTGCAAATAAGAAAGCACTAGTGAAGCTGGATAGTGAGAACACTTATTAGAGATAAGATAGTAGATACGAAAGAGATCTAGAACACAGTTAATAGAAAAACTGACTTAAAACTGAAAAACAAGCAGTTATTTTCTCACTGTACAAGGAAAACCTCATCCAACTGACTTAAAACTGAAAGCATAAACACAGCAATAAGATGTGTTTCTTACACAAGACAAGTTATGACATTCATTACCATAAAAGCTTAGAGAGATATTAAAACTTAGATTTGTCAAAAAATAGACTAATTAGCAGATGACATGTTACTGATTCCTATTATACATAGGTTTTCTCACAAGATGTATCTTAAGCTGTTAGCTTCCTAAGATGGGCAGAACCTGAAAGACATACCAAGTAAAGCAACACTTCATACAGTTTCTTGTATGTTCCCTTAAGAATCTGTCACTGGTCACTGTCAGAGAAAGAATATTAAAGCAGATAAAACACATGGCCTGATCTACTACTGCTCTTTGATAGGAAACAGATTAAAATGATGCATCACCTTGTGAACTAGGGAATAGCATAGAGACTATTAGGCTCAGTGTTCAGTTACAGACAGTCTGTCTTTTTTTTACTAATTAAAATTAATTAAAACTCAGTAATTCTGAGAAGATGCTATAATGATGTAGCTAGGCCAAGATGGCACAAAGATGATGAAATATTAAAATAAGATTTAGATGCAACTGCTAACAGAGATATAGTAACAGTCTAGAGCAGCAATATATACCATATTTGGCAAATTAACATATGCATTAGTTAAGGGAGGAAAAAAAGTATGAAAGAATGGCTTTTCCAGTATTCTCCCTAGAACTTCTTATCTTACTTCATTCAATTCCATTCCCTGCAAAATTCTGAACAGGTCTTTGTGAGAGATGTTAAATGTTAAGCTATTATCTCAAAGCATATTGCAAAGCCAAGAATTCCTCAAGGTGAGGTATACATAACTTGCTTTTGAGAAATCACTTCTACACACATACACTAACTGACAGATGCGTATCAAATATGAAAAATACTTATTAGTTGGTAGAATCCAGAATAGAACAATAGTATTTCCAACAAGAATCAATCTGCTGACTAAAGTCAATAGTCCAGTCTTGGCTTTTCAGAGCTCAAAAGCAAATATATTATAAAAACATGTAAGCTTTTACATGTAAATGTACACCAATGACAAAAATAAGGCTTAAGCCTTAATGTCTTTAACTGGGTATGCCCAGAAAAGGAAGTAGTCATGTAAAACAGTATCATTTCTGTCATCAGAAATACACTATGCATTAGTATTTTTCCAAGTACCAAGAAAAGCTGTTATGATTGAAACTTGAATAGGTTCATGGCATGCGATTAGAGTCCTTCATTTGATCTTAAGTGATAATCTCCTGCAACTGCAAGCAAATATTGTTTCCAAAACATTACAAAACATCATTATGGAAAGAAACAAACAAAACCTGAATCAGTCAGAATGCAGTACCACGTAGTGACAGATACTAAGTTGTTTAATGCTTGCAGCTACTATGAAGACAAGAATTCACATTACTCTTTCAAACTTCAGCTGAAACATTTTTTTTCCTAAATTACAACTTCAATCCAGTCCATGCTTTTAATGCCAATTCCATCTCTACTGTCATTTTGTTCACAAAAAAGATCCCACAAAGAAAGCCCAAAACTTTAAATCCCAAACACTCTGAAGGAAGAAGTAAGAGAAGGAAAGAAAAAGAAAAGAAAAGGTACAAGAGCAGCCTTGAGGCTAAAATAAAAACTGAACTATTTTTCCAGGCTTTCCAACTCCTGCTGAGTTACTGATGCCGACAAATGGGAGGTTTTGAATTACTGACTGCTTTTAGAGTGCCACTACAATCACATCACACTGAAAATATTTGATAAATATGACTTCCAATAAAATTCAGTACAATGTTATATGCTAAACCAGAGTAAACCAGGAGGTTCTATTGCTATTTTTAATGGTTTCACTATGTATCACTCCCTTGATCAACAGTTAGTGAGGAAGTCAGGAAAAAAAAAAAAAAAAAAAAAAAAAAAAGAAAGGGGGGAGGGGGAAAAAGGAAAAAAGAGACTAATACTATGCCCTGACTTTATGCCTTGCAAATCATGTAGGTATACTCAAACATGGATGTGAACTCACTCAATAGGAGCTGCACTGCCTACCCCAAAAATGTGAGAACTGGTTTTTAATACAGCAATCTATTTTATTTTACTTGATTTAGCTCTATTTCTGCTCAATTGTAGTCTGACGCTTTATGGAGTGAATGTCTTTTATGCTTATGTGTAACAAATTCTAAATATTTAACCATCTGCAAGTACACAGGCTCTATAGTAAGCAAGACTGTATGCTATGAATAAAGGGGTACACGAACATTTTAGCATTTTTAAGTGTAGCTGTGGGAGAAGCTATAAAGCATTTCTGAATAGTAAAATATCCACTTCTGGATTCAGTTCTTAACAGAACAGCTTAACTTGTTCGTCTTAATATTGAGTGTGCTGAAAACCATGCTCAAAAGTCTCAGCTCACTTCCTAGTTTACTCATTTTTAGTGCAAAACCAATTTAAAATATACTAAAAAGCCTTTCCTTTCTTCTCACAGCTCCCTGGCAATTTCTGAGAAAAAGTCACCTTAACTTGAACAACAGTTTTCACAACAATCTAGTAATGGCTTGATGGGCTCTTGGTTTAGTGAACTCCTAGTAGTTTCCCAAGACTTGCCTGTTTGACGTAAAGATTACTGTAGGACCAATGAAAAATTAAGGGGTGTTCTCCCTATCATGTTCAGAACACTTTAAATTTCTCTTCTTACTGATACATGTACACTCCCCTATCTCAGCTACAACTCCTTCCATCCATTCTATTTCTGAATATTACTACTTATATTTTACTCAGTTATCTAATGGAAGACCGTTTGCTACAACCAGAACCCTTTAAGGCACTCTGCAAAAAGAGGTTTTAGATTCAACTAACAAAAGCCATACTTTTGTAAAAAGTAAATTGCAGATTGACATTATTTTGGTTGACATTAAAACTAGGTAAATATAATACGCATTTCTCTAATGTTTAGAAGATCATTTCTGGAAAATCTCAGAATCCCTGGTATAGTCTTGTTCTTGGGAGCATTCACATAACCACAGTTTACAGAAACCAAAAGTGTGGAAAAAATTGTTTTGATTAAAACACATGAAAATGCAAATTTTAAGTTCAAATGTTAATTTTTCAAATATATCTGCATTTAGGAACTATGCTACCTGAAACAATGCTACGTGTTTTTTCCTAACCAATCCCAACTAATCAACACAGCTCAGTAGCAGACATTATACATCAAGACACAAAGTTTAAATCACACAAAAATCCTCAAATATCTTGACAAAAACAGTGCATTTGAAAAAACTAATCTATTGAAAGGAAGTCCAAGAGAGACTAGATTTACTACATATTGGACTAACTGAAAATCATTTGTTGACCCTTATTAAATATTTTTAGCATCTTACATTATTTACACAGATTAAATTAGACTCATTTTCATAGCAATTCCACAAACTGATTTATTTCTCCCAGTAATCTGGAGAAAATCAGCACAACCAAATAAACAGAGTAGGGACATAAAGTGAAGCTCCTGTTAATAATTGAACTGTGAACATGGAGGGCATTGTTACCTTGGCACGCAAAGCCTCTTTCTTCATAGCCAGCATTACACAAGCACTTCCCTATGGGCACTAGCCATTCTCCTTCTGTACTGCAATACATCTTGGGTGGTTCTTCCTCCTTGGAATGATTGACACAAGAACCCCGCACCTCCACCAGTGACTGGGAGTCCATGGGTACTGTATCTGGAAACATGGCAAGGTTCTTGACAGTGAAAGGGCACTTTTTGAAGTACACTCGCACTGAGACTAAGGCAACACACGCACCTACATCTTGAAAAGCCAAGTAAAAACCTTTCCTGCTGACAGGTCCCACCTCACGGACTTCTGTATTCAGCTTGAGAATTCGGTCCCCAAGATCCATTTGGGTGAAGCTCTCATCAGCTGCAATGGTGTCAATCTTTGTAAACTGATGCTCTCTGAACTTTACCAAATGGTCATCATCGGACTCCATATAATACAGATTGAATGTCTCTTTGCAAGTGCCCAGAACTAGAGGGATGCTATTACAGTCCCTCAAGGTAAACTTGAGCTCCACATATATCTTCTGAGCTGAATTGCGTGGAATCCAGTTTGTCCGCAGCCAATTGTTCTGACTATGATCCATAACATTGCATACTTGGTAAGTTCTGATTGGAGTATAATGCTCATCAACACCACTAATCTCTTCCCACTGGAAAAGAAAAAAAAAAAGGAAATATTTTAACATTAATAATTACAACAATAAAAATCACACTTAGAGACAAAAGCTGTGAAAAAGCAAAAATCACCATTTGTACTGATAGACCTACTTGACCTAGACAAGGAAGGAATGGGTTTCCTACTTGTGAATTACCCATGTACCAGTCCTACCTGATTTCTCAAGTTGCACTTAGCAATGTGAAAGAAATAGACACCAATTACAGGTGAAAAGTATCCTATAGGGATACTTAGAGTAAATAATTACTGTTAGTCATTTACCATGCACAATTAAGTGACTTCAGATGCAGCCTTCTCCACTTTGTGCTTGAATAGATTAATTAATTTTTAAAAAATATTTTAATGTTGTAATTCCTCAGCTTTTACCCACACAAGTCTCACAGCTGCTCTACATTCCAAATTTTAAAATACAAAATGAAGAACCTTACTAATAAAGTGCCAGAATCAAAACTCCTATTACAATGAACAATTCCTACTACAGAATCTCGTTGCCACTGAGGTTCAGAAAAACCCTTCCAGATCTTCTACCTCAATCATCTGCTCATGCAGGGTCAGTCAAAACAGACGGCTCAGAGTCCTGTCCAGTCAGGCTTTTGAGTATCTTTGAGGATGGCGACTTCAGAGCCTCTCCAGGCAGTCTGTAACAGTGTTTGATTGTATTCTAAGCAAAAAGGTGAGTCTTCACCTTTAAAAGCAGTTTTATATATTTTCATTCACATCCCTTGCCTCTTGGCCTTTCACTGGGCACTAGAGAAAAGTCTAGCTCCATATTCTTTATAACCTGCTATCAGGCTTTTATATACTCTGGTATGATCTGGTAAGAACATTCTGTTCTATGCTTCAAACTTAATTACGCATAGAAAAGAGATAAACATTTATGGTGATAATGAAGTGCACTAACAGTGCAAACAGCACCTACAGAAATCCTCACTTTGCTGTCATTCACAGTCTCTGCAAAACACACAAATGCTGCCCCATGCAACCAGATGCAGTGCAGCAGGGGAGCAGCAGAGCTTCAAACTTGAGCTGCTCTCTGGTACAAAAAACAGAGATGCAAAGTAGACAGAATTAAGTTGTGAGAAATCACTGCCACTCTTTAGGAAAGAAGACAAATAAGAACTACCAGGAAAACATTTTCCCTCAAAACTCAGGTCATGTCACTGTTACATTCAAGATTGGATTCTAACAATTAGTCATTTTTCATAAGCAACTTCTGCTGAAGGATCTTACTGCACTGCAAAGAAACTGAGGTAGAAGCATTTACTGTCTTTACATTTTCCTAGCGTTACAAGACATGAGTGACACACACACATAAAAAGAAAGAAAGAGTGGGGGGAAACAAGCAGCCACATCAGAGTAACATCTGAGAATTCTCAGTCCCAACCCACTGATTTACAAAAGTTTGCTATGACTAAGAGCCAGTCTGCACAATGAAATTGTCCACACACCACTGAAGATGTGATTTTAAATCATGTTATTAAACTAGTAGATAAAAGCAGTATAAATAGACTTCCTCTAATTGAAACAGAGTTTATTTTAGTTCACTTTACAGATCTGACTATACACAAGTTTTATCTCTCCCTGACTAGTTCAACAGAGTTAAAAACAGTTTTGGATGTGTATTCAGCAGCTGAAATGCTGCAGCAAGCCATAAAATGCTGAAGAGAGTAAGAAGTGGTCTGAGTTAAAGCTACCGCACTGGAGCTCATAGCCATTTGTGAGCTGGGAGCCATGTAACTCATAATATAAAGCTGAGGTCTCGCCTACATGAAAGGCAGCTGGACTCTGGCTCCCAACCTCTGCCAAGTTCCCAAAACTGAGTAGAGGACCCTTTTCTGATAAATGTCCTTGTAGAACATTCCTGCCATGGGCTGGGACACCTCCCACTAGACCAGATGGGTCAAAGCCCCATCCTTGATAGAGCATCGAGAAGTTCTCTGGGCAACCTGTTCACCAGTGAAGAATTTCTTTCTAATATTTAATCCATATCTCCTCTCTTTCAGTTTACAACCACTTCAGTCTTCTGTATAGGACAATCAGGGACATGTTTCCTCTCACCTTGTACACTGAGACCAGTCTGTTGCATTCACAGCTCTACCCTCCTTCTGAGGAATTATGCTCATACCATGGAAAAAGTAGCATAAGGTGGGAGGCAAATTTTTATTGAATTAACCCTCCTAAACATTACATCACGCAACCATGAAACGCCTAGTATTTCTGCAGAAACAAGAATGTACTGCAAGAGGCATGAAAGCATCCAGCAAGAAAGTATGGACACAAACTTAGTTACCTTGGAAACCCACCTGAAACAAAATTAATTAAAAACTTTATATGAGGATAGCACATTTTCCCATTCAAAATTTCATGTTGTTGAGGCTTTGCTAAGAGAAATATAGAACAGTTTATGTTTTTTTGCTGGTAAATGGAAAAGATAAACCAGGAGATACCAGAAGAGTAAGAAGAAAGATGCAGATGCTGCCATAGAGTCAAACTACACAACAGCAACAGAAGATAAATACTACAGTCTGGGCATAGGCACTTTCCAGGAGTTAGGAAAGACCTAACCTAGGGAAGGTAACCTGATCCAGGAAGGAAAGAATTGCATTGTGAAGTTAGATTGGAAACTTAAAGAAAATCTATCGAGGTGCTGGGAGAACAACTGTAATAAAGATCTGTATTTATACTACATTGAACAACAATGGTGGGACACAATCCTTAATTCTCATATGCAATTACTTGGATAAATCTAATCCATAGGGCATTACACTTCAAAGGTGTCCCAAGTGGCATTTCTTCTTTTCAGTACTGTGCAGCTGCAGGGAAAAAAAAAGGGTACTTATCAGTCCTGGCTATGTTTAGACAGGAAATTAGCAGCCAATCTCTAAACAGTAGAAGAATGAATCAAAAGGTCCATCTCTCAAACAGTCTACGAGGGATGAAAAGTTCAACTTTTTTTAAGATTTTATGAGAGCATGATATGAGACTTTAGGGGCTGGATTTGTTGGTCTTGTCAACAGGGAAGAAGCAGAGGCGTGACCACCATTTCTGAATTCACATTATTACACAGCATCACTCCCTCCCCAGCATGTAATTTACTTTTAGAAAGTGTTCTTTTGTTTACTTTAAATTTTTAAACCTTCTTTGAAGACTGCTGATGCCAGGAAAGAAGAAAGTGCTTTCAGTATAGAAAAATCTCTGAGAACCCCAGTGTGAGAATCTAACTCATATGCTCTGATCATAGTGACAAAGCTGGGAAAGAATAGATTTTATTTTTCAGAACAGATCTAGCTGAGCATGCTGGACTTCTGGCTTTGGTTTATTTTCCTCCACTTTCTTTACAAAAGGGATCATACAAAAGGGAATGTAGGCCATTTCCTAGGACATCATGAGCAGTTCCCACTAAAACGTTCCCCCTCAGTGTGGAATCTATGACACGAGTGAAGCTCTCAATTACTTCATCCTTCCTGTAGCATACATCAGTTTTTGTTGCTTTTTATTCTTCATATCAAAAAAACTTAAGTTTATAGTATGAATCTGAAAACTATTTTGTGATTTGCAACACAAGATATATGCATTTACATGATCTCAAGAAAATGTTTTAAAATATTTTAAATTTTAAAATATATTTTAAATAGTTTATTTTTAAATAAAATTTTATCTTTTACTACCACATTAATATGAAGCTCTTAACTATAAAATACCCACTAAAAATGGAGTTCAGTAATTTTTCAAGGCCCCAGTGGAACCCAGAGAACTAATTTACCAAGATTCCATTGGCAGTCTCAGGCAACAGTCTTAAAAACAATTAGTAACAATTTCATTTTCCATTTTTGAAATTGGTATGATGGTGTATTTGATATTATTTAGTATAAGCACATTTTACCGAATGTCCAATTGTCCTTCACATAAATTAATAATTTCAATAATGACTAGATGAGATATAATTCAACTACATAACCATGGTGCACACTGGAATACAGAGCAGGCTGACAAATCAGATGAAAAACAGTAACTGAATGAAATTACTTGGAAACCTCACAAAAATACCTTCATGTGATAGGATGCCCCTCCCTTGCTCAGCAGAGTAGTCAAATAATTTCTTCTTTCTAAACTAATTTAAAGGGATTTTTTGGTCAGTGTAATTTTATTTGGGAGGTGTTCACATAAGCCTCTATAGAATCACCATTCAAATTCTACATGAAAAACACTTTTTGTTCCAGTACTGAAAACTGACCCTGTTCTCCTCTACTAGCTCTTAGTATTCAGTGTATTTTTTTCAGCTAGCAAAAAAAATTACCTTTTTTAACGCCTTACTGAGCAATGACAGAAAAGTATGCATGCCCATGTATGCACACTTTTTGCCTTCTGCTATTTATTCAAGCAATTCCTTTCTCAAACAGAAAGATCATTATGATAGGAATCTTATGTTTCAGACAATCGGTGCATGCAACTTTTCAACATTTCACTGACAGAATACCAACTAGCTAATAATCCTTGCTTTACCCTACTTCTTCTTTTGGTTTCCAAGCAGTCACAATAAAAAGAGGTAAACAAAATATGCCATGCCATGAGCAACATAATTAATGAAGCCTAGTTTCCTACAAGTCTGTGTCTCATCCTTCATTTCCAACATGGAAATGACTAACAAAAGGTGACAGCAAAAAAGTCTTCCTCATTGGGAGCATTAATGCCTTCCCTGACTTTCCTCTTCTTCATCTGCCTCCTCCTATTGCTTATTTTCCTAAGTCCTGAACAGACTAGAGCTTTCAAGACCACTGCTCTTCCATGAAACTGTTACAAACTGTAAAACTGAGTTAAAAAACTATTAAGCTCTCTTAATAGTTACTTTGCCTGTCAAACACACACACTACAATTCATACACATTTGTGTAGTTCCCATTTTCTCCAGAGATTTTGTTAGAAAGAAGGCAATGGCTTCACATACCAGCCAAGCGCAATATTTAAAACTCTTAAGATTGGCATAGACAGTGTGAATTTCTATTATGATTTAAATAATTTTTTAAAAAAATTAAATAACCCAACATCTATATTCACAAGCAGAAAAATAAAAATGGTCAAAATTTTCTATTCTGACAATGGAGTTAGCCATTTGAGGGTTTCACGCAGCCCTAGGAAAAATGCTGATATATTCCAAAACTGTGTAACATGTTCAATTCCTGTAAGTACTGAGATCACTGATCAGCAGGCATTTGAGATGTTACTGCATTTTATACTTACATTGCTTAGAGTTAGCATTTTCCTCACTGACTAATTTATTGTGAAACTATTAACTTTTTTTTTTAAAAAAAAGTTAGCTAGCTGCTAAATAAAAGTCCTGAATATAATCTTGGAGAAGACATTCCTACTGAGACATTCAATTCATTGGAAATAAGAGACTGACTTGTACCAAAAAGTGTTTCACTTTGTTTTTTTCAACAATTATATTTCATTGCACCAAAAATTTATAAACATTAAGTTTATCTTTGTATTTTGGAAAATGGAAGTGATACAGACAAACACTCTTATAAAAAAAATTCAGTTCCAGTGACATTCTTGTCAAGTTGATATTACATCACATTGTGTTGCATCTTTCTTGCATTTTGGAATCTATCTTAAATGTGAAAAATTAATCCTCACTGATTTGCTTTTGGGTGTGTATCTGATGATTGCCTAGCAATCCTTCATCTTGCTCTCAAGGGATATTCGCCATCAACTTTAATGAGAGCACCAGCATAGCATGAGCTGAAATGTTGAAATAAAGTCCCATCTCCTAAGCAAGATGCATTATGAAAAGCAAAGCTTACAGAAAGGACTAAAAAATGAAGAGATGATATTGAGCAGGCAGAATCCACAACAAAAAAAAGACAAACCATTGCAACTCCAGACATTTTTATCTTTATAAAAGAAACAAAAAGATCTACAAGTCATTTCCTGACAGCTTTGTGCTTGCCACCTTAATTAAATGAAAATGTAATTCATCTTCAACATGAAAAATCTGACATACATCATACCATGGCAACACAGAATGCCAAGACTGAAAGTTTCAGGCATGGGAATATTTACTACTTACCTAAATAATATTAGTATTGTGTTTCTTTAAAAAAATAACTTTGCATGGGAGAGCTTGACTTAAATCTTTATCAGTATGATAATAGGGAATTCTATAGATATTATATATATACTAAAGCATACACTAGGATAATAGGTTGCAGGATTTAACAAGAATAGCTTTGATGCCTCCACTATAAGCCAAGCCATAATAGTGAAATCCAGGAAAAGAACACCAACATTTTCCAAATTGCTTTTTTTAAAAAAACTACCCCCTCTCCCCCTAAAAAAGCAAAGGCAAAATCACTCCACAAGAATTTATTGTTCATTTCATGTGTGACCTCAGAGAAAACTGGATATAAATTATGTGCCATGATGTTACCATAGAATCACAGTCTATCAGATATATAAACTTTAAAAATAAGGCAGGTGAGAAGGATGAGAACCTCCTCCCTCTACCTGTTAGCACTGCTACCTACAGCACAGTATGTATTGCCGCAGTGATCTTAGTATCTTTCAAAATAAATAAATCTCATTTCTCCCAGGCATAATTTATATGTACATAATTTAACAGAAATCTTGATCCTTTTCCTCTCTCAACTGGTAAACAAAAATACCAGGAAGACTGGATGGACTAGTTTTCTTAGCTTTTAGAAAATCTTCATCTGAGAAGTAAAATAAGATGGTAAAAAGGTTAAAAAAATTGCTACTGTATTATACACATAAACATACCAATATTTGAGAAAGCAAGAGTACACATCTTATCATGGGAATACTAGACTAATTATTGGTTAAAAATGCAGAAAGATAAGTTAAGCCATCTTTTTTCCCCCATCTCTAATGGCTAGACAGCTGAAGACTTCATCATCAAACTTGTTAAGGACAGCAGATTTTAACACTTTCCAAGCAAAATCTTCTAAATCACAGTAAGATAAAAAGGTCACTACAAGGAAGAAAACATCTGACTGTCTAACTCTCTAACAACCATCCGAATCAGGCATTCAAATGCCTATTCATAGCTTGTACAAGCAAAACATCTATAGCTTTATTTTTCTCTAGGCTGCATGTCTCAAGAAACAATCTTACAGGTTGAGCAGATTTTCTGTGAAGTTCTCAATACAACAGTCCCCAGTTCTTAATCAGGTAAACACACCTTTCGTCCATGAACACAGCAGAAACTAGGTAAGATTCACCCTCTAAATGTAGCTGGTTTAGAGATGGAAATAAGCTGCTGTTTAGCCCAACTGGTACTTCAGCAAGCAAAATTTTATCCAAGATGGAACACACTCAACACTGTGGACTTGGCAGTCTGAGGAAAAATCAAGTCTTTGGTTACTATAGCTAGAGTCATTTAACACCTTATAGTAGCCATAACACTTTCAACTATCTGTCTGGTATCAATAAGCTCCTGTTAAATATTTAATAATAATATAAACATAAAGCACCAGATCCTCCAGCATTATCCTCTGCTTGACCTAACACTTCACCTCTCCTTCAAAGATAAGTGTACTGATGGCAAACCTTTACAAAGAGGTGATTGATGGATGTGTAGTGATTCAAGAATGGATAGAAGTCAATTCACTAAAATATTCATTGGTTAGGTAAATCTGAAGAAAACCTTTGTCCAAATTTATACTTCAACTTTCTAATATATAAAATAGGAACAAATTAATAGCGAGGAGATAGATTTGTTACTATTTTTGTCATTACTTGGACTCTTAACACGAGTCAATCATGACTTCATTAGAAAAACTCAGACTATTAGTAAATGGTTTCAGAAGCAGCAGCAAGTAGGAATTTTTTAAGCAGAAAATTATTTCTTAAAGAGGAAAACACCACTGCAGTAGAGAAAGTGAAAAACGTTGTAGCACAGAAAGACTTAAAAATTCACATTTGAAAAGCTTCTGCAGTTTGTTGCATTCTGTTTCCCAGAAAAAAAAACAAAACCACAAACATAAAAGTATTTACATAAAAATGCAAAAAACAGGTGCATAACATAGCATTTCCATAGTACAGTCACTCTTTCAAAATAATGTGTTTTTACACAATGGCATTTCCTACAGAAATCCCAAACCATCCCATGTTCTTCTATTGTCATTAACACAACAATGAATGTACAGTGAAATTCAGTAGTGTTGTGCTGAATGTAACTGTAAAAAGCACCAGCTGGCTGTATTAGAAATGGCATACTTCCAGGTCTCAAATGTCTTATTTATATACAATGGAATCCTGCCAGCTGTTTAATATTTAGGGCTAATAAATATAATTGGCAGTACTACTGCTTAAGAAGAAGTAACGCAAATACTCATAAAACTACTTTCCAAAAGAAAATCTGATTTGTTCGTAGATGATTAAACTAAAGATGGATGTAGAGTTCTCCGTAAATTGTAGAGAAATGTTTTCTTTCTTTAATCCAAACAATATTTGCTTGTCTTGTGAGTGCAAAACTGAACAGAAAAAAAGCATTAGGCATCATAATCCCAGCTGCTCTGAGACCAACAGAGCCTTCAAACAGTGTTTTACACAGACCATGAATAACAATTGGCAAGGACAGTGTGCTGAGGTAGGGAGAAGGAGCATTGCACAGGTTTCTGGAGTGGAGGGTAGTTCATTATTCATTCCACAGAATGTGCTGGATCATTCCAGAAAGGAGGCAGACAGTACTGGCCAGTCCAGAAGTGATACTTACTTCTGCAAGCAATTCTTCTATGCATGTGCAGGACAACTTTACCTCTCACAAGCAGATTAACTCAGTGCTGAGTGAAAGGTGGGTACAACACACTGGAAAAGAGCTGCCAATATGACACACCCTAAGATTCATGTTCCTATTTCCATATTTTTGCCAGACTTGATGTTGGCAAGGCCACTACCTTGTTGCTACAGTAACAATGCAGCAGATTATTGCTGAACGTAGCAGTCTCCTACTACTGCTATTGTATAAAGTAGTAGACAGCAAATCCAAAGAGATGGGTCCCATACAAGCAGCTTCACAGACTCTGAAGAAAGCTTTAGGATCTGCATCCTCCAACATGATAACCACCTTCAGGATCACACCCCATGGTATAACCCTGCATAGCAGATAGCATAAAGCAAGTCCTGTCAGTCTTTCTCTTCTGTGAAACCTTGATGCCCTTGAAACCTTCTGCATCTTACCACCACAACCTAGATGGAAAACTACTCTAGTAATGGGAAAGATAAATATGTATGAGGGAAGTGTTGTTAATGCTTCATAACTTCATGTGACAGAACAATCTAATCTGCAAACTCAAAAAACTTCCACATCAGACAGAGCCCACAGTCAACTATTAAAGGCTGTTTGGTGTAATTACTACCATTTAGAGACACGTGAGTGGTGTGGTTTTAGTTTTGTATGGTAATGCTCTTTTTGCAAGTTCCTTAGCTAAGCACATTTCCACACTTAGACATTTCCATGTTATCATCTTTAGCATCATTTCCTAATGGCAACTTGAAGAGCCATTCTTTTAATTCATTAGCCTTCATTTTCATTTAAAACTGCATCATTAAGTAGTGACTGACTGCAAAGATCAGCCAAGACTCCCAGTAGAAAAATGTTAAACCAGGATAGTGTCATTAATCTTCACTTCTTCAGCTTCAACTGAGCCAATGCAAGGAGCTACTGCACTCCATTGCCAAGATGCACCCTTTCATACAGATCTTCATCCACTGTCCAAGGCGTAAGCCTTGTACATTCCTGTCCCAAATTTCAGCTACAGTGACCACTGTGCCTGCCTTACCTTAGCTGCACACCAAGGACTTTCTCTTTCAACCTCTATATTCAGGCTCTGAGGAAGGCTTGTGTTCAAAACCAGCATTTACCCAGACAAAACAGCTTTTGGTCTGATACACTAAAGTGGCCCCTGCCTCCCCTCAGCTGCTCAGAATCAACTAAGTGAACCTATATTAATATGGTAACAGAAGTCAACCAGCAGCTCTGCTGTTAATAATGTGAAGTACTTAATATTATAATCTTCCTGTGAGTCATCATTGTAGGAGGCAACACACATGCTCTTTTCTTAAAGGAAACAAAATCAGAAATCCTGTCTCTGCCATCCTACTTACTATTTAATGAAGATAAGCTAGAAATAGCCATGAGATGAACCTGAAAGATATAATGTTTCCTCCAGTACCTAGCTTGGAATGTACCACAAAAATGGTCATAACTAATAATAGTATGGGTATTACTTTTTAAACCTAACTATTACATAAGGTCTTGAAAATTAAGGACATTGAAATCAGACACGAGTCATTATGCTGAAAAGGCTAAGTTAAAAATATCTCTAAAAAGGTTATTATTCTTTTGTCAACTGTTGGGTCAGAAGAGTAATTATAATTGCTATATTTTCACCGTAATTCTATGTAAATTAATTTTCTCATCATGCAATTAGCACAAGTTGGTTCAATGCACATATTTCCAAAGTTATTTTAATTGAAAAATATATTTAATACAGGAACTCATTGCTTGACATTTCTTTTTTCCTAAAGATAAATTCACTTCAGTTCAACAAAAAAAAAGTAATTAGCCTGGGAATTCTGGAGATAGTCCAGATAACTCCTCAACCATTGGCTAAGTTGCTCTTAATTTCTCATGGCTATGAAACATTATAAAACAATTACTTTTCATAGGTCAAGCTGAGGATGAAAGAGGAATTCACATCTAGTCTAAGAGGAGATAAATAAACAGAAGTAACTCAACTAGGACTTTAACCAATGACTCCTGAGGAACAACAGCATTAGCTAATTTTCACAGTTCTATCATATAGCAGTAAGTTGGAGTTGTACTATTTTCTAAAAATTCTCATTTTATTATTTGATAAACAGAGAACCTCAAAAGAATAAGAATGACATGCAAATATGCAGTTTTACATGCAGAAAAAATAAAACAGTTTGCCACCTATAGCCATTTCGGGTTCAGCCAGTTTTAGTCACAGGTAAACATAAGCTCATTAGATAAAATACATCACATACTTATTAAAAAAACCTTGCCAACATCTTGCAAGGAATCTTTGCTGTAGACTTAAGTCACAATCATTGCAAACCCAAAGAGGAGTCAAATGTCCCTTACGAATAAGATACATAGAATACTACAAGTACTGTAAAATTTTAGAGAAGCCTCACAAAGGACAAAAAATGCAAATTATATAGGTATATTTGTAAACTTACTATGTAGGAGGCTAGCAGACATTCACAGGAACACAAACTTGTGTCCTATAATCCTACTAACAAAATTACTCCCTAAGTCCTTGAATGTAAATACAAGGCTTACTGTGGTGCAGTTGATACAATGTGCTTCAAGAGATATGCTACACTAATTATTATCACTACTATCAATACCTCACTACAAAGATTAAACAAGGTTCAGAGATATACTCTAAACTAAACAGTGTTCAGTAACGCTGAAAATATTCCTGTAGCTTATTCTATTTACTCAAGCTTCATTTCTTTGCCATAACAAGCTGGAAATAAACATACTCAAAAGTAAGGCACTGCTGGCTTTGTATTCAAACATTCAAATTGCATCACTTTTAGGTCCATTGTTTTCTAAAGAAAAAAGTTAACCTTTCACTGCTCACAGTAAGACACTGATTACATACTGTGACAAGCTGAAAATGAAAACAACTGCTCAGAAGAGGATTTTTTTTCCACAAACCACAGTACTAAACATCAATAAAAGCCTGCTGGGAATGCGTATCGTTAAATGTGACTGTTCTCTGGGTTTGTGACTGTGTAAGGAAAAGAAAATCAGACAAGGATTTATTTTGGTGAAATGTGGCTCCAGAGGTTAAAGTGTACACAGAACCAGAATACAGTGAGAATCTCTATTTGCCAAGGTAGCTTCACAGTAGTAACCATATGGTCTTCCATATTGTCCTGACAATAACTTCAACAAGAATGGCTGAATCGCAACTAAAAGGATGAGACAAACTAACCTTTACACTACCTCATTCCCCTGAGCATTTCCTGCCCAAAGGTCAGGAACTGTGTCAAATTACTTATGCTTCTGATAAAGAAAACTCAATCTCAGGGATGAAATAAGGCCATTGCCGACTTTCTGAGTAATTCAAGTCTTTGAAGTCCCATAAACCAGAAGATAAAAATTTATTTTAATATATTTGGTTAGGAAAGCTACCATATGTAGACAACTGTTCAGATCTTTGGCTTTCATCACTTGATTCTTAGTGTCCACCTGAACTGTGAGAATGAAATTCAAAGCACACACATTTCCAGTGGAGAAGCAGAGCTGTCAAGAATCTTCACCATTCCTGGAATGAGAACTTTCTCTTGCAAGACGAATGGGACCTTAAGAGAATCCTGTCACATGAAAACATTTGGAATGTGCTTCAAGCCACAGGAAACAGGAAAAATTTAGTATCACTACTGATTTATAACCCATGAAATACAGCTAGTAATACAGATTTACTGATTTTCAATAAAGTTCAAAAGTGCATTTCATAGTTGTTACACATTCACATATCCCAGAGCCAACATCCTAATTGGCAATGTTTTGGGAATGAGAACTACAGCTTGAACCTCATATGCCACTTACAGCTTACAACAGCAGAAAATGAGCTGGAGAACGTATGAAGCTGATAAACCATCATAGACAGAATTCCACTTTTGAAACTATAACGAACAAAATTATTACTGATGAATCTCCATGATACAGTACCCAAAACTAAAGGATTCGGTATCATCTCATTCCAAATGAAAAACTGTATTTATTGTAATTACACTGCACCTATTTAATTTTTAATAAACAACAATAAAGATAATTATTTTCCAATATAAATAATGAATTACATAAATATAAAAAAAATCAGTGAAAAACTGAAAAATCATGCTTCGTAAGCCTCCATATAATTTAACCATATTTAACTCTGCAAAATTTTTTCAAAGAAAATTATAAGATACCATTTACATGTCTACTTACACAACAGTCTTAAAAGAAATAACTACAAAATAAAACTACAAGAACTTTTTTTTAATAATGAGACATCATTTTTCATCTTAAATAACATATGATGTATACCACATATAGATATTTTTAATATAATTTCTCTATAATTATAGCATTTTTTATCTCTATGAAAACTATCTTTAAAAAATTGCTGGACTGATAAGACAAAATCATTCTGCCTTGAAAGAGAGTACCAAATAAGTAAAAGCACAAGTTATGTTTTATGTGGAGTTGGAACTTGTGCTTCTACCGAACTACTCTATGATTCTATGTTAATTTTCACATATGCAGGTTTCTGAATTAAAGTATAACATTGTAATTTTGTTCTTGTGCTTTTTTTTTTCTTTCCTTTTGAACTATTAGGTGATACTACTTAGAGAAAAGACCAAGCTTAGTTTGTGTTTACTTTTCCTGCTGTTGTTCAGCTGTTGTAATGGTTTTAGAAACGTTTTGCTTTATTTCCTAGAGTTGTAGGAAAGACAAGCAAAAAAAGTAAGCAAAACAGTTTTTTAGGCAGATGCTAAACAAATCTTCAGTAATATTAGCAAGGAAACAGAAATAACAGCATGCAATTTATGTGATCAATCACACAGATTGCCTTTGGAGATAGGTCAGTACTGTTCTGTGTATTTGTTTCTTCTATAAAAAGGTTTGTTCAAAGCAGGTTAATTCATAAATATGATTTTAATAATTTTTATCAACAAATTTCAGATGTAGGAGGCTCACAATGAGACAAAGATTTTTTTCTCCAAGCAGAAAGAAAACAAAAATATACATTACTGAGAAATATATAAAGCTAAACTAAAAGTATCAGAAGCTTATGATAAAAAGTGAGTCAAGCAAGGGACAAAAGGCTGTCAAGACAAGACTAGGCAACAAGTGACAAGAAATGGCGTAACAAGAATGCTACTGCACTCTGAAAAGGCAAATGAATAAATGAAATGATGGTATAAAATCCAACGCAGAAGTGGCTATGAGTCAGAAACTAATATGGACAAAGATGCTGAGGAAAGAAAGCTGTAATTCTATCAAATGAGAGACAGACACAAACAACAAATAAAAGTTGGGGAAAAAACGACATTGTGAGCATAAAAGTGGTAGTTTGTACAAGAACGATTCCCAGTCACTTGAAGCATGAGGAAGAAGCAGAGACACCAAGGTCTGGATCATCAAGTACAACGATGGAACGATGGCCAGAAAGATTAAGAAGGTGCATAAAATACATGCAGCTTTCCAAATCCCAGGAAGGCACCTCCTAATTAAATCAGAAGGCTGTGAAAGCGAGTGAATATGGAAGCAACAGATTCATGTTGTTTAGAGCCAAATGGTAGCCTGCCAACAGCCAACTTTGTATTTCCAGACAGAGAGTGTGGCAATTGAGGTAAGAATGAAAATCTTGCAGTATTCAAGATAGGAAATTTCAGACGTGAGCTTTTTGTTTCTCCTAGAATTATCTAATACAATGTTCTAAGGCATAAAACAAATTAAACTTACTGACAAGGTCAAGACACTGTTCTTCAGAAAGAACATGTCTACAGAAGAACCACTGCCTAACTACTGTAAGAGCAAGCTGAATTAAAACACCACAAACAAAATACAATGCCATTGTACTCTGATGTTTTCTCTCTGTGAAAAGCAGAGAAATATATGTACAACTTCTAATCACCGCATGGAAGACTGTTTTAACTTGCACAGTAAGTGAAGTCATGGGCCTACAATAACATAACTGCCGATTCTGATCTGTCCTATGCTAACTTTCTCTTCTGCTCCCTGCACTAGTGTTAAAGTGTTCGTGCAGGGAGCTGATAAAGGGAAAAATTCATCTGAATGACAGTCTAACCGACAACACATCAAAAGCAGACCAAAGGCAAAAAAACACAGTCCAAAACTAAAGCCCTAAATAAATCCACAAGTATGACTATTATGATCAATGAACACAGCTTCAATGATGTAGCAAACAAATTAACAGAGGGATGGGGTGTTAGGAAGATCTGGGGAACTACAGACTGGTCAGCCTCCATGCCTGGGAAGATGACAGAAAAACTAATCCTCCGAACAATTTTCAAGCACACAAAAGAACAAGAAAATCACCAGGAGGATTCAGTATGGCTTCACCAAGGGGATCAACTTGACAAATTACTTTGATGCCCAGATTCGTATGAGAGGATACTGTCTACCTGGGCTACAGTAAGGTTTCAAATAGGCCTAGGGGTCATGCGGTAATTTAGGGAGACCTTGACAAGCTGGAGAAATGGGCTGGGAGGAAACTCATGGAATTCTACAAAAGGAAGTACAAAGTCCTGCACTTGGGGAGATGCAACATATTTAGAACTTTCACTAAGCAGAATTGGATACCCCTGCCTATAAGAACATCGCCAGTTTACTATGACCCAAACATAAGCAACTAGCTTTGGCAGAAAGACACCTAGATCTACATACTTACTTTCTAGCTTATTATCGCTTCCACAATGGCATCACTCTATACACAGCAGCACAGAGTTTATACAGATTCAGCACTGCTGGTTTCCTGCATAATTTACAGAGCGACCTCATTCTGATTCTCAGAAGAGCATCCATTGTCTGGCACAAACCATTTGACTGTGCAAATGAAGTTGTCCATCTCAGCAACAGCACCAGCAGGCACAGCATAAACCACAATTTGCAGGTTATTTAAGGTTAAACCAGTAACCTAGAAACTGCACTTTAAGGCACACAGGAAAAAAAGTTGCTTCTTAAAATTACGAGAGATCTGTGATATAAATGAAGTATGAGAAAAAAGAGTCTGTTCAGAACACTTGTCCAAGATCTTTGGTTCTTACATAAAAGCACTTTCACAGACATTGTCTTCTATGATCCCTCAGACTCAATCAAAAATGCTTTTTCCACAAGCGTGTACCTGAAGTGCCTCATCCCCTTCATCAGCAGGGAAGGTATTCTCACCTCGTACTAGGAACACATTCTGTTAACTCTTTCCAGGATGTACTTGACAATTATTTATTTAAACAGTGCTAATTCAGTCATGACAGCAATTCTAAATCAAGTATCTTTCACAAATACTGAGGCATTCTCTGTGTAGCATCAGAGCTTAAAAAAAAGCTGCTTTTGGGAGTGGCCAAACTCCTACCAATAGTATAAGCAGCCACCTGCTTTGATGAAGAGACAAAGGCTGAGAGAGCAGTATATTAGTGGGCAGAATTCTCCTCATTCTGGATTATATAGCTGAGGTCAGTATTTGGGAAATAGGTAAGTACTTTCAATATTTTAAAATGGGAGAAGAGAAAGATAACCATATCAGTGTGACAGAGCTCCTCCCAGTATACAGGTGTGTGACAAGTTGAAAAGGAGGCAGAACATATGAACGATGGTCATGTAAGATGACAGCATGCTAATACACAGCCCATCACCATGTGCTTCAATTTAAAGAAGTCAGGTTAGCTGTCTCAGACCACACATGAAAAGAAAAGCAATGCTCAAGAGACCTCAGCCTGGCACAAAAAGCATACAGCAAGCAAATAATTTCAAAAATTGTAAGGAGATGGATGATATTCCTGACAGTGAAGACTAACTCCCATCACCTGTGGCATATATATCTGTGGAGGGGTATGGTACCTGTACTGAAACGGACCTTTGCATTAAGTATTAGAACACAACACTGCAGTTATATGAATAAAGGTCTTACTGAGTTGTTGCAATATTGAAAATGTGTAATGGTAAGAAAAACTTATTTAATTACCTAACTCATACCAAGCTTGGGAGATAGCACAGAAAAAAACTAAAAGCTAAAATCAATAGCAAGAAAGGAGTCTATACCATTTTTGTTCACGTTGTCTTGTCATTATAAAAAGCCCTTCTTTTCCTAACAATTGAACTGTTTGGAGGACACCTACCCTTAACACAGGTCTTCTGGAAGAATAGCAGATGATGGAGAAATTACAATTTTTTTTCTAGTTTAGAAAGCTGCAGTACATTATTTTTAGGTACTTAAAACTCTTGCATATAACATTTGCTACTGTGGTTTGTACCTTTTAAAAGAATAAAAATCAATCCAATCTCCTACAATGAACAAATACTATAGTATGACACCATGCTAGTTAAATCAAATTTTCTAATTTCTTATTTTATACTCTGATGACCTGAGATCCATGTTAGTATTTGCTTCACAACCATAAATTTCAAGATTTTGCAAGAATTTAAGTTTTTTACAGGGCACTAAATGACAAAGAAACTGATACATTAAAAAAGAATACAAATAGATTGGCTGTGGAAAAAGGAAGAACCTTCCCTACGAAGTAGGTCACCTAAAGGAAAACAAAAAATTTAATGCTCCTCAGAATAATATAATGGCTCTTTTTCATAGGAGGTAAGTTCAGGGAAAAGTCTTTTTACTTTTCAATTTATTACCGGAAAAGTGATAGTATTAAAAAGGAACAATACCTTTGTGCATAACGTAATACTAATAAGTCAGAATGACTCATCTTGCATGGAAAAAGCTTTCAGTCTAAATGGTTTATAGCATAGACTTGAGAGAAAGGGTCCCATGCCTTTTTACAGTGAATTATCACTGCGAGAATATATCTCAAAACTGAAGCTCATGCTGTATCAATTTAAGTTTCCCATTTTACAGCAACTGTAATGCCTTTGTTTAAAGTACAGACAAAATATAACAGACATTTCCATAACACTTGAATGCAAATGCCCCTATTTTCTGTAAACTGAGACCTTACCTAAGAAGATGTATAACTGGATGAAGTTTGGCTAAACTACCTTTCTGGATGTACTACCACCATTCATCAACCATTACTTAGCTAACAGAAAATGTTGCAAATAATCCTAGAAATTAGGTCAGAATGAAAGTTTTCACTCAAATAACTTATCATTAAAAAAAAAAGTTTGATTCTATTTGGGAGCAAACAAACCAATATAGAGATTCCAGGCACTAACTGACCGAAACAGTAGAGAAAATGTGAAACAAACTGTCAAAAGAACATTTTGTGAAAAGTGCTGTTTGCTTTCATTGCTAAAAAAATAAAATAAAAAGTATGTTACAAAAAATATTTGAGGATTTTTTGTTTAATATTTGTTAAGGAAAATTTCAAATATGCCACAATGTTCAACATTTATTAAAAAAAAAGAAATTCATTAAACTATACTGCTTATGGCTAACCTGGACATTTTTTCAGTTGAACTTTAGCCAAAAATTTCCAAACAAACAATTCAAAATCTCACTCTTTTTCTGTACAAGTAAACTACATTATTCAGCACTCATGGGGAAAATGAAAAATGTATTGAACTTTCTGAAAGTCAGTAACTTTTGAGCACAGTATTTTGTAATACAATGCAGAAAATATGAGAAAGTATTGCTTTGCCTAGTAACTTCATGTCAGACCACTTTTTCACCAATCTGTTTATTTTCCAACAAAGAACTGGTTTCCCTAGAAGTAACTTCTGGTATTCTGTTGTTTTATCTTTGTTTCTCCTTGATTGTTTCTCTTTTTAAGAAGAGTGTGGGGCAAGCACAATCCAGCAACCTTCACCTAATATGAAACAGTTGCCTGTTCATTCAGACAGCAAAGCTTCTTTAAGCACACTTTGCATAAACAGACCTCTGACAGCCTTGCAATTATCAGTAATTTGAATCAAGTGACCAAAGCAAAGGTTAACTTGGAGTAAAAGAAAGCATAGCAACTAATTAATATGTCAAAGCAGCGCTCTCTCTTCTAAAAGAGTTAATGAAGCTTGCAAAAGAAACATGTGTGCCTTTTGTTGTCCAGGTCTGCCTGTGTAGCATGGTGCAGCTGAATTAGCTTAAATTGCATGTTACTTACCTGGGCTGTCAGCAGCAATTGGCTGCCTGTGCCAGTGTCCTTTCCTCCCCACCAGTGCAAACCAACATGATTAGGCAGCTACTTGTAGCTGAGGACGGTTATCCCCACAATGGGCTCCTGACATGGCAATGAGGAGCAGGGATACAGGATGAATGAAAAGGTTTTTCTACTTAGGCTTGTATAAAAAGCCATCATGAAAGAAACAAAACAATACAGAAACCAAATCAAAACCAAACAAAAACCCCACACACCAGACACAATCCTTAGTGTCTGTGTGACTATTAGTATACCTAACAGCCTAATAACTTTTAAATCAGCTCTCACCACAGTTCACAGATTAACAGTGCCAACTTCAGATACTAGGACCACTGAAAAGCCTTTGAAGACTAAATTATGTGTACTGTTAAGATTACCATTTTCATCACACTGAAATTTCTAAGGTTTATTTTTCCAAAATAGCTTCTAAAGAGCAACTTTAATTCTTCACAAACCTAAAGCATCAGACTTTTTCTTTAGAAATTGAATTATGCCTATAATGCTCTAAGCTATCAAATCCTTGCAGTATCATTCCTTCCACAGGAAAAAAAAAAAACCCAAAACACAAAAACCCAACACAAGAATTAAACATAAATTATGGTCCATTCTAAAAATGCACATGAACACCTCAAACTTTCTTTCTACTCAGAATGAGAGCACTTTTTTTCCCTTCAGAAAACACCATTCATCCTGATTAGCTTCGCATTTGATCAGATTCAGCAGTTGATTCTTTTTCCACGGATGTCTACACTTACATTGTGACACCATGAAATCGAATCTGCCAGGCTTCCACCTGCAAATACATTACTCAGGATAGCAGGCATTGCCAATATCTTTTTCATTGTAAGAATTATCAATTGGTCTTATCAATCATCAACTCGGAAATGCACATTTGCATCACTTTGACCCACTGACAAATTCAAGAGAAATATTCACCAGGGAGTAGGCGAGCCTGCTAGAAAAACACGTGTACAGACGTCAAAAATCTCTTAAATGTTTCCTTTTATCAGTCTGGACAAATAACAACAGAATTAAACTTCTACAAAACAAAGGGAATAGAACAAATTTTATTTTCTCAAACTCTCACAACACCATTCTGTCAGGCAAACTGCATGCTTGAGAAAGATTCCTATGCTCATAAAATGCAGCAGAATTTGCACGAGAAGATACACAAATTTTCTCCAGAATTTCTCCAAAGAATGTGTTCACAGCAAGGGCTTCTAACTTTTTTCGTAAGATCCATGCCATTTAAACTCTGCAAAAAGATCAGGGCATGTAGAGGTAACATTTTACTAGCACAGTAACTCCCAATGCAACCCTACATGAAACTCATTAGGCATTTAGGGAATAAGAAGCGACTACTACAAGTGATTTCACACATCCTTCACTTCTAGTCAGATCAGTATGCTAATTTGACATTTTTTGGAGTCAGGCAGCCACACAACATTCTGTCCAGAGCTTTAAGATCCCAAACCAACAGGTAAGATTCAGCTAATCATGTATTACTTCCTCTGCAAAAGGCAGAAATAAAGGTGCTTTAGTCTGGTTTTCTCAAGACATGAGGCTGACATAATTATGCCAAGCTGTTTTTTCTTTTAATCTCCGATCCACACTAACCCAAATAGCTTTGTAACCTATTTGCCAACTTCAACTAAATTGTACAAGACAAGGGTCCCAAAGGATTTCTATGGACCTTCTAAAAGTCACTGGACAGGTAAATACAATTAAGTACAGTTACCATTTTGAAAAGCAAGGCTACAGTGTAGTTTAACAGCTGCTGGAGCTAAGTTTGACAGAAGAGGACTGCTGGTTGCCCAACTGGAATTCAGGGAGCAGTGAAGGAAGATGACAAGTGTAAAGTGAGAAAGCTAATGTTTATAGGAGTTAGTTTGAAACTCTACAAAAGGAATGATGATGGACACAACAGTAACGGCAATGCTCTGACAGAGAGAAGCCACAGGACATTCACAGGCAAGTCAGGATTAAGATATCAACCTGGAGAAAATAAAAATGTCTCTGTTCTGCTACTGGTGGAAAGAGCCACTAAATGTAATTGTTCAGATATAACTCAGTAACACTTACAAAAGAGTCTGAATTTCATTAAATTTTTAGCCAGCACACATAAGGAAGCACAGCTGAGCAAAATGGAGTGTGCATTAGCATTTTGCAACATGTGGCAAGGTTTTCAAGAAAGTAAAAACCTACATAAACATTGTGATTATAAACAATTTTAACAGCTCCCAAGAGGTCACAACCTATTTTTTAATTATCTTCTTCCTGCTAGTTTGAAAAAAATACATTCAACCAACGTTCTAATCATCATATTTTAAAAATTACTGCTCTATCAGCCAACATTTTTGCTTACTATGAAACAGTATCCTTAGTCCATCACCCTCAGAATACCAAGTGGTAATGGGAAGCAGGAATTAATCAAGACAGTGTGTTGCCTGCAGGTCAAAACATCCTAACAGGGTAGAAGACAAATGGTAGGCTGATTCCATACATTCTACTAAAAGGCCAGGATTACCTACTGAAAGCAAGCATCCTTAGATTCTCAAAAAGACAGGAATGCAGAAAATAACAGCAATTCATGTCATTCTTCAGAGAGCCACTAAAATGTCAATCAATTGCATGCTCTTTGAGACATGGAAATCTCTGTTACACTGTGCCCATGTATTATGATACTGACTAATTAGGTGATTATACAACTTTATTCCCACAGGACCTTTGTATTTGAGGAGACGGGCAAATTGTGCTGAACAGTAAAATCTGGCCTGGATTCAGATATTCTGGAGAGCATCTGGTTACAGGGCAAACAAAAATTGTATTCTGCCTTCTGGACACAGGTCAAGATGTCCTAAGACTTAGTACAGTGGATATGGAGCATCACTTAGATGGATCTTAGGACACCTGCTCAGCAGAGAGCCCAGGCTGCAAAGAGACAGCCCTCTGAACAGTCAGCTTCAGGAACTGGACATCAGAAACTCATCAGTAATGGGAAGAGGCAAAATCTATAATACATGCAGCAAAAAATGAGCTCTCTGTAGTCTGACATTTTAATCTAGTAGCCTCAGGACTGTGAGGAGTTCCACGTCAGGCATATAAATCTATTTATCATTTTGTCTCTAAGTGTGAGTCAACATTTAATACTTGGGCTCAATTTTTTAAGTTTCTGAACTGATCAATTAAACATCCTGAACATTCACAATCTGTTCTTTCCTTTGTCTCCTTCCATGTTAATACCAAACAGACCACTGAGATTAAAGAACAAGCAAACAAAAAAGAAACTTTATTGATTTCAGGGGATTAGGACATGGCCCTGAGAAATGTTTACAATAAAAATATTACAAAAGTGTACCATCACATCAAAACTTCACTTAGGAACATGGAATTTGCTTAGATAGGCTAAAAATTTATTTAAATCTCTATTCTACCAAACACATCCACAACATGTTAGAGCTCAGCAGTGGGTACTATCCACATGGCTGTTAGTTCTTGGGCCAACATTAGCATTTACATTAGAAAAATTACTAGAAAAACATTAATTACATATAGAAGGCAGATCATAGAGTAAGAGGTTAGAAGACTTAAATGAACTCCTATTCGAGTTTATGCAGAGTTTAAGATCCAATCAAGTGTGTAAAATGCACATCACAAAGAAATTCCTTCCAAAGAAAGCACATGGAGCATTTGAATAATTGAAAAAATTAAATATTCCTTGCAACAATATTACCTGAAATACCTACAGATAAAAGTTAATAA
This sequence comes from Turnix velox, assembly GCA_013400935.1. Classification (NCBI taxonomy): domain Eukaryota; kingdom Metazoa; phylum Chordata; class Aves; order Charadriiformes; family Turnicidae; genus Turnix; species Turnix velox. The sequence continues at coordinate 1,338,386 of VZTY01023691.1, read as the reverse complement.
ACAGCTCGGCTTCCAACTTGTCAGCTCTTCAAATTCATACCTTGTATTTCAGCCTGAAAAAAATCTGTTTGTAGCCTTATTTCTTCAGAGAACTTTACCCCCAACAATAATTTCAGTAGTAACTACAAGCCACATAATCTCTGCATTGAAATTGTCAGTCATAGCTAAATTACTGAGTCAGACTCAGTAATGAATATTATCTTATGCTCTCTTCTTGTTTTATCCAATTTCCTATGACCAAACTCAAAACTGTTCAATTCTTTGACTTGATGAGAATGAACTATACTGAACTTACTGATTGCAATGCATTGTTTCCCTTCTTCATTAAACACTTCCATTTAAAAAGACCCTACCATTCATCCTCATTTAAAACCATGTAAAGTGAATTACACAGGCAAGAAACTCAGCACTCATGCCAGAGCAAGAAACATACACTCCTGCAGACTCCAGAAGCATTTTTAACTAAATTACAATGCATTAATCCTAACAGAGTCTTCTTGTTTTGGCTTTTGCTTTTCCCAGAGTAATGACATACAGCTGTATTTAGAGAGCTGGATATTTACATTAAATGTACCAACACAAGATAAGCAATGCATTTTGCTGTTAGAATATTAACTTTTGGCTTTTCTGACCTATGTGTTCAAAACATTCCACCTTAATACTGCCTTCATTTTCTTTGCCCTAAATATCTGTGCACACAGTCTGCAGAACTGTTTCGTGTTTGCAACGCTAGAATTCTTAGCTGCTCTTTGATCACAGCCCAGTGAGTGGTAATTTTCTACCTTGAGCATGTCAGCCTAATAAAATGAACAAACTGTTCCCAGTCTCAGAGATTTAAAAACAAAAAATCCACAGTTGCCAAAGTTATCTGCTTCTTATCAAGATCCATGTTTGGCACCAGATGCATTTGATTCATTCATCATTGTCAGTGCACTTACACACTAATTATTTCAAATTGTTTCCTCAGGCAGAGGTCTAGGACAAATGCAAGCAAGCCAAAAATAGCAGTTATGAATAATTATGCATAATTTACCTCAAGGCCTGGGCCGGTCTATCATTAAAACTCCTTGCCACCTGTGATCCAAGCAAATTGCTGACTTTAAATTAGCTCAAGATTACTTCTTTTTTAATACAATACCAACATTTAACTTTTTTATTGGTAGCTTTCTGATACTTGAAACATTTTTTTAAAAATCATCTTTTCCTTCTTTCTTTAAACAATGCCTTTGTATTTCCCAATCCAGCAGCAAGTCTGCTAACAGGCAAAACTTCAGAGACAAGGTCACCACCATCCAACCTAACTAAGACTGAAGAACAACTTCCTTCAAAAAGTATTATTCCTCTCCTCAACCTTAAAGTAAATGCTATTGTTCCAAAACTTTCCCTATTATAGTTCTAACTCCATATGAAGCAGAGAACTTTCATAACACAGATATTTCAAACAACAAAAAAAATTACTGGTAAAACAGTTGCTCCTGCAAATTCAAGAATATCTGTTTAATTTTACAGACAGTAAACTTGTTAATGGCATTGGGATCCAAAGAGGTGAGTAAATCAGATGTAGAAGATTTTGCATAACTAGCACCTCGTTTCATTGATTGCAATGACTGTAACCTCTATATTGTTGCTTTAAGTATTAAAATCACATGTTTAAAGCTGAAAGAAAGGAAACCCACCTTAAAGATTTCCAGGAAAATATACATGTATCATACGAAAAGCTATGGGAATATACCACTGATATTTCCTGAAAAACACTCCAGTTTGGGAAGACAGTACAGGTGTTTCACTTTCAGAAACAACAGAAAACATTCAACAGTCACCAGAGCTATCAGTGTACAAATTACAATTGCAGCTTACTCAGGGAAAACCATCTATGAATTCCTCCATTCAGGTATGAATACACAAACATTAGATGTCTCACAGATAATAAATACTCTGCTGTTCATTACACAGTATAACACATACAGACTTAGTAGTCCAGTTAAGTTTTGAAGTTGTTTATGCTAAGGATGTGCTCATGTACTATCCTGTTTCAAGACAATAAAAAAGAAACAGCAAATTTGAAAAAAAAACCACATTCCATAACAAAATATGAGGAAAAGGAAACACACACAAGAAAACATGAATTCGTGCTGTCTTCTGGATAGCTACATAAAACAATAAATACAAACAGCTCTTTTATTACAATAATGTATTCCTAAAATATCAACTGATGATGGTCTGATAAAGCTGACATAGAATCCTGCATCCTCAACAGATCTTTGACAGCAGAAAAAGTAAGCTAATTTAAGTCTGAGCTTACCAAGCTTACCAAACACGAGAAGAAAACACAAACCCTGCAGTGCAAAGCTTTCAAGTACTGGATGCCTTGGCATCTCCATCTGATTTCAGAAGACAGCTGCATTGGATGGTTTTACACCACATTATTCTGCATTATATCTCCTGCTGAACTGAAGAGAGCAAACTATCTAAGTGTCAGATAAAGCAAACTGAAAAAAGCGTTGGAATGCTGAAGACTGGATATGGACAAGAAAAGAACTTTTCCTCTGTAGCATATTCTTCTGGTTGCCATGTCCTTAAAAGTCTCTTGTGTCTGTAGTTGATACAACTTGTCTGACATTTCATTTATAATGTGATTAGTATCAAAATATTTCCTATCAGACACTAACGTTCATGAACTTTCATCTACATATTTTACATTTTCCCCATGTTATGGCCCAATTTCTAGAAACATCAGCACTTTTACATAACAACTTTCCTGTGCCTCATATTGAGCGATGATGCTAATGTCTGATCTCAATTCTGTGCTGAATACAGTTGTGGCTGTTTTACTATTATGAATCTTATACTACTGGTGTTTGTTATTTTTCCAGTCAACTCACATTTGTTATGAAGAGTAAGTCAGTGCTCTACAATTTCTAGAATAGATGTCTCCATTGGGTCTTTGAATTAATGCAACTATGATGCATTGATTGAAACCCTTGCAAAGTTTGCAAAATAATTAGAAGCAATATGTGGCATATATACCAGTAATCATAGTTTTTCCTTCCAGTCGCCAAACATGAAATTTACAATTGATACATAAACACAGAAACTAGAGACTACATTGCATATACAAATTGAAAAATCAAAAGTTACTAATATAATTTAGAAATATTTGCATGTTAATCATTCAACCAACTGAAAAAATTAAAAGCGCTTAGAAAAATCTACTTTGTGATTTTGAAGTGGCAAAACAAAAAAAGAGAAAATAGAATCTTCATAAAATAAAAGAATTACAAATTCAATTGGACAAAAAGTAGCATTTATGTTGAAATAGGTTATTTAAACCTTAATCTGGCTTAGTCTGCTTTTCTGTATGGAACGAGTTAAGACTGCAGTGCACACTACTTTTAAATGTTTACAAAAAGCATTGTTCTCTAGTTCAAGTATGCAGGAGTCACAATTGCCAAAAGCGTAAACTTAGAAGGGTTATTAGATCTCCTGTAAAAGGAGAATTTCCTTCAATGATATAAAAATATTCCTGTTTGCTGCATAATAAAAGTGTTCTCCCTCTATTACTGTCTCCATATTTCTAACTTACCACAGTCTAATGTAACTTCTGCTGTGTTAAAAATTGTATGCAAGCAATTAATAAATCCTTAATAAACTAGTACCAATCTCTTCATTGCTAATCATGACATGTTGAGGGTGAAATACTTTTATTACTTCAAATAGTATCTATGCTTCCATCAGTTCAAAACTAGGAGACTAACCAGTGAGTTTGCTTTTCATTACCAACAACAGAAAGAGATCAACAACGGCAAAGAATCCAAAGGAAGAAACAAAGATGGAAACTGAGTAGACTCATTCAAGAAACATAAGTTAGCACTGTGCATTTTTGCCAAACAGAGCAAACTTAAAACAGCTATTTACCCATAACAGCTATTTAAAGAAAAAAAAAAATCCAAAAGGTCTTGCTTCATATGATTCACTAGGGTAAAATTCAAAAGGCATCCACATAAAAACCACCCCATTAAAAACCAGGAGAAAACCAGGAGACTGATTATTAGCAAATAATTCATAACAGTAAGAGATATAAAGCAGGCTGCAGAAAGATCTCCCAGAGGAGCCCCATTAGATGGAAGTTTAAAATGAGGCAGAACAAAGTTAGAAAAACACATACTTCAGGGATACAACCTGCTCATCTAGGAAATGGAAAGAAGCCTTGTCATTTGACTTAATTTCCCAGTTTATTTAGATTTATTTCCATCTCTGTGCGATAACAGGTTAGGAGGTCTGGAATGAGAAAAGTACTGAGAAAAAAGCCAAGCAGTAGGACCATCTGCATTCAAAGAACAGAGAATAGCCTAAGTGAGAGCTTAACAAATAGCTCGTTCTAGTAAGCCTGCATGATGACTGCTAAACGGAAAGAGTAAGGAAAGCAGAACCATTTTAACTGCAGGTACATACTACAAATTTCCGTTCCTATTTAGAAAAAATCCAAAAACACTAGTAAACTGTCTAATACCATAAAAAAAGCACCTCATGGGTACAATTCTTAGAGGTTTATTAGCTTCTCTCCAAGAACTTCAATATAGCAAGATTTAAATAGTTTAGGTGGACTGCTGAAAATGTAGCTACTAATAAAATTTCCATTAATCTTATACATATTGCAGCAGTAGCGCTATGACTAATAGTGTGGAAGTATTAATGATCAGTCCTTAGGGAAACAGGTTTGATGCTTGTTTGCACTGTGCCCTACACTCAGTTACTTTAACCCTCTTCTACCTATATCATTCCTTTAAACTCAGAGCTCCAAGCCCAAAGGAAGGGTCAGTGTGCTGGTGGGGAACTAGTAAGCCTCTGTAATGCACTCTAAAACGTTCATCTGTTTCTGATCCACCTGCTCCCTTTCAATCTGATGCTTTTTCTTATAGTCCTCTCAGTGCTCATTTTTAGAACCAGAGTTACCTACAGATATTTTGCCCGTGTTTTAT